>JACEII010000035.1:5002169-5122141 GCA_014332785.1 Antheraea mylitta
TACAGTTTTTATGGTAACAACTCTGTTCCTAAAATTTATTGTTTGATACTATATAGCTTTCTTTAATAAACAGGTTATTATAACCATTTTTTTTAAATAGCAAATAGTAGTTACAGAACTTAACACGCTTAATAAACAGTTTCTTGAGCTTTGTAATATTATTTAGATAGTATGAAATCAATAATAACAGCAGGTATTTTTTTAACGTGACATAAAATCGAGAGTTGTACTGATTAATGACATATCATAGAAGTTGTATTGACTAGAGGTTACAAAAATGGCGGCCATGTAATGAGTGTGTTGTTGCTTTTAGGTTATTAAAATAAAAATAATTAAATGTCTTTTAAAATAAAATAAATATTCAGTTATTTGAGAGTTAATGCTTTGCAATTTAAATATTGACGCGCCAGTCATGACCATCATTAGATGGTAATTTCCCATCTTTATTCCTTTCATATATTATGAATTTGAGTCTCTCAGTTTATCTTTGTATTATCGTATTGTGCAGTTAGATACTAATGTTAGAATGTAGCAACTAGCCCTCATTTCGCATAGGTTAAATATGTAAACGTGGCGTTAGTGTTTAAATGATTTAAATCTTGACGTTTCGCTATCATATCAAGCTCATAGAAGCTACTAAATAGTCTTGGAAGAAATAATTTTCTTTTTGTTGCGGGAATTTTAATTTTTAATTTGTGATATATCAATACTAATATATAAAGCTGAAGAGTTTGTGTGTTTGTTTGGTTGAACGCTATGATCTCAAGAACTAGAGATCCGATTTAAAAGTTTCTTTTAGTGTTAGATAGCTCATTTATCGAGGATGGCTATAGGCTACATATCATCACATTCATCATTAAAACCAAAAGGAGCTGAGCACTAATGAAGAATGTCTCAAAATCGGGCTACTTTGGAAGCTTCCGCTGCGTGTTAATGTCAGTATTATACGCGTTGCCATGGTAACGCGATAACATTCTATTAAAAATATTTTCATGGTTTATTTTGTATTCGTATTCAAAAAGTTTATTCTACGTTAGTTTTGTTTTCGATTTTTAATTATACGTGTTACGTTTATATCGCAAACATTTCTTAAGTTTATTTTGTGTTGTTATTCAGAAAGTTTAGTAGTAATAATATTCGTCCAATAATACAGTCGAAGGAATTAATCCATACAGCCAATTCTGAAGTTGTCAATATAGTTAGTTTTCTTCTATGTCCA
The DNA here is from genome assembly GCA_014332785.1 of Antheraea mylitta. Taxonomy (NCBI): domain Eukaryota; kingdom Metazoa; phylum Arthropoda; class Insecta; order Lepidoptera; family Saturniidae; genus Antheraea; species Antheraea mylitta. Next base: position 5,003,389 of record JACEII010000035.1, read on the forward strand.
AGTTAATGTAAAGGTATAAGCGCCGAATCCTCTACATAATATAACGTAATTTTTTATCTTCTTAATCTTCAAGACCATAGAATTAATGCTTCATGGATTTATTTTTCATTAACTTCACTTATGCAAAATAAACGAACGATATTATATAATACGTAACCAGTTTCTACACGATATAGAATCATGTAACACAATATTATGAAAAAAATATAAAATCCACTACCTGACAGACTGAAATCCCGCCAAACACTCTTAATATACTCTATTCTACATTAGTTTTGTTGCCAATTTTTTATTTGTGATATATTACGTATTATAAAAGTAAAGTGAGTGTAATTTATATTAAAATAAATTATTTTTGGTGAATAAAATCTGTGATGCTACAAACATGACATTTTTTTTTAACTCTGTCGATATGTCTGTTTTTTTTATTTGTTCCGGGTAATCTCCGAAACGATTGGACCTATTTGAATGTTTGTTTTCTTCTTAGAAATGACTACGCTTAACAGCTTCACCGGACTACAAGTAATATTTGAACGGGAATTCTACGAGCAAATAAGTAACTAATTAGCTGTTTTATTTAATATTGTTCGATAATGTCTAGCTGCGTATTTTCATTATTTTCTTATATAGTGTGAGCACTGAGGGTGATATGTAGTTTAAAATTCCAGTTATGTGGCTGATCATAATCCCATCCCATTCGATACATTATTAGTATTCACATACATAATGTACACGTTACCTGTTACAGTAGATGATGTGCGTGTGATACAAATACTTTTGAAATAGTATTATTGTAATTTACACTAGATGTGTAATCACAATTTTAAATTTATTTAATATATTAAAAAAACGCGTGCGAAGCCGCGGGTAACAGCTAGTCTTAATATATTTATTGAATTTATATATCGTAAAGGGCAATCTCCATCTAAATTAAATGCTCAACGTCATTAAAGTCTTCAACAATTTATAACGTAATAAATAGCTAATGTCATTTAATAATATACAAAAAATAAAGATGTTTATTCTAGTATCCTCAGGAAATACACAATCCGGCACATTTCTATAGGTATTTTAAAAAAGTATACAATTGTTTAGTATATTATTTTTATGTATTTTATAAAGTTTAGCCAGCGTTATCAATATATGCGTCCTAAAACACCTTACGAGTATACATGTATAATTGATACAAATCATTCAGAAAAAAATTATAAGCTATATTGAAAACCCTATCAAAATTCGTTGCGTAGTTTAGACCAACTAAGGGAATTTGCTCAGACACGAATTCTTCTTCTTCTATTTTATTTTTGGCAACCAGTCTTCTATTTAGTAGACCATTACTGCCATTGTCAAGTGACTAACGATATTACAAGTTTATTGATATATCTTCAATGAACTAACAAGACGGTGGCCATCTTGTTAGAACTCTCTTGGGAGTTTTTATGGCAAGTCAGAATCCATGCTCCGTGGTATTATTTCCGATCCACTTCACTTGTACACATTAACCAAACTATATTACGTAAAGCACCACCAACATTACACAATATAAAGTCAAATAACACAAGATTATGGATAAAATATAAAGACCACTAAATGGCATTCCAAGATCCCGCCAAAACCCCCTACACACAGACACGAATTATACTTTTTATACGATATGCTAACATAGATTATAATTATATTTTTAAAAGAGCTCGTTTTATATGGCCTCAGCTTACTTTATATATTTCATAAAAATTATATTAACACCGTGTGTACACTGTTGTATTATGGAGTCGTCAAAATGGCCGTCTTTGCGTATTACGTCATAAATTCTTAATCCATGAGTTTTATGAGCGTGTTTTACCTTTTTCAATTTTTCATATTCTTGTTGCTAAATGAAAGTGTTTGATGGAAATAGATTAAATGTTCAAAGATATGAGAGTTTCGCTTTTAATAATAATCTAGATTTCTTCTTTATTTTTAAGCAGAATATGGATTTAACGGTATACAGTTATGGAATATTAGCCTGTACTCGTAGATTCGCTTGAAGGTTCACCTGTCTCTAAGGGACAGTATTTAATTGAAGAAGGCTTTACTTCGCGGTAATCCATCGTTAAATATTATAGTGGATGTTACTTTGTACTTCCTCCTGGATTTGATATACGTTAATCTGTAATATATTTTAATTCATTATATATTTTTTGATATTCATAGTTACAATAACAACAGTGTTAACCGCCGTCAGGCTCAACCGTCATATAAGGAATGCAATTTTATTTTTTTGTTGTCGTTTTAGTTACTAATATTTCGCTCTCTCTCTCTATTACTAGTTTCAGAATTACTCTTTCAGGTACACCTCGCATAAATAAAATCAAACGTTTTCTCTTGCAGTGAGAAGTGATAATGGCTAATCAATTTCAGGTGCAAAGTAAGGTCCATTATAATATTTAAGAAACAGTACTTTTGTCTGGATGTTATCTTTTATATCTTTCTCTATACCCCTGATAACGGTGTATACAATATTTCAAGATGATCAGTCAATAGTTATTCAAACAAGCAAGCTCAAATTCGGTTGCCCAACTTTTCAAGGCAATAAAACACATTGCTGAATAGTATTTGTCAATGTCATAGCTCTGGTACTTTACTTTAGTAGTAGTTTTCGGCTGCTGTATATAAATACGCACTTTATATGAGGGGACTTCGTGTTTGTTAACATTGCTTGTGTGAGTGAGTTTATGTATTAATTTATACGAGTCCTCGTCCTGTAGGCAAACTTCACCCATAGAAAAAAACCTTTCCATTTTTTTTATGACAATATTACAGCTCGTCAATAGCCATTAAACAAAAAAGAGTGAAGACAATCGGCTGAGAAAAAGAGGAGAAAGTTGCAACCATCCCTCCACTGTCTATTTATATATAGTCTAGCGGGCCGGCAACCGTCGCCCCGACCTGACTATAAAAAAACCTTGACAAATGATATTCTAAAACCTTCCTCTTGAATTATTTTATCCACTGGTGAAAACCGCATGAAAATCCGTTTAGTAGTTTTAGAGTTTGTCGCGAACATACAGGAAGACAGGTGCGGTAGGGGACTATCTTTTATACTATGTAATGATGATATATATGACAATGCTATAAATTCTATACTATACAAAGTCCCGTATTATAAATACGTGACTATAAATTTATTCATATTGGTATACTTCTAGACTTCGACAGACACATACATACTTACACATCCATACCTAACTTACTTTAAAACGTAACGCAAACTTTTTCCTATAATCACCAATAAACAATAACAATAAATATATCAAAAAACAAAATTTATTATGCAATATACGTTTTTATCACCCTATTTAAAAAAAAAAAACGTATGTTATTACGTCGCAGTGTCCTTCTACTTACTTATAGAGTGGATTTTATATCCTTTAGATGTTTATGTAACGTAATGTCGGTAAACAAGTGCAGGCAATATATCGCCAATTACACGAGAGCGACTCGCTCCGATCTCCAATATCCGCCGTGCACAATCAAGATGGCCGGGCTTCCGGCGGCGGCCATGTTGTTGAGTTGTTGTCGTGTTGCGACTCGAAATTAAACGAGAAAGCTATTTATGTCGAGTAATAACTAGATTTTCGCATGACGATCGGGACATTTTTAAGTGGTTGTCGTTTGTTGCAAACACTTGTCGATATGTTACGGTGATAACATTCCAGAATTGTCTGTCATTATGGGTTCAATGTGTCATCTCCAAACGCATCGTTGTCTAACAACGAGATCTATTACCAATCGTGATCGTTTTGGAATGCAATCCAATTTCGCCTTTTTAACCGACTGAGGAAAGAAGAATAGTGTTTATTGAGTGTATGTGTATCTATTTTATAGCTTGATGTGGAACCTACATTGCTTGTTGGGTTTTGATATTTGAAGTAACATTAAATATCTAACAGTTGTGAGAGTGACAAAAACTATTTTATTTAAGTAAAGTTTTAGTATTAAAGTAGACCGTACTTTCTAAAGGAGATAATTGGAAGCTATTTTAAATAACCCTATGCTTTCATATATATGCATTTGCATTCTATATATTTTTAATTGAAATACATAGAAACTTAACGTACATATAAATTGTAATACTACAGAGTCATGGAAATAATCATAACTGTGTTTCACTGTTTTGTTGAGGGAATCGAAAGCGTCAAGTTAAAAATAACATGATTACAAAATTTGTTATCGAAATTGATTATGCTTTTAACAAAATGTAAAGTATAGGGATCCGTAGGATGGTGTTATGTTTATGATAATCTTATTTTCATTAAGATAACTATTTTTATATAATGCTTAACACACGCAGTTTCCTACTTATTTGTTTTTACTATTTATTTATGGCAATAAATTTTCATTATTATTACATATAAAATGATAGAGGCCTTCCATTGTGCGCACATCAATCACAAGCTAGTGGATATATTTCAATCAAATTTTTTAGTTTCACCTCTAAGGCGGTTGCAAATTTTCTCAAAATTATCACGATAGCTTCTTATAAAGTTATTTAAGTTTTGAGAACCTACGATTTTCATAAGCATTATGTAATATTATAGTGGACGTTACTTTGCGCCTCCGCTTGAAGTGCAAAGTAACGTCCACAATAATATTTAATTATGGTTTTTGCAAAGTAACGGCTTCTTTAATCAAAAAAGCATTATGTGTTTAGCGATGTGTGAAGTGGGGCTGGCGGTGTGGTGCATTCAGAAAAGAGGTGCATTAAACGGATGACAATATTTGCAAAGAAACTTTGTAAGCGAATTATATTTTTGTATTTCTACTCTGAGCATAATAATATTGTTAAGGTAGCGACGCAGTCGAAATCGCGGGTGTCAGCTAGTCTACCCATATCGATTTACCTGCCAATCGGTTGAAGAATATACAAATTGATCTATTGCCGCGTTACCTAACGGCGACTTATAATAAAATCGAAAATGTAAAACCTTCACTATGAAGAAACACTTGGGAAACAGGGAATCGATTTTATACATGAGGTCTATTTCTCTTTTTTACCTAAAAGGTGGTATGCCAATGGCAGAGCTTATATAATCATCTAGAGAATTAATTATATTTCGATATTTTTGGACTTGATTCTTATGACAATCTAACGATATCAACTGTGTGATAGAAACCCTTATCAACTGATTACAGCAACCCCCTAGCGAATAGGATATAGAAGCCCGAATGTGTAAATAAGCACCTGTAATGTCATTAATGTGGTGTTTCTTGATATCGCGATATAGCTGTAGCAAGATATTGTACAGCGCCATCTATTGGTGCATAAGCGACTTAATAAAAGGATTTCATGTTTGTACATAGTCTCGTTTGATGGTAAACGGAGAGGGCCTGGCTCTCAAGTGCGGCTTCGGGAATACAATAACTTGGCGATAGATTTTCAATAAAGATAGGCAGTTAACTAGACCCTTAGCTAAGATAAAATCCTACAAACTTGCAAAAATCCTTACCATCATATACTTTTTAATATAAGCATATATTTTCACTTTAATAAATTATCTATTTGTAATGTATACTATAACTTAGGGGCTTGGAGTAAATATTCACTTAAACGACTTCTGAGATATAGTTCTATGAAGAGTGGTCCTATGAAGTGAGATTAATAGCTTTATCCAATGAACATAACGACGTACTTAAGTTTCAACTGAAAAAGTATATTTTATTTAAGTGGCTTTTCGTGCTTGTTTTATAAAATGACTGCATTGTATTATATGTATGCAACTTTGACTGTCAAAATGTGGTAATCCATCGACGATGACTGTTTCGTGTCGTTGATTCTGATACGGTATACGAAGGCCTAGTATTAAACCGGCAACATGATTTTTCTAAATAAAAAATACAGAAATCATCGGTATAAATATTAAAATTTTTTGATTTTACAAATATAAAGACTTGCTGAGACATTGGTCATTTGGAAAAAAAAGAAATATAAAAAAACTATCGGAGCCCTATAAGAATCTCGACAACAGCACCACTAACTAGGTCCAACTTAAGTTATGTAATCTCGTAAGTATAAAAGAGTCACCAAACTTGAAGGGAGAATAGAGGAAGAGCAATCACAAAAACTTCGTAATTTTACTAGAGATTACTAGATTACTAGAGAAATATACGATTCTTTTTAATTATTCTTAACTTAATACCCTTGATATCGTCTCTATTTTTTATTAAACAATATATTTTATGTACACAGGAAAAAAACATAATACCCACCGCTTGCATCATTTCTTTACGAGATGAAAATACACAACTCTAAATCAAAATAAACTTAAAAATAAAAATCTTAAAATTTTTAAAAACTCATATCCAATGAAGCTATTGGGATAATCTTTTATTTAGTCAAGTATCAAGCTGTCTCAGACTTAGTACGAATATCATTTGATCGAAAGTTATTCAGTAGTTTTTGAGTGATCCGGGCAGAATGACATATGCCTATCATTTTATGTTAAGATTAAAATAACTACGATTTTATAATTATTACACGTTTTGGGGAATGTGTGTTTCATTTCAGTGTACATACATGTGGTCATCATTCCTCTGTACATACAACCTATATTTAAGAGAATAAGAGAGTTTCTCGTGGGATCTTGGAAAATGATATAGTAGTTTTTATATTTTATTTATAATATTATGTTATTTACCTATATATTCTCGAATATAGAGGGAATTTACGTAACATAGTTTTGTTATATTGCACAAGTGAAGTGGATGGAACATGGATTCTGATTTGCCACAAAAACTTTCTGGAAAGTTCTAACAAGACGGCCAACATCTTGTTAGTTCAAGATCGCAAGAAACTTGTAATATCATTACGTTCTCGACAATGGCCGTAACGATGTACTAGAATATTCTTTAGCAAAAATAATGAAATAAAGAAAAAAAAATTAGCCGTTACGGGACGCCTAGCAAATGTGAAACATCGAAATTGTTTTGTATAAGTTATATACATAAAAGAACAGATTACGACAGGAATCAGCTATGACATAATGAAACGGTAAAGCATTACATATTTGTTCCATAAAATAATGACTGTTTATTTATTTTATTACATAAATAATCATTTATAATAAATACAAAATACAAAGGTTGATCTAGGCGCAGGCGCGGTGTGTTCGCCGGCATTCAGCAAAGGACATTAGTCGTCGGCGCGTGTCGCGTAACACTAGTAGACCGAGTGGCCGACAAAACAATTTAAATCTTACGTTGTAGATAGGGTTGCAAATGTTTTTGAGTATTTCGTCAATAATAGAAAGTTCGGGTATTGCGTCGCCACGTCTCGCCACGCCAACAATCAGGTGTACCCTCGCCTGTAGATGTTTCACATCAATAAGCAACGCAGAGTAATTCATCGGTATCAGCTAGTCTTCAATATGAGTGAAAATATAATTTTCTTAGTACAATTTCTAACATAATTTAGTTTATAAAAGCTTTTATGTTCGGGACAGTCTGAAGCGGATAGAAAGTTGCGTGGGAAATACTTCGTCCTTACGAAAGAATTACGTCAGAGATGATTTCTTGACAACAATGGCGTCTACATCTCGGCATCGCCTTTACTTATTCAGAGAACTTGGCTTAATTTAGATGCGTTTATCTGTACTTATTTGTTGCTCAGTACTCAAAATTCTAACGTAATAAATAATAGGTCTTTACCTATGAAATTACCGTTCTGCAGTACTGGCCATTTCAAATCAAAATAATTTTTGTTTGGTTAAAAATTCTATTTGCAAATTAATTTTATTTTCATCGCATTTCAGTCTTTTTTGTCATCATGGATACGTTAAAAATTCGAATAATTATGGAATATGAGTACCGTCGTGGCAGCAACGCGGCACAAGCGGCACGCAACATCAACGACGTTTACGGAGCTAACACTACAAACTAATGCACCACCTGTTATTAGTTTGCTCGCTTCCGTTCTGGGAATTTCGACCTGAAAAATGAACCTCGCGATCGTCCGAAGACTTTGGTCGACAATGACGAATTAAAGGCGATTGTGGAAGCTGATGATACACAATCTACGGCTGAATTAGCAGCAGCTTTCGACGTTAGCATCAAGATAATATTGGTCCATTTGCGTTAAATTAGCAAGGTAGAAAAGCTTGACAAATGGGTGCCCCACGAACTCAATGATCGCCAGCGTGAAGTACGCGTCGAGACGAGCCATGCACTGCTTGGTTTGTAGTGTTAGCTTCGTAAAGGTTGCCGCCACGACGGTACTCATATTCCATAATTACTTGAATTTTTAACATATCCATGATGACAAAAAAGATCGAAATGCGATGAAAATGTAACACTAATTAATAAACAAATGACTCATTATGGAACAAGAATTCCATGTTTTTAAAATAAAATTAATTTGAAATTAGAATTCTTAGCCAAACAAAAATTATTTTGATTTGAACTGGCCAGTACTCCAGAACGGCAATTTCATAGGTAAAGACCTATTATTATTGAGTATCTTAAATCGTTTTTTAATTGTTACTTGAGAAAAAAAGTAAAAAAAAATATCTGATGAATCTTTTAAGTCCGAGTGAACTGCAAAATACTTCGTACGTATCGAACTTAGGCAGTGGACTGTACTTTTTAAATTGTCTCGAAGTAAATCCCTATAGATTAACGCCAAATATATTCCTTTATAATCGTCATGAAGGCTTACATAACTTAGGGCTTAGTTTTCGCCATCACCGGTTCAGGTGTTAACTTCCAAATAATAATACACAGTACAAAACAGTTAAGTCAGGTATCGACAGAGCACTGAATGTCGTGTTGCACCACAATCCATACAATGCGTAAGTGACCGCTCATTTCTGATTTTAACACATTGAAGCTATTACTGGCTTCAATATGAATGGGTCGGCTCGCCCGTGGTAGTACCTCCCTCTCACAGAAAACCAACGTGAAGTAACAGTGCTTGCATTGTTGCCTTTCGTTCGGTCAGTGAGTACGCCGGAGGCGCACCTCTCCTCACCTTCCCCCTCTCTTCACCTTCCCCTTCTCCTCACCTTCCGCCGCTCCTCTTCTCTTCCTCCCCCCAACCCCCAACGCGGGCTGGCAACGCACTTGCGACTCCCCTGGTGTTGCAAGTGTCTATGGACGGTAGTGATCACTTAACATCAGGTGACCCACCTGTTCGTTTGCCTCGTATGATATAAAAAAAAGAAAGTCTACGTCCTAACCAATATACGCCCGAACACTGAGTGTATTTTTTTAGATATGTAAAATCAATATTGGAAAATATAGAAGACGCATCTTCTTTATTTGGGCGACAGTTTAGTGCTTACGGTTGGACACAATTTGCAGTTCCCTACACGTCAAAATAATGAAATTTCTACATGGAAATCTAGATATTTTACGTAATAACATGGCCGAGAAGGAAATAAAATCGAACGACGCACTCTCAAGCTCCGAATTATGATAAGGCTAGAAAGTTTTGTCAACGGAAATTGAATAATATAACTCTAGAATTACGTGAATTTGATGATAGTTCTGGGGAACTGATGATTGTCATAATAATATTACTGGTTCATTCAGTGAGTGTTCGGTACTTTTGTTCAAATCGGATAGTTTTTGTTATTAATACGGCATGATGATGTCACTGCACCTGATGATAAGGGCAGTGCAATCAATAAAACAGCAGCGACCAGCGAGAGGTCATCCTCTATATACTATGAGTTCACAAAGGAAAATATTTTCTAAACGGACAATAATAATGTAAGTCTAACGTTTATGTACTGTTTTGATTTTAGTGAAATAAATCTCTCTGTCTGTTTGTTTGAACATGCAGTGGCTAAAGTACTGCGTTCACAATAATACCTTAATATCATACAATAAAAAAATTGGTTGCCTGTAAAGTCGGTATACGGGCGAAAGTTTTACGTGACAACGACTTTGAGTGGTAAAATAATTTTAATGTGAATATTCATTCGTATAGTAGTCTCTCTCGCTCTTAGGCGGGCTAACCATGCCCGAGTGGAAGGGACGCGTGCCTCTCACTCGCTCTCATTGTTAGCGCATAACGTGAGCGGAGCGTAACGCAGTTTCTTGAAGTGTCACCCGGCAAACCAATTTATAAGACGTTGTCACGTCAAAATCATAAAGCATATCCTTGAGTAATATTTAGTCTTGGTTTCATTGTAATCGGTTCATTCTATTAAAAGACGACGATTTAATGACGACGCGACTATTTACGAGAGAAAAATAAATAAGTAAATGGACTTAATACATTCAGATGATTTTATTAGTCAGTGTTTTTTTACGTTAGGTAACACGCTGACAGAGTCGCGGGAACAGCTAGTTTTTAAATCCGTAGAAGTAAAAAGTGTTTTGTTAAAATATTAGTTTTTTGAACGAAGTTCCTTAACGCGGGTTATGATTACCTAGTAGAAATCATCATGTGTTATATTGCATCTTTTTTTTTTTAACTTTATTTTTGGCAATCAATCTTTCCGATTATTACTGCCATTATCACGTAGTCAATAATATCACAAGCTTCGTGTGATCATTCCAATATTAAGCAACGTGTGAATCCATATTCTAACAAGATGGTGGATCCCTTGCTAGAACCTTCTAGGGAGCTTTTGTGGCATCTCAGAATTTCATGCTCCGTGTTATTATTTTCCATTCACTTCACTTATGCATAATAAACTAACTATATTACGTAAAACACCACCAAATTTACAAAATAAATAGTCAAATAATACAAGATTATGAATTCTACATGACAGACTAAAATCCCGCCAAAAAACCTATATTGCATCTTGAGACATTATTATTATTGTATATGAGTATGTGTGCGTCGGCGTGTATTGACATTCAACCAGAAGAGTATCATTATGAGCTGCCTTTTATGTAATTTTTGGTTTATTGGTTAATTTTTTTTTTAATCTACTAACTACCTGCCTCAGATTCGCGCAGACCTACTGAATACTAAATATAATGTGTAAATAGATAGTAAAAACTGTAAAGAATGTTATAGGTACACCTTGTAGATTATATACATAGCGCATGTGATGTAATAGAGATTTTGAAATGAACGTTTTAATTTTTGATGGTGTGAAATTAAAAAAAAGCTATTTCCAATATTGTTTTGTCGTTGGTGGAGGTCGGTATAAGGGCAAGAATGTGATTGTAATACTCTGCTTTTCAATTTATGTTTTTTTTGTTAGTAGTTAGTAAGATATATACTTGTAAGTTGTTTTGTAATTGGTGATTGTTTGTGGTCTGGATGAGGGTGGCGTGTTCTCTTTGAACAAACCCTCAATAAAAATAAAGAGAAAAAAAAATGATATAAAAGCTTGTGAATAAATACAAAACAAAATAAATAAAGAGAATCGATTAACAAAGAAGAAAAAGGACCTGTTTTATCTATGTCTACTTATATATTTTAATACAAGCGAACGCCCTTGGCTTCGTCCGTACTTACAATATATAAAAAAATTACAATATACAAAACTGAACAGTAATAAAATTTAACCTAGCGTCCCCTAATAATGGGTTATATGACAACATACTTCGTAAAATAACACCTCGGTGTGTCGACTTTCATGGTAAATATAACAGCAGTCACTCCTGACTTCCCCTGCGTTTATGAGTCGGTACACGGTACGATACGCGCGCCACCTAATTTTAGGTAATTGTACTATTCATGTAATCTTTATGCAAGTACATGCAAAGTTGACAAAGTTTCATTGCAATCGAATTAACGGTATGGCATCGAATAGAATACGAACAAATAAACAAACTTATCTATACTAATCTATATTTATACACTAATATTATAATGCTGAGGGGGTTTCTTTGCTTGAACATGCTAACCTCAGGAAGTACTGGTACAATTTGGAAAATTATTTCAGTGTTAGATAGCTCAATTGTCGAGAAGGACTATATTATTCACGCTAAGATCAATAGGAGCGGAGCACCAATGAAGAATATTTCAAAGTCAGGGTTAACGGACGTGTTATTTAAAAATATGTTCACCTTCTATGTAAACGAAATCGCGAGTTAAAATTAGCGTCTCTCAAAGTAACTATTCCATAAGGACGAAGTCGCGGGCAAATGCTAGTTTCTTATATTAAAATAATACATAAAAAAATTGGCGCTACAAGAGTTTTTAAAATTCAACTAACACTCATTGAGGGGATTCCTCTAAACAATAATCAATGAATTCATACATTAGTATGCCACCAGCAAACTTCTCTCGGTAGCTATTAATTCATCAGCGCATCCGATCAGAATTCCGAAAGTTTGCTGACCCAGTTTACTTTAATATTGGGGAGTTCTGAACTTTGTCCGGTTAGATGTTTTACCTATGTAGGTTATAGATTCGGAATCATGTCATGGGTCAGTTCTTGTAGTGTGATCCGAAAAAAGTCCTCTTGACACTGGGTGCCTTATGGTTAGTTCATCATAATTAGTGAGGTCAATTAGAGATAGACGTCACTTATTACGGAATAAATCGAGAATAGAAATGAAAAGTAACATCGATCGTTGGATTCAATGTGTTTTTAGAAAACAAATGAGACATCTAATAATATTAATATAAGCTTTAATCAGACATTTTACAATAAACAATAACTCTTCTAAATCTAAATCATTCTAAATTACTTTAAAAGTTGACATCGACAATTTAGTGTTTGCCCAACTTTGGCAAAGCCCTGCTCTGTTTACTGCTTTCCTAGTGTATATTTTCCTGCTATTGTCGTTATCTAATGTACTCATCTTCAGAATCTATCAGGTACTAAAGAATAAAACAAATGAAAAGTAAGTTTTGTATTTGATTCACCTGTAGGTATCGGGTTCATTATGTTCTAGGACGAGAAGCCAGAGCATTTATTGGAACTGACCTCACAATTGTAAGAAGAGACTCCTTCCGATATCAACGTTAAACTGCTAGCAATCGTCTCCCTTATTTGCTAAATGTGGTAAGACCAGCCTAAAGTTGGTTTTGGATCCTTTTAAGTAGAAGCTCATGGTGACTTTCGCGAGACCAAAATATTTTGGTAGATTGTATAGGGATCACGCACACTTTTGCACTCGCATTTTCTCCCATTCACAAGCATAAATTAACCAAATAACCGTTTCTATTGATTTCCAACAATGCGTTCACATACAAAGAATTGTATTTTTAAGAGAACATTTTGAAATATATTAATAAAATCACTAATCCACAGATCTTATTTCGTCTATATGTAGTTGCAGTTATATATTTATAAATCAATAAAATGTTTTGACTAAATCGTGGTATATGGTTTTGGAGGTCAGTTTGATCCATATAACCGAACGCTGTGCGTTATAAAAGACGTCCGCGACATATTTTTACCGATCCTCCCGACGAAATTACGGCAGCGAACGATCAGTACCAGCCTGTCTCTCGAAACAGAGCGCGTTCACGCCCATGCCCGCGTAACCACAGATCACGCCGCCGTGGTCTGGGGGTTAATTTTGCTCCCGCACACCAGATTAGGCCCCCCTCGGCAGCGACTCAAGCCTAGGTTCGATCCCTCGGCAGGGAGCCCTTGAGTACGCTGCTAGCGCGATACAGTGTAACACAAAAACTTACATCACTGCTACAACACTACACTATCATCTCCACACACGTGCACGCCACACGCTTACACATGAAAGTGGAAGGGTTTTATTATTTTCCCTTATCGAACTGAAAAAACTCTAATTTTACGATAATAAATACATGGAGGAGTTGTTGAGGCGTGTATGCTTGGTACACATATACGTCTCAACAACTCATACATATATAAATAGTTAGCTAGGTTAGCTAAGATAGGACGCGATTTGCATGTAACAGGCAACAGCCAAGCCGAGGTGTGCCGTGCACCCTTGAGCTAGTTGCCAAAAATAAAATTGGCTGAGTGCCTTAAGCGCTCGGCTTAGTAGTTCGGTGAAGCTGTTAAGACCTTGCTAGGTCAATAGCGTAGTCAGTTCGAAAAAGAAAAAATGATCCATATAAAGGGCTTGAATCAACGGAACATCAAGTAGTAGGTAGTATTTATGGGTTACTTGAGACACCGCACTAATTTATGTGCAGTTTTGGTACCACCGTCGTATCGGTAATATCACTTTTAAATTTTATCGTTAGAAAATTGCTAATTGATTATATATGTAAACTAAATTTCTATATGTTATATCACGCATTAACTCTGTATATCGGCCAGGTTTAGAATTAAATTCATTTATTAATGCTTTAATCGAATATCCTTTGCTACTGCCATGGGCTAGGCTTTACTGCTTAAAACAAGTGCAGATTCTATACTACAATAAATGCCATAAAATGTGAGTGGTAGAGCTGTATTGAAGCTACTATTGGTTTTAAGCATGAATGGGTCGGCTCGCACGGGATAGTACCACCCATCACAGAAACAATGACGTGAAGTAACAGTGCTTACATTGTTGCGTTTTGTTTGGTCAGTGAGAGCATCGAATACCAACCAAAACCTCCCACCCTTTCCCCTCGCCCCATCCCAAACACAGGTTGGCAACGCCCTTGCGACTCCTCTGGTGTTGCAAGTGTCTATGGACGGCGATGATCACTTAGCATCAGGTGACCCACCTGTTCGTTTACTTCCTATGATTTATGTAGAAAACTTACTTTCAAATAATTGTCTCATTTAATGAGTATAATTTAGCAAACTCTCGAAGGTTCCAAATTTAATCTATTTTCCAACGTACATTTTTGATGAAACTAGATACAAACTTCTAATGTATAACAAAAACATATAAATGTTTTATTTTCTTATTTTTATAATTAAGTCCCGCGACTGGAGCTAGGTTGTTGTCGTGGAAGAATTATTTACCTCCAATTTTGGTGACATCTAAATGAACATTTTATTCCCCAATCTAATTAAAGAAATCCACTCTGGATAAGCAGTCGAAATGGACTATATATTTAAGGGACGTCGATTAATTATGTGAGCTTAAATGGGGATCACCAAATCTCATTTAAAAGGGACAGTAAATAAAGTCATATGTCAACGTTTTCATTTAAAAATACTTATTGCATATACAGTTAATATCTTGTATTAAATGTCGTTTATGCTCGAAATATCTTATTCTTTTTCGTAGTATGAAGATGTGGAATCGCCTCCCATCCAGTGTGTTCTCTTCCTCTTACGATATTGGATCTTTCAAACGAGGCATGAAGAGGTATTCTTGTAGGTCTGCATGATAGCGTCGACTATCGTTAGTTTTTAACACCAACATTCGTCATTGTTTTTGGACTGTACTTTACTTTTCAACAGGCATTATGCAGTCATTTTGCCGAGATGGATTTTTTTTTGTATCAACATTGAGATATTTAGTAACATAGAGCAAAATACATGAACAAAATTATTGAAAATTTTTAGAGTAATTCCGACGTGAGGAAAAGGGAGTTTCACTATATTTTACCAAATCACAGTGAGAGTAGTCCAGTGAAGTTGTTAAGACCTTGCTAGGTCAATAACGTAGTCAGTTCGAAAAAAAAAAACAACAGTGAGGAAGATTGGCAAATAAAAAAACCTCTCACGTAATTAATTAACGTTAACTTTAGTTTACTTTTAGAGAAATGACGATTATACAATTATACTGTAGGTAAGTTTGTAGCGAGTTGAAATTATAATTACAAACGTATTCTTTAAATTTACAACTTTCATATTATTTATTGACATATAATTATGCTATATATAAAGACCAACTTAGGCTATTTTATTTTAGACTCGATGTTATTCGCAAGTTCCTCCGCATAGCATACCTGAAACGATTGGACCGATTCTCACTGGCAGATAAAAAAAAACTGTACTAAACTCAAAGATAAATATGTGACAAAGTTTGATGACCGAGTGAATAACCACAGCGCGAAAGGGGAAAACTGTATCACAGCGACCAATCTAGGTGGCGATATTTGATAAACCATAAATGGTACAATTATATATTTGACCAACGACACAGTGGGACCTGTTGTATCTTTGATCGAAACAATTTGTGATCGAAGAGACGAAGTGAAACTATTCTTGTCTCGAGGGAACGGACAAAAGTGATTGTTACTGTTAAACTGTATCAGAAAACTTCGGACAATTATATGGATTGATTTTAGTTACTTTGACATACCTCCGAACACTTATAGAGATAGTTTTCCTTGCTTTTTTCACGAAGTGGTACATTCGTTGGTTTCATCATTTGATAATATTCTTAATTGATGTTACCTTATAATGTGGTCTAAGATTGTAAACACGCGAAATCTTGAAAACTCTCAGATACAGCTGCCAGAACACACTGTTTAATTGTTGTACGTACGTAGGTGTACGTAAATATATGTACGCACTTTGACAATGTATTAACGGTATAAAAAAGTAACGTTGGGTATTTTTCATTGAGAAAAATGTGCTGTGCAAGAAAGATGGAAGATAATGTGAACGAAGACATGAGGTTCTGCTAATACGATTAATAATAAGACAAATAAGCTTACAAAACTGTAGATAGCTAACTCTAGGTATAGAATTCTCACCAGAGAGTTTATCACACTGTTTCATACCGTAATTTCAAAACTTATATCATAATATGCGTTAACAATATATTTATTTGTCGTCTATTGTAGGTATTTAGTGACAGATTGTTACCTTGCAAAACAGACCCTGGGACCGGGTCAATAAAACATTAGAAAGAAAAAGAAGAATAAACTACTGTGACTCTCTTTATGTTTGTTAAATTGGACGATGCATTAAATACGCAATTGTTATAGGCCGTTTAACATGACAGCGGCGACTAGCGATGGATTATAAATATCTCTGTATTTGAAAGAAAGAAAGAAAACACATTTAATTGTTACACACATATGGCTACAATTATTCATCACAGACTATACATACAACATAGAATAGAAGACGTAAGGAAATACGAATAGATAAACCAAACATTAGTAACCTCCCGCGTTTGGACAAACATTAAAAGTTGAGTTTCTTATTCGAACTTGCTACGCTATTATCCGGACGGGCCTTCACAGCTTCATCGGACTACTAAGCGCTCAAGGAACTTCGCCACTTGGAAACCAGGTCTAGGGTGTACTGAGCATTTATTTATTGTTTGTGTAGCAAATGGGTCCCGAGCATATGTGCTGAAGGAAGTTAGACCTTTAGAGCTGAATATCAACGGAATACCCTGAGTCATATGTGCGCAAGCGATGATTTGTATACGCGCATGCACCATATGTTGTGTGGTATTCCATGTAATGAAAAATATATGTATATATGTTTGCTGTTATTTTGAAATTGAACTATCTACTATTTGACACAATGACGTCATTTATATATATTTATAGACGCTATGACTAAAAATATACATAAAATTTGAAAGACGTACTGATTAAAATTGTTTTCTGACGTACTCAGAACGGTATTCCACTTTACTTTCAAGAAGCTCGTAAACAACTTTGCCCCCACCTTAATTGTGCATTCTGTGAAGTTGAATAAAACTTCCGCCTCGGAAAATTGTTATCCAAGTCGCTTGCACATTTAGGTTTCGCAGTGTCTAAGTTTTGAATAAATGAGATGCTCAGCATTCATAAGGCATAGAATGATTGTTTTATTAAGCCTTTATTAATGTTATTATGCACTCAATAGATATATATTATATTTGCTGACACCAACCCGCATCATTGGATATTTAAAAAATAACGAAGAGCCAATCGATCCCAAAAAAACGATCAGCAGAAAATCATCTACAAAAAAATCCGCATTGAGTGCTCATAGTCCTATACCGATATGTTCATAGTTTTGACGTGACTGAGCTGCATTCCCTTCTTTTATGCCAAAAGGCAGCAAATATGGAAACGGCCCACCTGATAGTAAATGGTTACCGTTGCCTATGGGCAACTGCAAAACTAAGAGCCTCATGTCAGCCCTGAGGAAAACCGTGTTGGGTAATCCATTCCACAATACTAACATACGCATAATGGATGTTCAACAGAACTTTACGGTTTTGCTAGTTTTTAAGGTGTGTGGATGAACTGCAACCAGTGTTAGAGGTGCGAATAAATATATTTAAATAATTCTGCCCGATTGCCCTCTTTATGAGATGTTAATAAATAGGTTTTCAGGTAAATGGAAAAACCCTAAGCCGCCGTTACCTTACTTACTGTTTCGTAATATATAATTTACTAGATTTGTACTTTGAAACTGAAACTTTGTCACAAATTCGATTTTATAGCTTGAGTTATGAGCTCACTTAGGTACTCACACTAACATAATTATAATAACTCATCACTATCTTTACTAAAAATATATAGATTCTTGATTTGAAACATCTATTGGCCCACCTTGTCAGTGAAATTGACTTTTATGTCGTCACGGTAAACGGCATGACGCTCTCTTGTGCCGTCTTGTCTCCTCTATACCATCGCTCTCGACTACCTTTTGTATGTGCACACAACACACACACTTGCTTCTTTGTGTGTGTTTCATAATATTTCGATCCGCTTACACTTGATATGTTTTTAATTATAAATTCTAATAACGACATACCAGTAAACCATTCACATCTGCCAGGCGTCCTGTAATGGCCAACTTTTTTTGTTTTATTAGAACATATAAAATAAGTGTCTGTCACTTGATGACTACTTTATAAATACGGACCATGTCTAATAGCAAACATATGTCAATAAGTTCGGCTATCTTTTACGGTCCGAAGAGCGTTCTCGACGAGCTTTTATTCACGACCCCTTGCATAAAATAGATTGAAACTAATAGAAGCGTTTTCTACTCCAATAAAACGTATATTTTGCCCGGACTCTTATACGAGGCCTTACTGTAGTAAATAATTTAAGTAGTCATAAAAATAAAAGGGTACGGTAGAGGTATAAAGTTGTAACTGGATATTATTTTTGTGCAGTGCTCGCTGCCGAGACCACGGAGCTATCGGGTCGGGCCACGCTCGCAGAACCCACGCCTACTAAGCTTCCAAGTATGTCTCTTACCTAAATAAACATAGACTGCCTTAATAAGACCTCTCAACATCACCCGATTAGGCCTCCCACGGCAGCGGCTCAAGCCTAGGTTCGATCCCTCGGTAGGGAGCCCCTGAGTGCGTTGCTTGCGTGATACGGTGACACACAAATATACATCACCGCTGCAACACTACACGATCACCCCCACATACGTGCACGCCTACATGCTTACACATGAAAGTGGAAGGGTTTACTTTTTTTTCCTTATCGAACTGAAAAACTCTCAATTTTCCGATAATAAATATATGGAGGAGTTGTTGAGGCTTGTATGCTTGGTACACATATACGTTTCAACAACTCATACATATATGAATAGTTAGCTAGGTTAGCTAAGATAGGTCGCGATTTTGCAACAGGCAACAGCCAAGCCGAGGTGTGCCGCGCACCCTTGAGCTGGTTGCAAAAATAAAATCGGCTGAGTGCCTTAAGCGCTCGCCTTAGTAGTCCGGTGAAGCTGTTAAAACTTTGCCGGGTCAATAGCGTAGTCATTTCGAAAAAAAAACCTCTCAACATAAATATAAATCTTCATCGGAATTAGAAAAAAAACACATCAGTTTTTAACGGACTAATACTAACCTAACAATAACGTTTATAAATCGACTCGAAAAATTAATGAATTCCTGTTTTTATTTTATATGTGATTTTTTGATTAACCTTCTTTATATCAATAGTATAGTAGGTAATATCGTAGGTTGTAGAGCCACGCTGTAGCTATTACTAGTTTCAGCATGAATGGTTTAGCTCGTCCGGGGTACTACCACCCCTCTCACAGAAAACCGACCTGAAATAACAGTGCTTACATTGTTGTGTTTCGTTCGGTCACTGAGAGCGCCTGAGGCCCACCTTCCTTCCTCTTTCCTCGTTTCCCTTTCCTTCCCCTCCCCCCTATCCCATATACAGGCTAGCAAAGCACTTGCGACTTCCCCGATGTCGCAAGTGTCTACAGACGGTGGTGATCACTTAACATCACGTGACCCACCAGTTCGTTTGCCTCCTTTGATATAAAAAACAAAATAAAAATAAAAATTTCTTCTGTACGTGTGTATGTACTTGAACTCCTTCTAAACGGCTGGACCGATTCTGATGAAATTTTGTGTGCGTATTCCACTGGATCAGAGTATGGTTTAGATTGACAATAGGACCCTGTAGGTGGCGATGCGGGCGAATTTTGTTTTTTTTTTTTAGATATCAAAGCACGACAACGTCCGCAGTGACCGTTAGTGGTCGTATAAATCTTGGGGAGATTATAAGAGCGATATGTGACAATTTCAATCTCTTTTGAAAGTATCGCCGAACAGAGAAACAAAAAAGCAAATTAATAATCAAGTACCTATATAAAAAAAAGCAGAAATGAAGTTTCTAAATGTAAACTTTCATTTAATATTTTGAAATAGATATTGATTTATTAAAATTAAAAAAAATGTATGTATAAAATAATGATATACAAAAAAATGGTAAATGAAAATAAGTTTCAAAGAAACCTTTATATGAGAATTCGGCATAAATTCATATACGAAACAGACAGAGAAGACGACGATTTAGCCATTTATGACTTTGGTATTTTTGGCATTTGCCACTTATTCCTTACGTGACGATTTTCACCAGTCAACTACCTCGAGTCGTGTTAACAATCCTCGTATCAATAATTACAATAATAAAATATTAAATAATAAAGTTTGTCTTGAGAATAAACTAGAAAGGTTGCTTGGTTTTTTTATTAGAGTTTTAAACTATTTCACGGATGAAAAATACTATAAAAACACTACTGTTACGTATATTTAAAATTACTGCTTTTAAATTAATCAATTTTCATAGAGATCTTATTTTGGCGTCAAATAGTAACCCCTCATTAGGTCCACTGCACGAATTTTGAATACCTACTTTTCGCATGAACTATGATTATAATTTTCTTTAATTACAAAAACATAAACCTCACGATGAATGTACGTATCTTGTATGACAAGAAAGCAATTAAAAACCATACACACTATCTAACGTGTACTTTTAGATTTTAGAATACATTTCAATCATTTTTAGAAATGTCTGTCTGTTTGTTTGTTTGAATACCCATTTTTTTTTATATCATAGGAGGCAAACGAGCTGGTGGGTCACGTGTTGTTAAGTGATCACCACCGTCCATAGCTACTAGCGACATCAGGGACGTTGCAAGTGCGTTGCCAGCCTGTATATGGGAGAAGGGGGAGGGGAAGGAAAGGGAAAGAAGGAAAGAGGAAGGGACGTGGGCCTTCGGCTCTCTCACTGACCGAACGAAACACAACAATGCAAGCACTGTTATTTCACGTCGGTTATCTGTGAGAGGGGTGGTACTACCCGGGAGGAGCCGATCCATTCATGCTGAAACCAAAAATAGCTTCAGCGGGGTTCTACCACCTACAAAACCCATTACTACTAAAGTACTACGTTCACGATAACAACATATCCTCGAGTAACATTTAATCTTGGTTTAATTAAATTCGGTTTATTCTATCAAAAGTTATTGTAATTTTAATGACGACATGACTTAAGTACGACAGAAAGGTAGATAAGTAAATGGACATAATATATTCGGATGATTTTATTAGTCAGTGCTTTTTACATTACTTTCTACGCGGACGGATCATGGCGGGTACATTTAGTCGATAACCAAATTGTTTTTTAACGATATCGAAGAGTGGATGTTTGTTTTGAATCTGCGTTATTCCAATGTTTGAACACCCCCTAGCACCTGTAATATTGATGTACAAACAAAATACAATTATCGATATTGCATTTTGTGGATATTTATTTATTCACCGTTTCATTCGGAATTGAAAATTTTAATTTTTTAGAACAATTTGTATACGTGATCGTTTTTGTTTGTTTTAATTAATTAAAAAAAAACATAATTGAATAATCTTAAACATATTTTAATCTTTGAATATATTTTTTAAAGGATGACAAACATTCATCCATTGTCACAAACTTATTAACAGCAGTGAGACAGCATCGCCAATTTTTTTATTATATATTCGTAGCTAGTGAAGACGGGACTAACATAAGATAGTTTAAGGTGTGTTTGCGTCTTTTCAGGCTCCATATGTTGGCTTGAATAAAATGAAAATATGTGCTTCGTCTCTAATATGCGTTTATTAATTTTACAATAGAGTATTAAGTGTAACGAACTTAGCGCTTTGTTCTTATTGGTTCTTTCTTATAGATGTCACGCTCTGGGTGTTGCCATCTTGGTTTTGAGGGTGAACAGATTGTGTGTTTGTTTCTTTTTTTACCGTGCTTAACTGTGAAATTATAAAGATTGTAGAATCAGATTTGTCAGAATAAGAATAAAAGCAGAATCAGATCATTTTATAGCAACCCGATTAGGCCTCCCACGGCAGCGGCTCGAGCCTAGGTTCGATCTCTCGGTAGGGAGCCCTTGAGTGCGTTGCTTGTGCGATACGGTGACACACAAATATACATCACCGCTACAACACTACACGATCACCCCCACACGCGTGCACGCCTACACGCTTACACATGAAAGTGAAAGGGTTTACTTTTTTTTCCCTTATCGAACTGAAAAACTCTCAATTTTCCGATAATAAATATATGGAGGAGTTGTTGAGGCGTTTATGCTTGGTACACATATACGTTTCAACAACTTATACATATATGAATAGTTAGCTAGGGTAGCTAAGATAGGTCGCGATTTTGCATGCAACAGGCAATAGCCAAGTCGAGGTGTGCCGTGCATCCTTGAGCTGGTTGCCAAAATAAAATCGGCTGAGTGCCTTAAGCGCTCGCTTTAGTAGTTCGGTGAAGCTTTTAAGACCTTGCTGGGTCAATAGCGTAGTCATTTCGAAAAAAAAAATCATTTTATAGCCTACTTACAAGCATTTATTGTCTTATGCTACTGGTTTATATTTAAGAGAAACACTCTAATAACACAGTCCGTTTATTTTATTACAACTGACAATCAACACGGGTGGTCTGACTAATTACACGTCATAAGTACCCTCGTATAGGTACATTCCTTATATATGTATATATACACAGTATCTTATAGTATACAGTGTGTTGTTAATTATACTA
The DNA here is from genome assembly GCA_014332785.1 of Antheraea mylitta. Lineage (NCBI taxonomy): Eukaryota > Metazoa > Arthropoda > Insecta > Lepidoptera > Saturniidae > Antheraea > Antheraea mylitta. The sequence goes on from JACEII010000035.1 coordinate 5,026,481, forward strand.
CAGCTACGATATCTAAAAAGTAAATTAAGCTGGATTGAAATAGTGCGGGAATGCTAAGATTTTTTATCGAACTGACTACGTTATTGGCTTGCGAGCGTACCCTGGACGTAGTGTGGGGTGTTGTCGCTGAAGGCAGGTTAAGTTAGGCGTCCACATTTTCGCATCGGTAGTACAGGACTCATCGCATCAAATGAATTATTTTTTTAATGCGTCCACAGTATCAGCAGCGTTCGGATTTGCTGATATAATTACCGGCAATCGGATTTCTGACGCCACTTTTATTAGGATCTTCGTAGTGAGAGGTAGCGTAGTGAGAGGTAGCGTAGTGTTAGGTGGAATATGAAAGATAACGGAGGGAAACGATTGTGGCGGACGATGCGGAACGAGTGAGCGTGTCAGAATCGGTCCACTGATCGTCATTCCGTATAACGTCATTGGTACGAATCACAAAAGTTGTCCCTTGGAACATCTGTATCGGCATTACCGACGGGTAGAATCGTGCGATCCGTTCGATGTGGATCAGAGGACGCATTTGTATGACTTCCTATACAAAGAATACTACGATCCGTTTGATATGTACTTGTAGTCCGGTGAAGCTATTAAGACTTTGCTAGATCAATAGCGTAGTCAGTTCGAGAAAAACAAACCGTTTGATGCGATGCGTCCGGTACTTACGATGCAAAAATGTGGACGCCTGCCTTTAGCCGTCGTCCATCATGAATATTACCACCAAGCACCGAACTGTAAATGCCTATGTTACTTTTAATGAACCTTTTCTGTAGTATTATATTTAAATGAAATTACAAACGTCTCAGTTCTAAAGTTATCTAAAACTATATCGTATAAAATCAAATTAATGAAGTTGTTAATCGCTTATTTGACGCCGCGCTGTACTCGACGACTTGGCTCTGTTTGAAGGGAAACTTTTAATGGCCCCGGTGAAGCGTCCCCAATGGAAAGCACCCGTAGCACTTTAGTCGTAACTAAGCTTAACTGGTTTTAGTGCTCGGATTTAGTGTTATATTTAGATCTCTCTATACTAATTAATGTACACATATCATTATTTTTATACACATTATTTCCACGAATATGATTTTTTTTGTTTATATGTCTACATTGACATGTTGTCCTATTTTTATAGTGTAGTTTGAACGTTTAATAGCCTCTTCTCATGGACCTAAATTTAATAATGTATTTTTTCATATTGGATCTTGTATACGAAAAATTTGATTTTCAAATGTCTTTAATCTTTTTTATAATAAAATAATTTATTCTCTGTAGATGAAATAAATAATAATAAAGTTTTTGTCGTTAGAATCTAAATTATTCTCGGATCCACTGAAACACGTACACAAAATTTCATCAAAAACGGTCCAGCCGTTTAGGAGAAGTTCTGTGACATACACACGTACAAAAGAAATGTATATATAAAGATTGTAGAAAATGTGTACCACATCATTACTGAACGTACACGAAACCAAGCCCTAAGACTGGCACTGCAGAATAAAATTAATGACTCATTAAGATCTGTGGGTTTAGGTAATGTCATTCTTGCTAATCCGACTTCCGAGGAAGTAAGAATAACCAGCCTGTAAAGCTACAGGCTGGTTATGTCTAGTATTAAACACCGATAAATGATTGACTATGTACTTATTTTATTTTATTGGTACTCATCGGGGTGACATGGCCAATTTGTGACCAAACTCCATTCACAAATAAAGAAAAAAAAAAGAATTTTTATTATTATATTAAGAAATTTATTATTATTTATAAGAGAAACATAAAGACATTTTTATTAGAGAGAATTCGTTTGAGAACTATTACGAATCGGACTCGTAATCCTCGGATCTTTCTAAGTCTAATTATGCCCGTAATTTAGTGTTGAATAGATGTACACATTCATACAATCTTCATGCATCTAATCTAGATATATTCTCTGACAGTAGCGCAGCTTTGAAAAGTAAATTTACGAATCACATTCAATCCTCAATAAACACACGCAACTGATACTCAAAAAATCACTATAATATACTACTTATATATATATATATAATGTACTCACTTACTAAAACACACATACACATCACGTGCACCTTTTTATTTTTGTTTTTCTTATACGTATTACTTTTATTGAATAAGATGTAGAAAGTCCTAGGTAACACATTGCTAGGGATGTTTATGTATTTTGATTATTATATAATGGAAATCCTTTGGTTAAACCAATATTGTAATTACTACATATGTATAAATCTGAACTAATAATTAACTGTTGATTTATGTATGAATAAATAAATAAATAAAGGAACAAATTGCAAACAAAAGAACAATCGGGGTTTACAAGAATTTTTTTATCAAAGGAGAATACAACCTCATACAGATTGAGATCACATTATATGTACCATTTTGTACGGTCGTGTAGGTTTCTCTTTAACTGTTCAAGCGAGAGTATCCGCCGCCGCTGAATTTCTCGTCATGTGTAAAATGTAAGCAATTCCTTTAGTATATCTTTGCTTCAAAGAGATCTTTTTGTGTTCAGGATAAAATATACAACATATTCTTGAGGTTTCTATTCAAGATAAAGGTTAAATGGAAAATGGTATACACTAAAACAGTTTTATAAATATTTTTTCTATTAAAGTTGTATTCAAATAGCTGTTTAATCTATTACATTACCTTTATACATATAATGAAAATGCAAATCTAATGTGTCTATACTTTTAGATTTATGTGAAAAATAATTGTTTCAGTTGTCCTGGAATGAGTATCTAATAAAATACATATTAATCATTTTTTAAAATGTCTGTCTGTTTGTTTGAACACGCGTCACTGCTAAATTACTACGTTTAATATAAAACCTCATAAAAAATCATAAAGCATAATCTCGAGTAACATTTATTCTTGGTTTCATTAAAATCGGTTCACTCTATCAGAAGTTATTGTAATGTTAATGAAGACGCGACTTATGTATGAGAGAAAGGTAGATAAGTAAATGGACTTAATCCGTGTTAATACAATTAAATTATATACGTATTGAATTCTTGCTTTAAAAAAGTTTGGGTACTTTTGTATTAAATGCATCGCGCTCGCCGACCGCTGCCGAGGCATGTTCGCGTTATCCTTTTTCGCAAGTGTAACCTAACGCAAAGCGAGATAGAAGAGCAAGATGGCGAACGTTTGGCGAGTGCGGTGCATTTAATACGAAAGTACCCAAGTTTTTTAAAGCATGTATTCAATACGCATTTGACTTATTCGTTTTTTTTTTTTTCGAGATGTCTACGCTATTGGCCCAGCAAGGTCTTAACAGCTTCACCGGACTACTAAGGCGAGCGCTTAAGGCACTCAGCCGATTTCATTTTGGCAACCAGCTCAAGGGTGCACGGCACACCTCGGCTTGGCTGTTGCCTGTTGCATGCAAAATCGCGACCTATCTTAGCTAACCTAGCTAACTATTCATATATGTATGAGGACTTTTTCGTAATAACAACGTACATATGCAGATGATTTTATTACTTACTGTTTTTTATATTAGATTCCTCACAGACGAAGTTAGTATATAATAAACGCATTCAGGGACATAGGCATAGCTAGTTTACTTCTAAAAATACGTACGTTTATTTAATAAGTGGGTTTTTATGTCACCCTACATTGTGACTGCGGTTTTTCCAACGAAATTAAAACGGTGAAAACAAAAGCGACATTTTGCGGGAAAAGGTCGTTGATATTGTGGGTCGGAGTACGTTTCCTACGATTCTTACTTTCACGAAAATGCGTGTTGATTTTTAACAAGTGGCAATTATTCTGTAAGCTGTCGACGACGGTTATACGAGAAAGCTTGAGATACCTACATTATTCAGCTATTCCTATAGTAGGTTCCATTGAGAAGTCATTAAATATATGTAATAAAGATTTTTAAGTGCAGAATGAGAAAGATGAAATGCGTTGCTGTTAATATTAAAATATTGACTTAATTATTAAAATTACGCCGTCCTAAAAGGAATCGGTTAAACGTGATATTGATGAGCCTTAGCCTCTGATTAGCCTCTGCCCGCGACTTCGTTCTCGTGAAGTAGATACTTTGGGTTGCTAACACGCAGCAGAAGCTCTCAAGAGGAAAGTATACCCAATTTTGAAACATTCTGCATTAGTGCTCCGCTCCTATTGTTCTTAGCGTGATGATATATAGCCTATAACTATTCTCGATAAATGCGCTATATAATACTGAAATATTCTTTCAAATTGGACCAGTAGTTCCTGACATTAGCCCCTACAACGTCACAAACTCACAAACTTTACCTCTCTATAATATTAGTATAGATAACAGAAACTAGCGGGCCACATGGACGTTGTCCCGTTCTGATAGTAACAAAACACTTAGACTAATTATATAGCTAAACCTTCCTCGTCAATCACTTTATCTATTGGTGAAAACTGCACGAAAATCCGTTCAGTAGTTTCCGAGATTATCGCGAACAGACAGACAGACGTGGCAGAGGACTTTCCTCGAAATGACTACGCTATTGACCCAGCAAAGTCTTAACAGCTTCACCGGACTACAAGGCAGAGGACTTTCTTTTACATTATGTAGTGATTAGAAAATATACAAGTATGAATTGCAAACCTTCAAGAAGCGAGCATACACTTTTCTTAAAGGCCGGCAACGCACTTGTACTCCTCCGGTGTTGCAAGTGTCTATGGACGGCGGTGATCACCTACCATCGGGTGACCAGTCTGTTCGTTGGCCCACTATAATATAAAAAAAAAAAACAATTTAGTACCAATATTATGGAAAGATATATTGCCTTTAAGAAACGAGCGCACTCTTCTTTAAAATGCCGGCAAAGTACTTACGACGCCCCTAGTGTTGCTAGTGTCTATGGGCGGCGGTGATCACTTACGATTTGGTGACCCGCCCGTTACTTTTGCCCCCTATAGTATAAAAAAAACTTTCTTAATTAGCACTTGGTCGAATTTTCAGGGTAATTTTTAATTATAATAATACTTTTTAAGCGACGAATGAAATGTAATTCACCGTAATGCCTCGGCTGATTTTTTAAGACCCAAATCACGAAATTTGTTATTGTTCAAGATTTTTAAATTAGTAATATAAATCCAGTGTTTTTTAAACTTTGCTTGGAACAGTCTGTTGACCCGTGTATCGGTCTACGGTTTAAGATCTACATTCGTTTTTATGGAGCTTTAAACTTTATTTTTTTTAAAAGTCTAAGGGTTAAAAAAGTTTTAATTCTTGCCCGTATAAAAGAATATAATATGTGGACTCATTTTTAACAAGTTTTCCTTTTTTACATATTGTTTTTTGGTATTCGACTCCAATTATTGCCCTTGATATTAATCGACGATATGAAACATACGAGAGTGAAGCCAAGACAAAACTGTGTTCTCAAATGCAACTACCAAAACGAGAACGGTACCTAGCTAGTTAGAAACCCTATTACAATACTATGGTTTCATTATATTGTTTGTCTTCATTGAAGGCTCACGCTACGGACACGTTGCACATTACACAAACAGCTTTTATCACTTACTAGTCCTTACCCGCGACTTCGTTCGCGTGGAATAGTAACTTTAGACTAGATTTAAGTACGCAGCGGAAGCTCTCAATACAAAAAAAAGATCCGATTCTGAAACGGACTTCAATGCTGCTCCTCTCCCATTTATCTTAGCGTCATGATATATAGCCTATATCCTTCCTCGATAAATAGGCTATATAATACTGAAAGAATTTTTCAGATCGCACCAGTAGTTCCGAATATTACCCCCTACAACGTCACAAATTAACAAACTTTACTTCTTTATAATATTAGTATAGATAATCTCTGCTGTTCTGACAGTGATTTATTTGTCATCAGAGTGCGATCGCACGTTTGTGAGCCGCGGCGGCGCCAGCAACGGTACCTTCCACGCACCGGAACTCATCAACCCCAACAACCAGAGCCGGCAGTGCCTCTACACGTTCCTCGCGGCACCAGGGCAGCGGGTACTTGTCGAACTACGCACCTTCGACTTGCGAGGGAAACCACCAGAGTGAGTGCTTCCTTTTTGATGTGATAACATCTTATAAATCGATTAATGCCGGCTGCACGCATGAATAAGCATGACTCATTGTCACGTACCGTTTGAGCCGAGCGTGCATGCGAGATCGCGGAACAAGCGATAGAGAGGCTTGATCGGCGTAAACGTTCGGAATGTGAAGCAACTATCTCTCTTCCACTCCATCGGACGATGTGTCCGTGTCGTTATCACGTAAAATTATCGTCCGTAAACCGACTTTACAGACAACCATTTATTTTCTTCACGTCTATTGCTTCCTTTTGAGGCAGTCAGCCACAGTCGTGCTGTAAATATCCACCGTAAATCAATGCAAAGCGTTTTATAACCAACAAAATGTAACGTAGAAACGTAACGGCGACTCAGACCGACTTTTGGCATGGCGACGCGTCGCTATGGTATGCATCACCACGCGAAAAGATTTAGAATTTTTGGTATTTGATGAATATAAATGTTTATTGGATGAACTGTAATTTTTTTAAAGTATTAATATATTATTATTAGTAAGTCATTTTTCCCCAGACGTAAACTTTCCTTTTATACATATACAAAATAATTTCGATGTTTCACATCTGCAATCGTCCAGCGATGGTTAATTTTTTTTTGTTGTTGGAACACATCACGTTACAAGAATTAAATAAAAAACATAAATATGCCACAAATGTCCAACAACGCTTCAATTCTGCTACATGCAATATGATATATATTCAATAAATTTAATTTAACTAATTTTTTGGTTGATTAGCATAGGTTGATAGCGAAGGAAAACAAATTATAGGAACATAAATGCTCTTGATGTTTTATAAAATAATAATTTCTCGGCGTTCAAAATTAAACATAAATGGAATGGTATTATTTTTCGACTAAAATTTTCAATCTCCATGTTAATTATTCACAAACAAAGAACACTATATTCATTATCATATTGGTCTCTCCATTCATAAATAGTGAACACGAGTATGGATCTACCTTAAGCAATTATTTTATCGGGTTTCCTCAGTCGATTTAGCTTTCCGAACCAGCGACTTCGTACCACTTGTAACAGTTTAAAAGTAAAGACTTGAATAAATACACACCATTAGTTAATACAATTATTATTTTTAATATAGATGCTGTAGAAATAACAAAAGATATATATAGACATATATAATACGAATAAAAAAAAATATTTTTTTTCTAAAAAAAATGTATCATTAATAATTTTGGAATAAGTAGTACAATACAATTCGATCATTTCTAGAAATGTCTGTTTGTGTGTATGAATACGTATTTTTTTTCTCGAACTGACTACGCCATTGACCTAGCAAGGTCTTAACAGCTTCATCGGACTACTAGTTTATGAATACGCTCCACTACTAAAGTACTGCGTTCACGATAACACCTCACGAAGAAAATAATAAAGCATATCATCGAGTAACATTTAGTCTTGCTTTAATTAGAATCGGTTCACTCTATCATAGGTTATTATAATTTTAATGACTATGTCACTCTAGTACGAGAGATAAGTAAATAGACTTAATAAATTTTTTTATGTCTTAAGAGACAAACGCACATGTAAGTCACCTGATGTTCAGTGATCACCACCGTCCATAGTCCAGAGGAGTCGCCAGTGTGTTGCCAGCCTGTGTTAGTGGGGAAGGGGGGAGTGTGAAGGGGAAGAGACAGAAGGGAGAGGGAAGGTAGTGGGCGCTCACACTGACCGAACGAAACGCAACAATACAAGCATTGTTACTTCACGTTGATTTTCTGTGAGAGGGTGATACTACCCCGGACGAGGCGACCCATTCATGCTGAAACCAGTCATAACATCACCGTGGTTCTAACACCTACAGATGAATTTATTAGTCCCCAGTTCTAGGGTCCACACGAACAGAATCGCGAGCACAACTAGCATGAAATATACAACCTTATTTTAATTAGTATTGACGTCATTATTTCTTTTTTGTTTCAGTGGAGCTGCGGTCGGAGAAATGCCAGCGTGAGTGATACATTTTTATATTTATTTTCAGTTACGGATTTATAGAATTTATACGTGACGGCTTTTCACTTTGAATCTATATTTATTATTCAGGTTATCTGAAATAATTATCAAGAGATAGGGCAGAGTTGTGTCGCCTTGATTATAGGTTTTTATATAATAGTTTGGCATATATTGATGGAAATCTGAGTTTTATAAAAATGACTGTTTTTTCTTTAACTGATAGATTTGTAAATTTAAATAAAATAAAAATTCGACCATAATAATTGTAACAAAGTTTTTCCTTCGCATCTTGATATACAGATATTATTAATATCTGTATTTATTTTTCTTTTTTATATGGTAATAATTGTATTGAGTATTATAAAAATATTATGGATTACTGCACAGATGTAAGGTACGTGATGACTCCATAGACGCTTTAAATAAAGGCTTTGACTCATTGATGGTATGAAAAAAACCATTTCCATTTTTAAAAATCACAATAAACATGTAAATAGTTGGTAAATAAAAAAAGAAAGAAAATTGCCGAAATTATTCCCTATTTAAATACAATCAACTTAGAAATTAATTAAAGAGATTCCATGTCGCTATGATAATCTGATATGAAAAAATGAGTACATAAGTGAATAGACACAAGGTGGTTTTTACCTTTAAAATATAGTGTTATGTTACGGAAATTGAAAACAGGTAAGAAATATTGCGTGCGTTACAAAGAAATATTACGCATCGCTCGCGACGTTGCGTTATCTTCTTACCATGTCCAATTTATTTCAAAGAAAACCACAAGAAAAATGATGGTTTCGCCAACAAAGTATGATTTTAGTATATATATGTGTAAAAATTATATATATACAACGTCGGTATCCATAGCACAAGAGAGTGTAGATTCTGTGATAGTGCGGATGAGACCCCCAAACATCTTTTGTGTGAATGTGATCTACTAAAGCCTACACGGACCCGGATTCTGGGAAAGCATGTATGCTTCCGGATGAGGTACAGATGCTCTCTACCAAAAAAGTCCTGCAGTTCTTAAATGCTATAGGACTGGGTGGGGAGCTTTTGTAATATGAGGGGATCACAATAGATCACTACTGGTCGCAGTGATAAAGGACTAAGGCGTCCATAGACCCTTTTACTATAATTAAAAAAAAGTATATACATTTATATACTTTCTCTATTATATGACTAACCCAAACTTAGTATTAATTATTATAGTATATTTTATTATATTCTTGGCAACCAATCTTCTAGTAAATCATTACTGCGATTGTCGAGTTGGTAATAATATTACAAGTTTTTTGATATAATTTCAATGAACTAACAAGATAGTGGCCGTCTTGTTAGAACTTTCCAGGGAGTTTTTGTGACAAGTTAGAATCCATGCTCCGTGGTATTATTTCTCATTCACTAATGCACAATAACCAAACTATATTACGTAAAACACCATCAATACTACATAATATAGAAGAAAAGAACACAAGATTATGACTAAAATCCCGCCAAAAACTGCTTTTTTTCTCTTTATTATTGTCGAGGATTTGTTGAAAAGAAAAGACCGCCCTCATCCATACAACAAATAATAATCAAATAACATAAAAGAAAAGAATAACAATTAAAATAAATTAAAACAGACCTTTGCAATCACTTTCTTGCCCCTCATACCGACGTCCAACAAATTATAGATTCATTTGGCTTCTTCCGACACTGCGTGACAACAATTGATTACAAATATAATATGATTATTCTTAAATATCTGTCATCTTTGAGATTCTCATGTTCCGTATATATTACATTACTATATACATTGCCGAGTTATATAAAAAAACGCGACAATGACATATACCATTTGTAAAGACTACATATCGTCAAAATTGCTTTTCTGATCTGAACTAAGCCTAAGGCATTTTAATGTCTTAAACAATAATCGACATTTATTTTCAACTGGCATATCATGCCTTAGATAATGTTTGTCTAAAGAGTTTTTTCATTAAAACTAACATTGTGTTTGTACTCATTGTTTTTTTTTTTTTGTTTATATGTGTTCATAGTTGTCTTTCCCTTTGTTTATTATATCCCTGTAAGTGAAAACTTGTAATTAGATTTTAAGTTACTGTTTTGTTATTTCATTAGTAGTTAGCTGTAAGTTTTCCTAAATAAATAAAATTAAAAGTTTATGCAGTCATAAGGTCTGCTGACAAAAGTTTTTTTTTTATTTTTCGAAATGAAAACACTGTTGACCTGGAATGGTCTTCACAGCTTCACCGAACTATTGAGGCGAGCGCTGAAGGCACCCAGCCGATTTGGGATGTTTGGGCGACTAACTCAAGGGTGCACGGCACATCTCGGCTTGGGCTGTCGCCTGTTTTGTGCAAAAGTCGCGACCTATCTGAGATAACCTAAGCTAAGCTATCTAGATATACGTATATGAGTTATTGAAACATGCATGTGTACCAAGCATGCGTGCCTCAACAGCTCCTATATGTATTTAGAGTTGGAAAAATTTCTCAAAACTATATAGGATAGGATAGGGAAAAATAAGGGTAGAACTCTTTGTCGTTTATTTCTCTGAAAAAGAAAATCAACGTGTAAGCGTGTAGGCGTGCACGTGTGTATACGTATCCGACAGAAGTGTAAACCCTTTTGGGTTGGAATGGAATAACTGAATTGTCTTTTGAATTTATAAATTAATTATAGTGTGATTTATTTCAATCTCATAATTTGTATTGTATTGAGATTATTAACATTAGTATGGTGTTCATAGCTATTACTCCGAAGAATATTTATATATATTTTTATACCGTTTATGGATAAATCAAACATATGCTGCACAATCTCAATACAATATATCAATATTTCAAGTAGACAGGCCGCTGTATTACGCGTCGTTCTCCTGCTCAATACGATCGGTCATGCTTGCCTAGCATTTCATGACGCGAAATTAGAAGTTTATTTTCTGCTGAAACAATACGCACCTAAAGAGGTTTTCACTTCAATAATTTCAGATGTATGCACGAATACATGGATATATTTTCGGAGATGGCGTCTCTGGAGACCGGCGAGCTCGTGAACTCTGCGTTCGGAGGACGTTACTGCGGACCGATTCCACCACGACGCCGTGTATCCCTACATCGCGCCGTCGCACTTTCCTTCTACACGGACAAAATGTACACACCACCGACTCTCTTCACCGGCACCTATCGCTTCATCAACGCCTGTAAGTAAACAAATGATTATACAAAAAATAATGTATGGTTTTATAAAACCATGATGCAAGTGAAACTTTTTTTCGGATAGTAGACATTTACCTGAAAACTTTTGGAAAATTATTTGATTTAGGTTATTAAAATCGTGTTTTTAATCTATGGAAAATGGAAAATCAATAGTCGACAACATATCCAACTATAAAATGTAATTTCAATCTGCGTAGAGTACGAAATACATAATAAATACAATCATTCAAATTAATAGATGCAGGTTAAAACTGTGCACAATATTTATTTAAATCATTGAATCGTTTTTAATTAAGCCTTGGCTGCTCTGCCGAGCGCCTTTCACTTTATCCCTTTTTTTAACATGGGGAGATTCCCACCCTAGCCGGTCAGCTTAGGATGAGGTAAGTCCAATTTGCACGGACTAAAACCCCATGATGCCGTCAATCACCTATAGGCCGAGGAAGAGGAGCTGCCGAACTGGCACTGCGTATACTTGCGGCAGGTCGCGGTCGAGGGGTCAGAATCGTAGACCCTTCAAGGGAGGGCAATATTGCCCTCCCCGACGATCGTGGGAGAGGCATCAGCATAATGCGCCTCAATCACATGGCCTCAATTAGAAATTCTGCCAGAGCGAAAGACGTGCCTACGTCCGCCGCCCGCATGCCCTTTTTACTGCGGCCTCAGGGCATCGTTGACTCTCTCTGACGAATTTGAGGCGGCAGAAAAAAGTTTTACTATTAAATCGTAATTGTATTAATTTAAGATGCATCTATAAACAGAGCGGTAAAAAAGTTTGATATGTACGATACATTGTTTGTGTTAATAAACATATTCTAGTTGTTATATAATTACGAACTCATCTGTAAATTTGAATCATTAAGCATTCAGACTCGAATGTCATTTGTTCACTCTGCAATTCAACAGAAGTTAAACGACGTCGTGACCGAGTTCGTTGTAACATGCATACGTTGGTTTATTTCGAAGTTTATGTCTGTTGTGGTTGAACTTTGTTCTCTAATGTTCCACGGGATGCCGTTGTCCGGTTGTCCGACTAGAAACTTTAGGCAGTGTGTCGGAATACTTTGAAACTGGGTTATTTGTATCTAATGATGATGAAACTGGATTTATGTAAATAAATATTAGTTTTAATGAATATCCTTATTATCATAGCGTTTGTTTTTGCAATTAAAATTGTTTATGTGAAGGTGTGAATTGGATTTTCTGAAATGAAAATGTATAACAAAAAAGTAAAACATACCTATAAATATATATATAGTTTTGGGCTCTGAGAGAATGAGCTAGCATATTCTTACTGTAAAAAAATTGACAAAGGCTCAGTTGAATCCAAAAAGAGATTGCCTTGGTTATCTATGAAAAATTCCGCATCGAATGGTCATAGCCCTATGCGCATAAGTCCAGTAAATATAAAGTGATTAAACCCGAAAATAATTGTATTTTTATTGTATATAACATTAGCTTTTGCCCGTGACTTCATTCGCGTGGAATAGTTTTACCTTGGGCTAATGCTAACACGCAGTGGAAGCTCTTAAAAGGAAAAAAAATCGGATTTTGGAACATTCTTCATTGGTGCTCCATCCCTATTGGTCTTAGCGTCATATATAGTGAATAACCTCCCTCGAGAAACGAGCTACCTAACTCTGAAATAATTTTTCAAATCGGACCAGTAGTTCCTAGAGATTAGTGCGTTCAAGCATATAAACTAATTCTTATTGACGGTATACTCCAATTTTTCTTCAGGATAGTCTTTGATAGGTTCCAAATATATAAAAAATATATAAAAAATGTGGCAAATTGCAGCTCTTACTTTTCAAATGAATCCTGCCCTAGGACCAAAGTTTGAAATGGTAATGAAATGGAAAAAGATCTGTTATACTTTGAAATTTTTTAAGTCGTGAACGGAATATATTCACATATATTCTCGTAGCAAATTTAACGCTCTACAAAAAAGGTCTCTCATGGTTTTTTGCTAACTTAACTGGCTGAAAATTTATTCGAGGTCAAAATTTCTAGTCGATTCGGTGGTATTTCCTTTTTTATAAAATGGTATATCGACATACACTATTCAAATATGATACTTCGCTTTTTTCAGCTTTTTCACATTAAACAAGAGTATTCTGACATCTTAATCGAATTAACAAAAACAATGAGAAGCAGTCTTTAAAAGTATTAGCAATGGTTGTTGCCTGATCTATAAACCTTGCAGTTCTGCTAATTCTTAAATGTATAGAATCAGTTGGACGCAGGCTTTCTAGTTATCTACATAAGATAAGTGACTAGATTAATTGAACATTTTTAGAGAATATTGACAGTTTGGGAGACATTTTACTTTTTCGATTTAAGCATTCCTAAAACCACAATTTACTCCAGATGGTACAGGTACAGTGTTTTCATTTTATAATGCATTGTAAATTCATAATTTCGATTTTCAAAACCGGAATTCATAAAGCCCTTCCCTTTAATCTCGATAGATTATTCCCAATCATTCATAATTTGCGAAACAATCAGTATAATAGTAGTAGAGTACTAATTAAAACTGTATGCAATTCCGGGCTTTCTGAATTAATCATGTGAATTTAGATTATGAATTGAGAGATATATGTCGGGTCATCTCCAGCCTGAGGTCTGGTATCCACGTACATATGTTTTCAGTATTGACCATTGGCTTAATTTCAGTTTGCATTAAAAAACGCAGCTCCAGTAATTTCGTATAATTTAAAATAATACTACTTGAGTTACATTTTATTTTTGTTTAATTCTGTGTGTGTATTGTAGGAGATGAGTTATTGAAACTGGGTACAAACATAATAGATTTTATATTAATAAGCATTAAGAGTTTCCTATGCTCGATGTATTTTACACGCCCTGCTACTCAATCGTTGCACCTTCGTTTGTATATGCAGCGAAATTGCTTACGTGACTAAAGATGTAATTCAAACAATGCATGACATAATTTAAAGCTCGTATGCAATTTCCAAGAAAGGCGGTTGTGTGCAGTGGCCCTTAATTCGGCATAAATCAGCAGAGGTACAATAGCATTATCTAATAGTGCATGTAATTTAAATCATAGTTGATATGTACTAGATAATCTAGATGAATAAAAGTTTTTTTTTTAATTATTATGACCTTCGGAAGACATTCTTACACTAGCATTTAGGCGAACTTTACAATACATACAATTAACAGATTGACACAACATCCAAGTTAGGAACAACTATATTTTATCATATCACAATATTAAGCGCGGTAGAAACGGCGAGGCGACCGCTTAAACTTACAGCGCCATCTGTGTTTGTAATCATCTGATTACTATGAAACGTTTACGAATTGTGTACACGCCTAGAATTTTTTGAATTAGTATAACCATTTTACAAAAGATGGCGCGTGAATCGTTGCACTTTAATAAGGTCACAAGGTAGTAATAGTTTATTATAGAAATGTTAATTAACTGTCGGTATTATTATTTTTCTAGCGGAATATGAAATCGGAACACCAATGCCGAACACCATGTGCTCGTTTACGATAGAAGCGAGCAAGCGGAAGACAGGACTGCTGCTATCGCCGACCTACCCCGGAATCTACCCCAAGGACATCACGTGCAACTACTTGTTCAGCGGGCAGCCCGGACAGCGGATACGGCTCGAGTTCCGAGATTTCGATCTGTTTTTCGGCGGCCCTCAGTGAGATTTTTTTATACGAAAAATATTCATTATAGACCCGTTTTCAGATAAAAACCCGTCGAAATGTTGCGTGAGAAGACTTTCAGTTATCTTTGTCTCGCCCCTTATCAAAAATAAGCGCAGTTCTATTCCCCTTTCTATATTTTAAGTATATTTAACAAAAAATCTCTCGTAATGTCTTTAGTAGTTTAGAAAAAAAAAACGTCAATAAATTGTATCATATGAAACGCGCACAGTGTGTGAGGGCCGAGACTGAACTGCCTGGTCCGGCATATGAATGCAATTAATCTAGAGTAATATTATTATGACGCTACATAAAATGTTGATACCGTAATCTGAGCCCTCAGACCGGCTACAGCCACCGAACCGCTCTGACAGAGAAACCGACTTAACATAAGGGATTCTTATAAAAGTTTTTCGCAGTTGCCCGTTCGACTGGGTGCGCGTGTACGACGGACCAGACAACTCGTCGGCGGTGATCGGTACGTACTGCGGCCAACAGCGCAACCTCGTCCTCTACTCGAGCGATGAGCGGCTTCTCGTCACTTTCTACTCGCTGCCGCGTTCCGCAAGCACTCAAAACCGCGGCTTCAAAGGAATCTTCGAGTTTTCCGAGAGTTTTGTTAAATTAGGTCAGCCTATTGACTATTACTACTTAATAATACCTTTTGTATGACCTCTTATACAAATCATCTTTCACCAACTCCTTTAGCGTTTCACTAAACTCTTCAGCTTTGACTAGAATGTTATGGGAAGTCCAGATATTTAGCTTATTCTAATTGAAGTAGAAGATTCGATTAAATATGACATGGTACGTATTTTTATATGTAAAAGTTATTATTTTACGATAAAGTTGATACTACATTTTATGGGTAGGTATTAAAAAATATATAAATAAGTGAAAACACATAATTTCTTTGTTAATCTTGTTGACTTTGCTTTAAATTCATTCAAAAATGATAACAAAATATTCACCACGATTATCTATGGATATAATTAATTTTGAGTATTTTTTAATGAGAGAGGTTTTAATGCTACCCGTCTTACTATAACTGGCTACTAGCTAGATAGGCTATACTTAATTGGTTTTAACTGTTATATTGCAGTTTAGTATAGGAGGTTGTTAGTTGACCATCTTACTTGATGTAAATTAACTGTGTGGCTTAAGATGACAATACGCTAAGTATAGAGCTGCCGGTATACACTTATAGGCTCTTCAATCATGCTACCTTCACGAATCCTTTATTTTTATTTTGTTGCAAGCTTTTTCAGCTTATATAAACCAGATTCAACACCGTTGCAAATCTTTTACTCTTGGGTCGAAGATAGAGTTGAAGCTACCAAGTATCAAAACCAACTGATCATTTGATTTTTGATGATCGTTACTGCTTACATGCAATAAAAAATTAGTAATATATTTTCGGAGATTACTAACTTTGATATCCTATGATTTACATTGTATTCATGCTAGCTTGATATGAAGTGAGCAGTAGATGCGATTTTTTGCAAACGCAACAAACAACAAAATTGCTATTTTGATAACTAATTTGCAACAAATTAACTATAGAATTTGTTGTATTTTTCATTAAATTTTGCTAATTTTTCCCTTTCACGTTAATTTCAGATTTTATAAGTAAGCATGACGCCGAGCACATCAGGGGCTCCGAGTGCGATCAAAAGATTCTAAGTAAAAAGGAATCAACCGGTTTCGTATACCATCCAAATTATCCATTCCCCTATATACAAAAAGTTGTTTGTAGGTGAGTATGTCTACAAATTTTTACACAAAAAATACTTTAAAATATTCATGTCTTGAAATATAAAAAAAATGTTAATTGATATTTTTTTATTATTTTTTTTTTTATTGTAGCACGGCAAAATGACTGCACTATGCCTGATGGTAAGCACAATGCAATCCAAAAATATAAGCGACCACCGATTGACACACTATCCATCGCCGGTCAACACTATCATACCGGCCTGCAAAAAGCTGGATATGCACAGGCTGATCCCGAAACGCGACACGCAGAAGCGAATCACTATTACGGGCTTTTTCGCTATATACATGGTGGTTGCGACCCAGTCAGGCTGTAAAACCCTACCACCCCGCAAATTAATGAGAAATTAATTAGAATGAGAAAATTAATGAGATTTTAAACTTAAAATCTTGTATTTACTTGTGTATTTACTCTAATTGTGTTCTTCTAGATATTTTATATACGGTATGCAAGATTCGCAAAATTTGGAACGAGTGCGATTGGAGTTTCAGAATTTTTCTATACCGAAAGGTGAAAAGCCAAAACCTGAGTAAGTTTTCTAAACAATCTTGTAATTTCTATTCAATTCGTATCGTAAATTGAATGAGAACCCCTAAATTTAATTTCGTTATGAATTAGTTTCTAAACATTATTAAAAAGTACCTACTATTCGTTCAGTCATTGAAATTTGTCTATAATTCGTTCATGTTTTAAGTTTCATTATTCTTCCGTTTTTTTTGTCAATTAGTGTACAGTTAAGTGGTCCGGTAAAGCTGTTAAGACCTGGCTAGGTCAATAGCGTAGACAGTTCGAGAAAAAAAAAAGTGTACAGTTATTGTAAACTAGCTTTAGGCTAGCTAGCGTTAATGGTTATCAGACATATTTTTCAGGAACAGTACTTTTATATGTATTAAATGTACAGTATCTTAGACCTTAGACGTTATAACCCCCTAGGATTCGATATAGCTGTAAGCGACTGGCGAGCGCTGCGTGCTAACTTACATTCATGACCAAAAATGCTAATCCCTTGGCTCTCACCTGCAGGAGGAGGATTATTGTATCACAAAAACATATTACAGTGCTTGTTAAGGGCTTTTGGGTCATTTTCACGTAAATAACGCCACGCATACCTTCACTATAGCCATAGTAATACGACACAGTAACACATAAGTGCAGAAGGAATACACCGGTATTTATCTGATGACAGAGTTCCAACATGGCATAGGTATTTGGGTATAAATTACCCATTGTCTATCTATATAATGAAAATATAGTTTCTTTGAGACTTAATAACGTCAAAACTAATTAAGAGTATAATTATTCGAAGCAGAATTTGTCATAGATGGTTATAGGCTACTTATTTTTTAGATTCCATTAAACTCGGGGCTGTAGCTAGAGTCGAATTTCTGGTAGGGCAGCATTGGTTATTACAGGTAGGGCGGAATACTAAAAATTATTATAATTGATCTGTTCTCGAAGCGTACACAAAACAATGAATTATTATAATATGAAATGAATGTCACAAACTGTGGTATGTTCGTAAAAGTTTAGATACCTATCGCTACTTTTTTTTTAATCTAAAACTATTAACAAACAATTTAATTATAATAATTTACCTTATTGAACCCTTGGTAATTTTTTTTAAATACGCATAACGAAGCAGGCAGGTTTAAGCTAGTAAAAATATTTTTATTTATATAATTTTTAATGTATACCATTATACATATATACTACTAGCCTCTGCCCGCGACGTCGTTCGCGTGTAATAGATATGTTAAATAGATCTCTCAATTGTATATTATACTGTACTGTTATTGTCTGTGTTCTTATTATTGATTACTGGGGAAATTAAATTAATGATAAAACATAATGCACGGCAACTGGTTTAATATGCGCGTGCGTTCCCGTGCCGAGCGTAACAATGACTGCTTGACTGGCTGCTACAACACGCTGTCATTTGTAATTATACTTGTGTGCCTACAGATACTTTGGGCTAACGCTAACTCGCAGCGGAAGCTGTCAAGAGGAAAAAACCCCAATTTTTAAACATTCTTCATAGATGCTCCGCTCCTATTAATCTTAGTGGGATGATATATAACCTATAACCATCCTCGACAAATGAGCTATATAACATAGAAAAAATTTTTCAAATCGGACCAGTAGTTCCTGAGATTACTACCTACAACTTTACAAACTCACAAACTTTATAATATTAGTATAGCTAAGCATTTCACTTAAAGTGATTAGTACAAAGGCAATCTTTGGGTATCTTAGGGTTTTATGGAGTGGAGTGTGTTAAGGGTGTACAAGTAAGACAAAACTAGTAAATACAACATAAATTAGCAGCAAGTACGTACACTATAGCATACATAGAAAACATAATTATTATAAGATAATCTATAGACTGACATAATATTAATAAACTATAAATATTAACCAAAACAAAGTATAGTAATACATATATACACACAAGCGAAATATTAAAACGACGAATAGTACTTTTTACCGAGTTTTAAACATATAAATGTAGACAAAGTTATAAGTAATCGTTAGTTAATGAATATACATATTTCAGTACGTGCCAAGACGGATACCTAAAGGTGTATCTGCGAGGACAGGAGGCGACGGACTCGTACGACAAACATGACGCGGAACTGTGCGGGGAGGGGGCGGCTAATTTCCCCCCTCCCTTAGTATCTGACGGACCGCGTCTGGTGATGGTGTTCAGTTCCGGGGAGCTGCAGGGTAGGGGGTTCAAAGCCAAGTATACTTTCGAAACTGGTGAGTGGTCATAAAGCAAGATTTAATGTGAATAGATATTCACAGAGTATAATAAGAATATACATCTAATATGTTGGTGCTTTTTAAATTTTTGTGAAAAAAATTTGCGAGTGTCTTGGAATACATAATAAAATACATATCAGTCATTATTAGAATTGTCTGTCTGTCTGTTTGTTTTTTTGAACACACATTGGTGGGAATAGGCCGTCTGAGCTTGGTCAACGCGTTGACTCCCTTCACCTCCATTAATGCGGGTTTTTTCTACGGAGAGATGTGGACTGTATTTTTTCTTTGTTGTTAGCGAGGGCAAGGGTATTACCGGATATATGCTCAATCGCAGGATCCCAAGGTAATTAATCGATTGAGCTTGGTAATGGAAACATACACACTTGGCAATTCCAGTCGCCGGTCTCAGCACTGCTCCGGTGGAGCAGCTCTTTGTCCATGACCGCGTTCCCGTATTTCTTGCGGCACACACTCAACACTCGAACTTATACTAGTACAACTGCATTGCATATAGTACATATAACAGTCACTCCGGCGCGTAGGTTAATCGACGATAACTCGTGTGTTTAATAGCGGACGCGCAACTATTGCCCTCGAGCGGTATGTTAAGGAGGGAAAAGGTGTGGGGTGGGGAAGAAGAGCTCCTCCCGCGTCAACAGAGTATATAAAATAACTACCATTACACATTACTGCTAAAGTACTACGTTCACGATAAAACTCTATCAAGGAAATCATAAAGCATATCCTCGAGTAACATTTAGTTTTAAATTCATTATATTCGGTTCACTCTATCAAAAGATATTGTTATTTTAACGACGACGCGACTTGAGTATGAGAAAAAAGTACATAAGTAAATGAACATTCACAGGACAGAAATATATTCAAATGATTCTATTAATCACAGTTTTTTTACATCGGGTTCCCTGTGGACGATGTCGCGGGCACAGATAGTCTATAAAAAAATATCTCTTATTATGTTTCATTTCTTTTCATTGTTGTATAGTATTTTGTGTTAATCTCAATGATCTAACAAGATAGTAGCTCCCTTATTAGAATTTTTCAAGACGATTTTGTGACATCTCAGAATTCATTGTTTATAACGAACAAAAATGATGAAATCTATACTAATATTATAAAGAGCTAAAGTTTGTGAGTTTGTTTGTGACGTTGTAACGTTTTAGAGGGTAATCTCAGGAACTACTGGTCCGATTTGAATAATTCTTTCAGTGTTATATAGCTTATTCATCGAGAATGGTTATAGACTATATATCATCATATTAAGACCAATAGGAGCGGAGCACATATGAAAAATGTTTTAAAATCGGGATGTTTTTTCTTTTGACAACTGCTTCGTGTTAGTGTGTTAGTGTTAGGGTATCTATTACACGCGAACGAAGTCGCGGGCAGAGGCTAGTTTGTTATAAAGAGCTTACACTGTATTTTGAAATAAAACGACTCATTATATCGCTTTAAGAATACCGAGTACCCGGCACCGCGGCACCCGGCGGTGAGTGCGCGTTCACATACCGATCCGAGTCTAAGAAGCGCGGTGAATTCAACTCACCCCGGTACCCTTCAAACTACCCGTCGCTTACGAACTGCACGTACATGCTGGACGCGACCCCCAACGAGCAGGTCACCGTCGTCTTCGATCATTTTAAAGTTAAAGCCGACGCCTGGAACGCCACCGCCAGACTCTACAGGTGACTCATTATATTTTTTATATACCGGGTGAAAGTTTGAACAATTGCAATATTCAATGACATGATAATTTATGATCACATTTAAAACGGTCCGTCGGTCACTGAGACTGTCCTGCCACGTACTTATACAAAGGAGCGCATGCGATTGAATATATTTTTCTTATAATTAGGTCAAATATTAAGCATCTATTTTAATTTTTAATTGTTTTAAAACGATAATCGAGCACTGAGTACCATCTATAAATACTGCCCACTGCCCCCTTTGGTCACTACCAACCACTCTACCTGTGTATGTATATAGGCAGTGGGGGAATGGCTAAAAATATCTTCCTCTCAATATTTATTCACCGCCATTTCCACCCCTTAGGTGTTGACTTATCAAAAAAATAAAGAATGAGCAAACGTGGCATAAATGACTAACCTCAAGAATCCACCTTAACACTTTCATTTTTTCAGAGTTCTTTAGGACGCTTGCCTACACATTTTAAATCTTTCATAACTAATTTTATAGAGGTGGGCTAAAAAACTAAATGATGGGCAAAAATTAACTATCTATGGACATACTCTCTACAAGTTTTCAAATTCTTACGCAAAAATAGGTGGTTAACTTTCCGGAACTCTGCAAGTCTTTTGTAAAAATAATTTTGATTCAGAGGTTCTACATGCCGTGAGGACTGGGTGGAAGCATGGTGGGTGGGTCGCGAGGGGTCGCGGGTCCCTCTGGGTCGGTGGTGCGGGGTCGCGGCGCCTGGGCCCCTGCACTCCCCCCGCGGTGCTCTCGGCCTAATGCTGGCACTACATACTAACACCGACGCGGTAGCCTCCGGTTTTAAGGCTCGATACGTTTTTGAAGTAAGTACCTTCGACCCATATATATGGACATCATGTCGTAAAGTGTCCCAAAGGAACAAATGCAATCGGATATCAATTAACAATATTGCTTGTCTATACAGTTGTAAACTTCGAATTTTGGCTTCAAATGCCGAATGTCACATTTCTTCGACTATTATTTGTGTAGGTCTATGTGGAAAGCCTAATTATACGTTATTTCTCTTGAAGAATACAAATTTCATTGTCATTTAACCAGTTTCCCAAATAGACAGGTTAACATCACAGCTGACTTATTTATAGAAGGAAGGAATTGATAAATAATCTCATTTATACGGTCTATTAAGCTACAAAAGACCCAGTTATAGAGGTAAGCATCAAAATGATCTAATAATTAAGTCTTAGTTACAAAAGTCCGAACTTTTTTTGTAATAGAGATATTTTATTTAATGCAGAAGTGTCGGGAAGTCATTGTAATTATGAATAAAACTGGTTCATCGCATATTTAGGTTCCAGTTATCCGACTCCCACAGTTCGTGAGAGGGGTCTATCTTCTCAATCCCTCATACCGCAGTCGGAGTCCCTTAGCAGGGGACAACATCTGTCGGAGGAGTCCATGTGACACGCACATATCCATCCTCAGCTGCCCGGCGGGATGATTATCTGTTAGGGATTTCTCTGTGAAAAAAAAGTCCACTTATCCAGGTTGCACTGTATTTGTTACAGCCAGCGAAATCGATATTTGGTGATTGTGGTGGGAACATGTCGGGCGCGGAGTGGGGTGTGATCACGTCACCGCAGTTCCCGTTGCCGTACGTACAGCCGTCTCGCGGCGCCGCCTCACGCGTTTGCAACTGGTTCATAACAGCGCGGGCAGGGAAACGGCTCTTGCTCAATTTTCAGAATTTTGCCGTCGAAGGGCATCTGACTGGTTAGTGTATGGCGACATTTTATTTCTTCTAGTTAATATCGACGTTCGCAAATTTATTGTAGTACCTAGAGGCAAGTACTAGAATACTTGTATCTTGAACCGTATTTGTTGAATGGACTATATTAGACCTTTTAAAAAGGAATAATAAGACATTGTTGTGTAATTTTACTTAAAATATATTCTCTATTTGGTTCAAATAAAGTATTTAGCTAAAGTGTAGAAGTTTGGAATACCAGCAGTGATTACTTTACTCCCGTGGCTACACTACTGACTTTATATGTGCACTACGTACAAGATGTAATGTTTTCTTTTAATTCTGTAAATTATTTTAACCGAAATCTAAACTTATATTAAATGGTCTAATAGTCTAAGATGTTGGAGGAACACCCTTATAGGTTTTCAGGCAGGCATAGAAAAAGCCTTGCTGTAGTCCCATCAATTTGCTTACCTTGATAAACTACGGTTCATTGCAGGTACTTACAGGTATAATCTTGATTTTTTTTAAGTGTCCTTTTTGCCGTTTCAAACTCTCACCTCCCTATGCTCGCTGGTAGCTCATACATATACCATAAAACGCATTCCAAAAAATTCATTATGTGCACGTTAGTGTCGTGGAGTGGGCTATTTGGCAAAATCTTCGCCCAGATGATATAAATGTCCAAAAGATTCTATTTTTAGGGAGCTCAATGAAATGCAACCGTACCGCAAGACGTATGTAATCACAGAGGCAGGTACAACATGACAGCTTAAAACTACATAAAAAATATTACATTATATAAGATCTATCTACATATATCACACCAGTGTTATCAAATGAGACTCTTGAAAAAGGAATGTAAATACGCCTTTCAAGATTGATAACACAATCGTGATGCCTTTGATGCTGCAGTTGTCTATTAGCGTTGGTAACCATTTAAAAGATCCGTCTGTTTATTGGCTTTTGTTTGCCATTTGGTATAACATATGTAGTTGTAGCCTGCCCAGCAGTTCTTGGTATAGGCTGATTGTGATATCGAGGTTTGTGTTTTCATAGGTGGTAGAGCCACGCTGAAGGTATTACGTACAGGTTTCAGTATTCACAGAAAACCGATGTGTAGTAACAGTGTTTGCATTGTTGCGTTTCGTTCGGTCAGTGAGAGTGCCGGAGACCCCCCTCCCCTCACCCCTCCCTCCTCCTCTCCTTGCCATTTCACCCTAAACACAGGTTGGCAACGCACTTGCGACTCCACTGGTGTGTCTATGGACGGTGGTGATCACTTAACATCAGGTGATCCGTCTGTTTGTTTGCCACCTATAGCATAAAAAAATTGTGAGTGTTTGTGGTGGCAGAGCGTGGTTGCGGTGCAGCGGTGGTGCGGCTGTGGTACGAGAGCGTGGGGCCGCCGCTGGAGCTGTGCGGGGAGAAGGCTCCGGGTGATCGCTGGCAGTACCTCTCCGCCGCCAACTCGCTGCGTCTCTCGTTAGTACCCTGAATAAATTTATTCCGTGATTTTTACTAATTGCTCTAAAAACTCAACTGTATACAATAAAACCATAAAATAAAAACATTTGTTATTAAAAAACATTTATTGGCTCTTATGTATTAAATTATAAATACATGAGAATACTTACAGACTAGAATAAATAAGTGTCGTGATATAAATACTTTTCACTCGTTTTTTTACTATTAGTGCCAGACAGACACTTATACGTACTTAGGCCTGCATACATATATACATACCTACTTTACGTTTAACGCGTAACGAATTTTTTTCCATACAGTACTATGTAATTTTTCATTTCAAAAAGTTAACCGCTTGGCAATGAACAATCACGTACGGTGGGTAATGGCGGACATGCCAGTATACCTATGTTAGAAAGAAATTTAGAGAAAAACCAAAATCTTGAGAAATAAAGATGTAAAAACCTCAAAGCATGTGGAGATTATAGGAAAACTCAGAACAAGTACGAATTACGCAAGAAAAATAAAGTTAGTACCTAAGGGTAAAACTACGATGAAGAATGTTGAAGAGTATTATTATCTGATCTGTGAAGAAAAGTACAAAGAGCCAATTATCAAACAATGCACTAGTAGTGTAGACGCAAGAAAATGATTTTTATGTGAATTTTGTGCTAATTCTATATGTTCGTTATTAACCCCATATAGCATCCGTTGTTAGGTACCCCACAAGTCTTAGGGTAAGGCCGGACACTAGAAGATTAGTTTTTTGTTAATATTCGGTTTTAATTAAAAAAAATATTGACGTTGATTATCAAAACATGATTAGTTAAAGAAATTATTAAGCATTAAATAACATTTCTAATTTCATTCTGTTTTGTTTTATCCAGTTTTCGCTTAAATATTTGCAATTACTCCACTCTCCCCTAATAATGTTTTAGAGGATATGAGTCGTTATCTAATTTTAATAGATCTTATAGTATAACATTTCTAGTTGTTATACACCGAGAACGAAATACAATTTTTGCCGTTCATAAAGTTTTTAATTATTTTTTTGTGATTTTCCTATTTTATATACCTATACAAAATCTGAAGAACTTAAAAATTTCATAAAATATAAGGAACGGCTAAAATTTGTCTTGGATCGAGCTTATTTTGAAATGTAACGACTAATATTTTTGCAGGTTTATAATAGCAGATAAATCAGTGGGTGGTCCGGGATGGCGCGCTGTGTGGACCGAGGTCACGGTCCCGGAGATCGGGGCCGAGTGCGGGGGACCCCTACTGGAGGGAGGGAGTCGCGCGGAGTGCGCGGGAGCGTGCCTTCCGCCCAGCGCCGCCTGCTCCGCGCTGCAGCACTGCGCTCTCATGAAGACGGAGCGTGCCCCCCACTGTTAGTACATACCTGTATACAGCTGTCTCATCGTGCTAGAACGTATTAACCCTTAGTAAATCCTCTATATATATTCGACACTGCGGAAGTCTTATTTCTTCACTCTTCTATAAGTTTGAAGTATCAAAACGCTTCCAAGTGCAAAATCTTTCTTAGCCGCATAAGTACACCATAGAAATTATTTAATTACATAACTAATAAATAAGTATTATACAATAACAAATAATCAGCTGACGATTTAGGTATTACTTTGATAACCATTTAAACAGAGACGAAATATTTCGAATTATAATGTTGTTCAATTAAACAAAATAATAATAATGCTATCTAAACTACTTTATAATCAATTTCTTATCTATCGTTCTTTATAGATGTTTCAATTTTAGGTAATAGATTAGATTGCCTACTGTTTAAGTTCAGAAAGTTTCTAATTATTAATAATAATTGTTGTATTAGAAATATATATAAATTTTCGAATAGGGAAACTATATTAAACATTTCCATGTGTTAATAAACATAATAATCTGTTGAACTTTAACGACAATAAATATATAACTATTGATTGTTCTTAAACAAAACATTTAAACAACTAAATAATGATATCTATAAATTTTTGTTTTTTCAAAATTATTTATCTCACTGTATAAATCAATTGGCACCGCACTTTTCTATTAATAATTGTATTTACATATAGTATTTTGTCGTTTTGTTCATAATAATGTACTAAAAGGGTTTAACTATCTTATAAATATGAATATAATGTAATTTGTTCTGTGCGTGGAGTAAGCAGTAAATATTTCGTTATAATCTACCATATTCATGAAACTATAAAAATTATAAAAAACAATTAAGATACATTTTTCGTTTCATGAACGCAAGGTCTAAATTGAATTGTTAATTTTTCAATCTCACTCACTCTATTATTAAATAATCATTCTTGATAATAATTCTGGAATGTAATCTTTATGCGTGGAAAAATATTAACCACAAATTATATTCTATACTCGTACATTGATAATCGTGGTACCTACCAAAGATATCATAATTCAACAAGTAAGAAATAGAAAAAAGAAACACATTATTTAGGTTATTTTTTAATAGCCAAATTAATTAAACTCTTGGATTTTTAATTATTGATATTCGATTTATAATAATTTTTTTCTTGAATTTTAACATTATTGTGATTATTTTCTCAAAGGGCGTGCCACCTGTTGCATAGATTATGCAATAATCGTAACACCTGATGCACAGATTATGCAATAATCGTAACACCTGTTGCACAGATTATGCAATAATTCTTTCTCAATTTATTGTATAGTACCTGGATGACCGAGCCTAGCTCGGTTCTTTAAAAATATTTTTAAATTAAAATACACTGTTAGGTTTGCCTCACAAAATTAGCATTAATTTTACAAAAAAAAAGAAAAAGGTATCTTTTTTGCTGTCACTCGGATTCGAACTGGGGTTACACAGATTTTCGAAGCAGCCGATTTTCATCTGAGCGATTTTTGTTTTGACAGCAGCGACAAGATTTACCTTCATATTCTAGCTATATTGTTTCATTGCCTGAAAACTCAGTGAAAAAAGTTTTCTATGAATAAAATCTAGATCTAGCTAGATCGAATTATCGTCCCCGATACTACCTACATACCAAGTTTTACGGAAATAGATGACGCCGTTTCCGAGATCCTGAATATATACAAATATAAAAAATATACAAGAATTGCTCATTTAAAGGTATTAGATAGAAGATAGATAGATATGTAGATATCAATAGTAAGAAAAGTCTTACCACTTCCTATTCTTTAATTGATAACATTAATAAAAAATACTCAACAATAACCACTAAAAGCAAGTAAAGAAAATCAATTTACAGATCGATAAGAATATTGCTTACAAATAATATTTTTGAAAGAGTATTATTGTAATTTACACATCTAATCACAATTTTAAATTTATTTAATATATTAAAAAACGCGAGCGAAGCCGCGGGTAACAGCTAGTTTATTTATAAAAAGTGGCCGTCCATTGGTTGACATTCGACTGTGATTTGAAATTGATTTCAATAATGAGAAAAGAACCAACTGTTAGCATTTTTTTTTTAATTATACATACAATATCTACTAAGACAATCGTCTGAGAAATGTAATGAGACAATGTGTTACACTTCTTGTAGTTAATAGAACGTCCACAGATAATGTGTTTCATGAAATCGAAAAATGGTTCACATGTATTCACTGCTTACTCCCATTTTAACCTTCTTTAAAATAGCTGTAATATTGTTATCTAAACACTGTAGCCCTAACTAATGATTCTAAAAGAATATAATTTCTTCAGAACGATGGTTCAATGCAATCTTTGTCTCAAAAGGATATTGTAATCTGTAGATTAGATGTTACAATGGATTTATATTGTTGTTGGTAACATTAGTGGAATATATTCGATATGTTGCAAGACGAAAGAGTTTTTATTTAAAGTACGGAACCCCTTCTTTTAAATGTTTATTAATCATGTCATTTTATTGTATTCATATTATATTCCATTTATTTTCCATTTTCCGAATACTGTGATGACTCAGGAAAAGTGTCCTAAGTCCTGATTGTTTTGCAATTAATAGATAGATTTGCTTATCCGTCAGATATTGGAACATTTTAATCCGATGGGATGAACCTTGCATTGAGTCATCGCACTATGGGGCTAGGGTTATCTACATGCACTTTCTGATGGGAATATTTATTACACTTTTTTATTTATTTTCTCTATACACATCACTATCACTTCATCTTGTATTGTAACTATTGAGTCTTATTCAATCAATTTTAAACTCACGAGTTCTGAATGCTTTGTTTCTCTTACACTTAGTCATCTATAGTACTTAATCGTTCCAAGCTAATTGACTTGATACGAACGTATGATTATTCACCCATCAGAAAGTGAATGACTCGCAAACATGGTGTAAGCCTTGTCGCACGGGTGAGCGCACAGGACCACTTGCCACGATTAACAAAGAGTACACAAAAATCATTTAGTAAACCGTTTAACCAAGTAAAACTATAAATATGTCATGAAGTGGTTAAAGAGGAGGAGGTGATAAAAGGAAATGGTAAAGAGACCCTTGTGTACTGTTTGTCGTGTACGGTACGCGCGTGGAGTCGCGTACTGGCGCGTGGTGGTGCGTGGTGGTACGTAGTGGTGCGTGGTGACGCGTAGTGGTGCGTCGTGACGCGAGAGGCGCGTGTGTGCAGGCGGCGCGGGCGCAGTGCGGATGCGGGCCGCGACGCGCCTCTCCCTACTCGCGCTAGGTCTCACGGTCGCGCGACGCGCCCCGCGTTAACCCACGTGAGTCCCGCACCTCCACACCCACACCCGAGCCCCACACCGACCTGCTCTCATCTATGCACCTTCGCACTTCACACGCTTTTGCTTGATGCATCTTACTTAACTACCGCATTTAACTTCATTCCGCTTTTAAGCTTTTTATTTTTGTTTGTTTTTACTTCGTTAAAAATCTTAATACATGCCGATTAAATTAACTTCTGTTCCTCTCAACGAGAAACAAGGTATATTTCCATATCTTTTAAAATATTGATTTACATTCCCTACATTTAGGTAGATAAACTTAGGTTAATAATACAATAGTATAAGAACTTTCTATCTCGGCATAGGACGAATCCAGGGCACAGTGGTAATGACAATAATGAAGTTTTTATTAATTCTCGGGACTGTACTCTCGAGCGGGCAGTTTTAAACACATCATAGGTTTGTTAAGGCTGAGAATATGATGAGAAAGAGTGTTGAATTAAAGGTTAAGTGGTACAAAAACTGAACATTTGTTTTCCTCATACATCAGTTTTTCTCATAAACCTTAAATAGCGCATACTTATCACCTGTACCACCACCACTTTTGGTAACTCAGTTCATTGTTCCAAAACGAATCCAGGTGGATGAATTAACGAAATGAAAGTGTCTGGGGTCACTTGCTACCCACGAACGCCCTTAAAACGTTACTAAAATACATATTTATAAAAGATTTGCTATGCTGTATGAATCCGAGTGCGGAGTTACGAAAGAGACGGATAAGGGAATATTACACATAACAGAAATAAAAATGCTATGATTGATGTGTAGTGTAACTACAATGGATATGATTAGCCTATCAGGAGAAGTTTGAAAATAACATCAGTAATAGTTAAGGAATAATATGTTAACATGGTATGGACATGTCACAAGGAGACATGAAAATCATATTTACTAAAAAATTATTAAGTGTGTGAATGTGAAACGATTGTCTGAAGAATGGATACAAGTATAAAATCTGTGTGAATACTGGGATGACAGCGGACAGAGGAGAGTGGGAAAGGAAAACATTATGCTGACTCTACTTGGGTACGATAAGGATAAGATGTATATTTATCAACTATGCAATATATCTCTTGAAGCTTTATGAACAGATGATGTTATATCAGATAGTCCAAAAATTGTCTTGAAATACCTATCAGTGTGTGCGGATAGGGATTCTTCAACAAAGTTTCATATAACAATCGTCATTCAGCTATATAGATCACATGATAGAACTCCAAATATACTAGGTTATAAGCCACAAAATATAATGAAAGACTACAGAAAAATTGCACCAAAGCGCGTAGGTACTTTTGTAAGTACATTATCCCAACTACCTCACTGTATTGTAGGTGTCCTAAAACATTATTTTTCTTCAGCAATAATTTACATAACTGCTACTATTCATTTGAGCTTCCGTTTCATATTGTTTTTTTTTTTATTCGCATTGTATATAATCACCTATTTTTTCGTATTTCATAATTTCTTTAAACACTGCATGTAATTTAAAATACGAACTAAAAATTAATCATAAAAAAATTAATTATAAACATGGCTTTTCAAAATTCAACATAAAGTACTCAATTTATGAAATGCAATGATGATGGAGTTGAAGATTTAGAAAAGAAATTGATATTCTCGGACGTCATGTACATTGAGGTGATTTCGAATCCTATAAAAGCCTTCGACTTTCTGGAAAGAAAACATCGTTAAGAACCATAACGTGTTCATGGACATTCTTTTGTCTAGTTAGTTACCACCCTCTAACTGATCAAAATCAATCGCCATATATTAGTGTGTTCTCTTATTTGATTATAAGTTAGTATCCTCTATTTATTATCCTATATATCCACCCATTAGCCTCGGCCAATAAATTCATTTGAAATTGTGGTCATGTGTAGGACCCCATGAACCCGAACATTTGTGTATAAGTTTTCACGTTTTGTAATTAAGCGAAAGGAGAGGTAGTTTCTCAAAGCTTTCATTTAATTTGATTAAGGAGATTTGTAAGGCGACGCTCCTTTGTTTGGAAACTAGTGTTATACTTACCTGTTGTATCTACCAATGTACATACACTATTATTGTAGTGTAAAAGTTGTTTTACATAATCACCGGAACTACTAACCCGATTGCGAAAGATTTCATTGATAGAAAGCTGGCTTGCCCCTAAACTAGGCTACTTATATTTATTTATTAAACATAGTAATTATCGCAGCCGCGGGTTTTTTTGGTGATTTATAGTGTTAAAATTCTATATAATGGGAGAAAATGTCTATACATATATATATATAGGTGTACTGGATTTTCTTATCTAATCCAGTTTATTAAAGTTTCTTGTGATTTCAATGTCGCTATGAGATGGTGGGTCCCTTGTTAGAATTTTCCAGAATGTTTTTGCGACATCTCAGTTCCGAAATGGTAGTATTATTTCCATCCATTTCACTTGTGTACTATAACCGAACTATTTTACGTAAAACGCCACCAATATTACAAGCTATAGAGTCAGAGATTATGAGTAAAATATAAAAACCACTACATAACAGACAGGATACCGCGAAAATTCCAATAAAATTTAATTATTTTATTTTGGCAAACATCTAGTACATTGTTACTGCCATTCTCGAGTAGGTGATAATTTTGCAAGTTTCTTGCGACCATTTTAATAAACTAACAAGATGGTGGTCCCCTCGATAGAACTTTGCAGAGAGTTTATATTAAGGGAAGTAAGAATCCATGCTCCGTAGTATTATTTCCCAGCCACTGACAAGATGTACTAGTTATGTTATATATTGTAGTTACGAAGGGTAAGTATAGGGATGAGAGGGTTCGCGGGAGGTCGAGGTTTGGGGGCGAGGCGACGGTAGAAGCGGGTCGGTGTTCGTAGGCGAGAGCGGCGTGTCGGCGAGCGAGGCGTCGGCGTGGGGGTGGTGGTGGGCTATGTGCGGCGGCGGCGTGGCGTGTGCGGCGGCGCTGGGCGCGTGGTGTCGGCGCGGGGGGCGAGGAGGGCGCGCGGGGGCGAGGCGCGGGGCGAGACGTCCCCCGCCGCCACCGCGACCACCGCCGAGACCGCGCGCGCCCTCCGCCTCGCCGCCAGACACTGTATGATGCCGCGCAACATTCTACCCCAATACAACACTTTAACGTACACCCTGACTTTCATTTCCTTCCCCTGATACTCACCGTTCGATTACACAAATTACATACTCCAAGCAAACGGTAATTAATTCATACAAGGCGTTTGTTTATTATACCACTCAATTCCCCTAGAGACAAAGAGAACATGAATCTCAAAGGAAAAATCCTGAATCTGACATTCATGTAGTTGGGATTAAATAAAGCAGATCTTCACGACAGAATTTCACAAACTCCCTGGTCTTACGCGTCAGTATCTTGAAAATTAGATGAAGTCTGACAGTATATTTTTGTCAAACGTTGTGATTGTCACATTTGCATAATGCACTATATTCTGTATTTTAATTGTATTTTCCAATTCAATGCAGAACGACGCAATAAATTTATAAAGGATAACTTATCCTGAAGCTGGTTATAGTAATATCAAAACAGATTGTAGGGTTAATACAAAGGAAACGAATACATAATAAGGCAAACACAGTTTTGCAAATTTATTCCACATATTAAACTGATACAATGTGTCGGATACAAATCAGATTTCTAATAGTACGGACATGCTATGTGTGTGTGTGTGTTTATGTGCTCGAATACAAAGTAATATGTTCTTTTTATTAGTAGAGTAATATAATATAAACATTACAGGAATCCTGTATTTTTACAATACTACTCCTTCACACTAATACGTTTATTTTAAATGGGAAATATGTAATAAAAATTAAGCAAAAAAAAACTAAAGCAGGAACACTGTCGGAAATGTCGAGAGTAGAGAAGGAGATGGCGGTTCTTTCTATACAGCCGTTATCGCTGCCGTCGTACAGAGTTCATTCAATGAATCCATTCTCATCCTATGCTAATTGTAAGTATTGTCAAAAAACAACAGTCAAACTCCTTACAATATAATAATTAGCGCTAAAATACACATCACATCGCAAAATGCGTTCGCAGGAATAAAATATATCGAATAACGTATTACAAAAAAAAAAAAACAGACGCGACCTCGACGCGCGGAACAAACAGGCAACCGCTCCGCGCGCCGCCTCTCACGACACGGCGAAACATAAGCATAACGGGAAACTTACTATCGAAACATTTCATAACGTCCTACTTTAACATTTTTACGGAATCGATGCGATACAAAATCGAAAACTTCAAAATCAAATTAAAAAAAAAACACATAATATATAGAAAAAGAGAGTATCGAGCCCCGCGTTACAACGCCGGGGTCGGGCGCAAACGTAACCAACCGGGAGCGTGGGGCGCGGGCCGCGGCCGAGGTGCTCCCCCGCGCAGCTTGTAGTTCTCCAGAGCGGGGGCTCCGCCGCGCGCGCCCTCTGCTCCGGGGGCGCGAAGCGTGGCCGGCGCGACCTCGCGGCGCGACTAGCTGGCGGCGACCTGCTCCTGCAGCGCCGCCGCCGCCGCCGCCTCCGCCGCCGCCGCGCCCAGCCGACGCTTCGACTCTCCCCCTTGGTTCTGGTGACCCCCGTCGTGTTTACGTTTACCTGCGGGACCCCACACTAATAAACACCCTCTCCTCCAAACAACACAAAAGTACGCACGCTACAAGTAGGGCTGTTCAAACTTGCCAGGTTGCCGCAGGGGCCGTTCAGGAAGATAGCAAGTTTTGTCCGTGCGAGTCAGACATAACACACTTTCTCCCCCGAAAAGGGAGCGGCGTATCCATAAGGGATTTCACTTCCCCACGTTAATAAATAAAAGGATTGTTCAAGCTACACACGCACACTACAGAGTAAGGCTGTTCAAACTTACACCATCCGCGATCCTTCTTCCCTATCCCACCTAAGTAGGGTAGGCCCAACATGTTTTCCTTTTCCACTCTCCCCTGTCGGATGTCATCATAGTATTCACACCTCTTATACACATTTCAAAATAAGCTAAACCAAATCAATCACAATCGCTTAATAGTTCGGATATTTTACACTTACAAAATTTGAAGATTTTGAAAAATAATGTAAAATATTAGAAACGGCTAAAATTGGATTCAACTCATTTTGAAATGTAATGAATCCATATCATTTTTAACATACTCCTTCTATACCTTTTTCAGTCTTCCTTTACTCCTATATCCCTTCATACTCAAGACTTTTCTAGTTGCATGACTTTCATCTCTTCTCATAACATATCCATACCATGCTAACTTCTCTGTTTTGCTATTTTCAAAACTTCTTCTGACATACACATTCTTAATCTTACCAATTCTAGTTATTTCGGTCCATATTACAAAGTCTATATAGGAAATCAAACAGGTACAAAACAAAAGTTCACGAATCTTTGATACACAACGTACTGCTCGTGTTTTTTTTTCGTACGACAACACGTGATTACAAAGAGAATGCAATATGGAAGGAAAATAACTAGAAAGTTACGGGTTATCTTGATTTCTAAAAATACTGACTTGCCATATACAAAGTTATTTCTCACACACCCTTTTTAAGATATAAAAAAAACAGATTTCATGCTTTGTGATATAAATAGGGGTAAATATTTTTGGACAATTATTGCAAACCACTGAGAGAGTGACAAACAACTGGTCTATCGCGATCGGCTTTACGACTGTTTGAACATCCCTGAACTGTAGTTAGAATTTTAATATGAATCAACCATAATATCATACATGTGCATTTTAGAGATACTATGAATTAATAATGTATACCTACAATTAATTTATGACAAATTAAGATGAACATATGAAGGTCTTGGGTAATTGCATTGCTTCATGGTACCAACAATAATGGTATGTTTCTCAATGAGTTAAATCCTACATGAGACCTAACTACAGGTCACTCAATAATTCGACAAACAATTCTTTTCAACAAGAACGGTTTCTCTATGAGATATATCCTGAATCATGAAACGACTACAGATTACTCAATAATTTGACGAACAATTGTTTTCAACAATAATGGCTTCTATAAATCCTACATGACAAATCACTTAATAATTTGACGAACAATTATTTTCAACAATAATGGCCTCTATAAATCCTACATGACAAATCACTTAATAATTTGACGAACAATTATTTTCAACAATAATGGCCTCTATAAATCCTACATGACAAATCAGTTAATAATTTGACGAACAATTGTTTTCAACAATAATGGCCTCTATAAATGCTACATGACAAATCACTTAATAATTTGATGAACAATTGTTTTCAACAATAATAGCCTCTATAAATCCTACATGACAAATCACTTAATAATTTGACGAACCATTGTTTTCAACGATAATGGCCTCTATAAATCCTACATGACAAATCACTTAGTAATTTGGCGAACAATTGTTTTCAACAATAATTATCTCTCTATGGGATAAACTCTACATGAAATTTAACTACAGAACACTCAATTATTTGGTAAACAATTCTCTTCAACAACAATAGTCTCTCAATGAGATAAATCCTACATGAGACAACTACAGATCACTCGATAATTTGGCGAACATTTTTTTTAATTATAACGTTATTAGCGTTCACATAATGTTGCCAGGTAAAAAATCATCTTACGGGTGATCGGTCTAAATGATGGAAACTAAAAGGTCTCCCACAAACTTGGATCAGAAAAGACTGGACTCGTGGCTCGTCCGAGCGTAATTTTGGTAATAAGTTTGTGGTAGCCCCGGAGCCGTGAGACCGGCCGGACATTAAGGTCAGTAAGGATAGTTACCGATATACAAAAATGTATCGAAATCCAGATTACACGCAAACCATCAAAGATGCTGAAACGAAAGGAAAAGCTTTTCAGGACCTAAAGACGTGACAGGACACAAATCTAAACGAGACACAGAGTCCAATATTTTCCATTATAATTTTGAATTTGGTTCAATACTTGAAGTATAAATTATATTAAGTAAAAATAATAAAAAAATATTACATTTTATAACTAAATTGTAATATTTCAAACGGTTTTTTTATAAGTTATACTTCTAGTTGAAATATTAGATAAAGCATAATTTAATGTGGTTCGAAACGGTTAGAATGTGTAAAGGGATATTTTTC
Source organism: Antheraea mylitta (assembly GCA_014332785.1). NCBI lineage: Eukaryota > Metazoa > Arthropoda > Insecta > Lepidoptera > Saturniidae > Antheraea > Antheraea mylitta. Next base: position 5,062,764 of record JACEII010000035.1, read on the forward strand.
TATATCCATAGTAATAAAGAAGTATAACTTCTGCTCTTAATACGCTTATTTTTTATTAAATAATAGAAGACGAATTAATTGCACAAAAGATCCTGTGCCGTTTTGAAAGGTCAATAGATATTACAACCGGAACGTTTTGTTGTCTATCAAGCCCTTTATACACATACATAAGTTTTCAGATGAACTCGCAATAGTGTCTTGAACGTGATATAGATGTAGTTTTTTCATTTATATACTTCCCACAAATATTGGATATTCATCAATGGCATAGGGAGCAGACACCTTATAACTAGATGTCAGTAAATGACGATAAACAGGGAGAGAGGGGGACGGGTTTTGCCAATACAGAGAAAAAAAAATCAAAAAAATAGGTTGTCCATCGGTAAGGTTACATATGTTTTCTGCTCTAGTCATACCCTAAAAACCACCCCAGCCAATTAAGTCACAGCAGTCTACAATCGTATAGTCAAACCGTGTATATGTGTAAAGAGCCTGCAACGTATATTTCACATTGGTAATGTAATATGAAAACAGTTCCATGTTTAAAATAGAAAAGTTACTACACGATCACCCCCACACACGTGCACGCCTACACGCTTACACATGAAAGTGGAAGGGTTTACTTTTTTTTCCCTTATCGAACTGAAAAACTTTCAATTTTCCGATAATAAATATATGGAGGAGTTGTTGAGGCGTGTATGCTTGGTACACATATACGTTTCAACAACTCATACATGTATGATTAGTCAGCTAGGTTAGCTAAGATAGGTCGCGATTTTGCATGCAACAGGCAACAGCCAAGCCGAGGTGTGCCGTGCACCCTTGAGCTGGTTGCCAAAATAAAATCGGCTGAGTGCCTTAAGCGCTCGCCTTAGTAGTCCGGTGAAGCTGTTAAGACCTTGCTGGGTCAATAGCGTAGTCATTTCGAAAAAAAAGAAAATAGATAAGTTAATGTGTGCACGCTTGTACTAATTACTTCACATCGATAATGTAATATGAAAACAGTTCCATATTTAAAATAGAAAAGTGAATGTGTGCGCGCTTGTACTGACCTGGTAAACTTGGCTTGGCGCGTGGATTGCCACGCATGGCGCTGGGCGTGCGGCGGCCACGCGCGGCGCGGCGAGCACCACCACGGACCCCACCCGCGGCCCCCGCCGCCCCCGCCGCCGCCACCGCCCCCGCCGCCGCCGCCGCCCCTCGCCGACCCCATCGCGCGCCCCTCCCACATGAACCAGCCTGTGTACACACGCACACACCACACAACCCTTATCACTCCGCTCGCAACCGCGAACATCTCGTCAACCCCTCGCCGCCCATTCGCGACCCCTCGCTGCTCCCCTACACGCTCTCATCTATTGCCATTCAATGATGCATGATTTCATAAATCGAAAAACTACTCGTATATATAGTTACAACGTTAAACCACGACCACTGAAAGTTTTTTCCTAACATCATCATTTTAAAATTCACAACCTATTATTTTCCCAACATACATTATATTATTATAGACACATTTATTTTTTTAAACAAATAAAATCTTATCACGTTTCAAAGGTTGCTTTGAAAACAAGTAACTAGACGGATATACTAATGTGGCCCGGAGCGCCTTCAAGGAATCAGTTAGAGGTAGCGAGACTGGTTCAGCGAGAACACGAGAGATGTTCCTCGTCGCTATATGTTATGCGCCAATTTTACAACTATTCATACAACTAATATATACACTGTAACATCCAAAACTATTTCAGCAAGACATCAAATAATGAAGTTGTAATAGACTTCAAATAATCTACTCTCTAAGTACAACAGAATATTTTAACTTAAAGAAATAAATCAATCAAATACATAGTCGCTACAAAGAGTTATTATATAATACAGATATTAAATCATATTTTCATTAATATAATACGCAACATGCTTACAAAATTTGGACGTAACAAAATTCTTGATCGTCTTAACGACTATGAGCTAAACCATTAAGACAAAATCTTGATACTAAAAAAATATAAAATTGATACATTCAAAAATGAAACTCCATTCGTTTAATTCAAACAAAATAAATTACTATAGGCGCTTGAAATGCAAAAAACGACCCGAGCATGCTTCATTGTGTACATTTTTTGATAGTATAATACATTCTATTATATTTCAAAGGCGTAGAAAAATAATCTACACAATATAGAAGTCACAAAAAAATACAAACCTAAGCCATAGTAAATTATTATTTTGCATAACGAATCACCACTTATCATATTTATTGATTTCAAAATTAAAAATAAAATAAAACCAATAGAAAATCTCTACTATGAAGTTCAAATAATAATACAGTTATGTACACATTTTGAAATTGAAAAAAAAAAATACAGAACGAAACAATCAGGTACCTTCAATTATAAACAACATTCATAAAATAATTCATCAATAGTGGCTAGTAAGATTAAACATACAGTATCAAAATAAAGGTTTACTACAGAATCTAATAAAATAAAGTAGTACTAAGTTCTAAACGTCAAGACAACATCGATAATAGCTAATAAATTTTGAAAAAAAAGGCCACAGATATACGAAATATACTTTATTATATACGTGTGCGGTACCTGAATGCCTCCGGTTAGATCGTAGTATAGCGAGTTGGGCCCGATACCGAGTTCGTCGTCCTGCGTGAGGCATTCACCAAGCGGGTCAGTAACTCTCATAAACAATAATCTTTACAACTCGTTTTCCGACAACCGATATGTTATTTATACATGAAACAACTATATTACCCAGCGTATAAGTGCCGGGAGCAGCGATCTGTAGCGCACGCTCGCCAAGCGATCCGTGTTAGTTATAACCGTGTCAGTAACCAAAGCAAAGCTCAAAGCGTGATTCTACATGAGGGGTAACGGGTTAAGGGGGAAGTGATAAACCAAGCTGAATGATGTTAAGCGGTGCATACGTGAAATGGTCAAAGGAAAACAACAGTTTATACAGAGGTCAGAGACGGGCATCTTGTTAGTCGGAGTGGCCATATAGACCTGATGGTGAGATCGGTCGGCCAGCCACCCCGCTCGTCCCTCCACACTCCCTCCCCCTCCCCCTCACAATCCGCGGTGTGGCGCGCCGTCCGGGACCCACCGACCCCACTCTCCCCCCGTCCCCATCGGCCCCACGACCCCCCGACCCGAGCGCGTCACACCGCCCGCCGCTAATCAATCACCACCGTCAGGCCTACACACTACCGTCTTTACCGAGTCACTAACTCCATTCGAGGATGGGTAAAAAACCAACAAAATAAAAAATTTAAAAATTTGGCAAATCATAAAAAAAAAATGAACAAATCGATAGAACAATGATGAGTAGAGCGACTAGTGACTAGTAAAATAAGTGATAGAATTAGTGAGTGTGTGTGGGGACCCACCGGCTGCGGTCTGTTGGGAGGCTGGCGGACGGCGGACGGTTGCGGTGGCGCCGCGTAATCAAAATAGAACTCATCGTACCGGTAAAATGGCTCATTGTAGCCACCTCGGTAATCACCGTACCCGTAATAGTCGTAATCATAATCTATAAACACACAACACAGGCCTTTTAGAGGCTAAGCTATACTAACACCAACTTACAAGCTACCGCGCGTGAACGCATGCTCTGATCTCACTTCCGGTTCCGTGCACACGCACACGGGTTAGTCCGACACCGGGACCGCCATCTTCACTCCATCGACACACAAAATAACATGCATCCTCTATTCTCTATGGAACTCATTATTAAATCATCAACATATCTCAAACAAACATCGCAGCTTCTCCCACCACCGGACCCTAACAGTAGGCGTTATGAGACGGACATCGACAGAGTCTTAAATGCAAAAAACGCTTCATTAAAATGATTTTACAGATTTTGAAAGCATGCAGAGTCAGTAATGTTATGAACTTGAATGACGTAGAAGGGCGGCACCTAAACCTGTATTGAAATGGTATGAAATTCGTCCTGTAACCATGCAACAGTCCTAAACCGTCATAATTAATAACTAGCCTATAAAACAGCGTTAACAGTGTACATTTACCGAGGCTGCAACGATACACTAAATCTTCCACACACCTACATATGTTTTTCGCAGTAGCAACACTAAGTTATACATGGCAATACTAAGGAGGGTATTCCCCGAGTGTACAGTAGCGGCCATCATGTTAGTAGGGAGGATAAGTAGCGGAATGTGCGAGTGTACCGCGTGGAGACCATACCGTGTTCACATCATTTTGTGTATACGTGTAAGAAAATAATTCCTAAGAGACAGTTGCAAGGAAAATCGACCTCATTACAATAATGCATGAAAGATTATCGCTTATTACAAGATAAACATATGGGGAAATCCCCGCAACTATCTCCGAAATTATGTGCTCTTTGGATTTAAAGACGCGATACTTACGCAGACGCTCCTAATAAACCGATAACATAAGTATGTGATTAAAACATTTTAGAGTGTAGATGTATATCAGTTTACGAGAGGTAGCGTCTAAGCGAGGTTCGCACTTGTACTCGAGTGTATGAGAGTGGTATGTATGTGTGTTTGTGTGTATGTATGTAAGGACTAACCGTAGTCCTGGCGCGAGTGCGGCGGCCGGGGTTGCGGCTGCGGTTGCGGAGTGCGCCCGCGCAGAGCGTGCGTCGGTGAACATCCGCACCAATCGAATCTGCGTACAGCGTACATACTAATGTTGGCAACTATTCAATATTGCAGAAGTGACAGATGAAATACGACGGGGATGGTACGGTTTTAAATATGGCGTGATATTTTTGTGGAACACGACTGTACGTTGTTTTTGTTCAATAGTTATTTCTAAAATGCTTTATAAATAATAAAAAGTATAATCGATGAAGTACTTAATGCTAACACAATCAATATGGTGAATTAATTTGAAGATAAAATAAATAATTAACTAGACGGTATTAAATTAACTAACGATAGAGGAGAAGTAATTGCATCAATCAACGGTTTCCTGGCCTCCTTGTATCTCGTGGTAGAAACTTCTTCAATCCATCAATATACATTATCGATAATTCAGATAAGTCCATAAAACCCACAAATATTTTCTGACAATCGACATTGTATTATTTGATTTGTCACATTTAATTATCTACGTTCAAATTTAGCCATTCATGAGATTTGAAGTTTTTTTTTAAAAGATCTTAATTTTTTTATAAGTACCTACACGTAAAGTTTAAAGATGATAAAGAAAACTAAAAATCCTAGGATTGGTAAAATTTGGACTTGGTTCACTGTGTATAAGATTAAAAAAACTAAGGACGAATGACTAAAATAGGACTTGGTTCATTTTGAAATGTAAGGACGTATTCACAAATTGTATCTTATCCTTTTTGTAATTCAGTTCATAATCAATAATTCCATCATACACACATCAAAAAAGTCTAAGCAACATGTGTGATATTACAAATTTTACCATTTATATTAATTAATTTCTAAGTATTTACTCAAACAAAGTGCGTAGGTAAGTAAACTATTTTGTTATTGATGGCATTACTGGCTGGTTGTAAAAATAAAATTTGATTACGTTTTGTTTTTTCATAAAATTGAAATGACTGCGAATTTGTTTGAATTTAAGTGCGTTTTAATTGCTACGTTTAGTCTTGGTTTTATAATTTTACCAACCATTTAAATAAAGTTAGCGACAAAATTATATTGTTAGATATTCTTTACGTCATGAAGTGACGTCATTTGATGGCAGATGAAATGCAAAGAGCTGTAGGGATGTTGCGAGCGGGAAGTAATCAATCTCAGGTATATCGACATTTTTGCATCCATAGAAGTGTTATTTGTCGTCTTTGGCAGCGCTAGAATAATACAGGAGAACTCGCTGAACAGCATCCAGGCCGTAAAAGGAGTACAACCACTCGGCAAGACCGGTACATACAACTGACTGCAAGACGCCAGTCGATGTTAACCGTTCGAGAGATAAGTTTGAGGCTACAAATTTCAAGCGGTGTTGATGTAAGTCCTTAAACTGTGCGAAATCGACTGCACGAGTACGGCCTATGAGTTCGATGCCCAATCAGGTGCCCACCGATACGTCACGGGAATCGCGCTCGTTGATATGAATGGTGTAGAGAACGCATAACATGGAACCAGGAACAATGGGATAAAATTATATTTTCCGATGAGTCGCGATACGGGTTTAAGCCTGATACAAGAAGGATGCGAGTGTATCGTCGGCCCGGAAATACTAAAAGGCTCAGGTGCGTTCAGGAAGTTCATCCATACGGCCGCTCAACAGTTATGTTATGGGCGGGTATTATGAAGAACAGGCCAATTGAGCTCGTTTTTGTAAATGGAAACATGAATGCTGAAAATTACATTGAGGATATTCTCAGACCTTATGTCTACCCATTTGCACAAACCTTTGGCTCCGATTTTAGGTTAATGCATGACAATGCGCGTTCACATACAGCTCGGCGAACCAGTGAATACTTTGCAACGGAGAACATCTGGGTATTGCCCTGGCCTGCACAATCACCAGATCTCAACCCCATCGAGCACGCATGGGACATGCTCCAGAGACGTGTTTTAAAGGACTTGGACGGAGCGACAACAAACCCAACAGCTGAAGGATTTGCTACAATTCCATTGGGAGCGAATACCGCAAGATGACATAAACAGTCTCATTAATTCAATGAATACTCGTTGCCGACAAGTTCTGAATAGCAGAGGAGACCATACTTTGTATTAAATTGTTCTATTCTTTCACAATAAATACATTTTCTTTAGAAATTTCATTTTGTAAAAAAAAAGTTTAATTTCTTATGTATCTTAGTTTCTACAGTTTATTCTAATATTGTTCATTTCTGTTATTAAAAGAACTTATAAAGACAACAGCTGTTATTTTTACATCATAGAACCCTAAAGATATTATTTTAAAAATAAAATACAACGTTATAATGTGAGGAACCATCCTAAAATTTAAATTAGTACATGTTGCTTAGTTAGACCTTTTTGATGAGTGTATAGCAATAGGCTTGATTAACTCAAAATCCATATCAACTCAAATTCAGAAATGGGACGAGTAGTAAAAGATTTGCTTTCCTTCTTTTAAAACTACTCATATGCGAGTTACGACATGTCTTTGATAAAAATTAACATAAATCAGAATATAAGTGTTACCAAGAGAGATATGAAATTTTCATATAGTTGCGTATAGATTAATTAATGATACTAACCCAGTGCGACCGTGCATCATCTGCATCATGCGTCTCTCTCTAGCGCGCAGTATCTCCTCTTTCTTCTTCTTGTCGGAGGGAGGCTTAGCGAGCGACACTTCGAGTCGTGCCCCTCCCAACTCCTTGCCATCGAGCTCTTGCATCGCCTGTAGATATTACAAAACCATATCTGCAATCGCTTTAGTCAAAATCAAAAATACTTTATTCAATTTAGGCTTTGAGAAGGCCCTTATGAATGTTAAAGCTACCACCGGTTCGGAAAACAATCCAGTCATCGAGAAGAACTCGCAAGAAACTCGAAATGATTTATATTTTAACGATATATATATCTCTTTACAAAATTAGATTGTTACATTCGTTTTTAGTGAATGCACAGGGAGGTCTTCATTTTCAGACGTAACCATCTTTCACATTTTGCGTCACCCTCTATTGTAGCCCGGTGAAGCTGTTAAGACCTTACTGGGTCAATAGCGTAGTTTGAAAAAAAAAAAGCTTCACCCTATAATAAATATAGTCTTTAGACATTAAAACCCGCTTGATATGGTGCTTGAATTCACTATCTGGCGAATCGGTTATATGCTTTGGGATCTTGTTGTAAAACCTAATATTGTTACCTAAAAAACTCTTTTTGCCCTTAATAAGCTTGAAAGATAGAATGATCAACTTTTTACTATTTCTAACATTTAAATTATATCGGTCTTTTTTTCTAAATCCAGCTTATGTAAGTCTTTATGGGCATACATTAGATTATCAAGAATATATTATATCATATTACTAGCCAAATATTGGGAATTCGATATATGAATGATGTGAAGTCGTGGTGGCCTAGTGGTTTGACCGGTGGAAATATTTCGAGGTCCGCAGGTTCGAACCCCGGCATGTGTCAACGAATTTCTCGGAATTCGCGTACATTACTAATTTAAATTGGTAACAGTATCGGCTGACGGTGAAGGAAAACATCGTGAGGAAACCTGAACCTGAGAAATGTTCTCGTAGTATTACTGTGGGAAAATTATAGAACTGTGGATTTCTGAGAGTTTGAAATCGCCAATACGTCGTGGGCTGGCGTGGTGATTACGCCCATACCGTCCTTCGGGAAAAGGTCTATGACCCTGCGGTGGGTCTCTTACAGGCTGATGATGATTTAAAATCATATGGCAACAGTGTCATAACAACAGCATGACGCTGGGTTTCGCTTTCAAGAACATCCATACAGCCAATTCTCAGCTCTCTTTCAAACATTTGCTACATAACAATTAAATGTCTGACGTATTATCCATTAATTCGTTAAGCATTAAGCACGTCCTGTGATATATTTTCCGTATCATCTACCATCCCATTAATCTCTTGCGTTCTTGTAAAACAACTTTAAATCATTCGGGTAGTTGTAAGTTTATCGAATAACTATAACCACGTATGTATATTGCGGAGTTTTAGCGGCAGGTTTTGATCGCTACTTTTATTTGAAACTGTGGTGATAGAGTATGCATTTTAACATTATATACCTAATTGTATTTTTTTTTCGAAATGACTACGCTATTGACCCAACAAGGTCTTAACAGCTTCACCGGACTATTAAGGCGAGCGCTTAAGGCAGTCGATTTTATTTTGGCAACCAGCTCAAGGGTGCACGGAACACCTCGGCTTGGCTGTTGCCTGTTGCATGCAAAAACGCGACCTATCTTAGCTAACCTAGCTGACTATTCATACATGTATGAGTTGTTGAAACATATATATGTACCAAGCATACACGCCTCAACAACTCCTCCATATATTTATTATCGGAAAATTCTCTAATTGTATGATATATACGAACAGTCCTGACAAGGAGCGAATTGTTACTATCTGACCTCAGAATTGCGGTCCATTTGAGATCGATCACACATATCTATACGATGTAGTAATCACTTACAATCAGGTAGACTATGAAAGACATCATCATTGTGTTTTACAAATATTAGAATTAGCCTTTGGCTGATCGTGGAACGCGAGATATCGAAGTAAGCAGTAAATGGTATCTCCCATCTGAATAATAAGTGTCACACTCGACACTTTTTCGTATAATCGGTGCAATGGGACAATTGCATGTAAGTAGATCTCATGAAATCAGTTATTTTTCCAAAAGAGTTTGGATTAAAATCTATAAATAAAATTTAAATTCAAGTATATATAGTTTTTCTATCCTACTCTCCGAAACTTTAAATTAATTTTGACGAAATTTTGAATGGCATATATAGGACTTTTCAAAGTATAATCTAGATTTCATAGCTAAAGGGCTATGACTACGCTAAGACGTATAAAATTTAACGAAGCCAATTTCCAATTAGTAAAATGATCATAGAAGAGACAGTAATAGTAAACTAAAAACTAAATGACAGCCCTAAAATATTCATACGGGAGGTTATAACGGCAAACCAAAAAAATAAAGTTTAACGAATGCCAGGAGAACAAAATCCGGGCACGGACTTGTCAACAATACAATAAGTACAGCCCTTGCAAATCTTTTTTACCGCTCTGAATATGTAAGTATGCGCAGAACACAAATTTAGGCATAAACATGTATCAATTCATATCGTGATAAATTAGGATAAATGCATGCCAATTTTAGTATCCTATAACAATAAGTCCTATAATAATATAACTTTGTTTATAGTATGTTTTTGTGTAGTTGTGTAGCTTTGTGAATGTAACAAATGAGTAACAAACCTTGACAGCACAGTCCCGGTCATCGAAATGCACGAAAGCGTAATCCTTCATCTTCTTGACTCGCTCCACGTTCCCGAAGCGTTCAAACTCGTCCTTGAGCGCCTCTTCCGTTATATCTTGCGTCAGGTTCCGTACGTACAAAACCTTCACCTGATACGAAATCGAATCACTTTACTATTGATTAAAAATCTCAATTGTAGCTATTTTAATACAATTGTTACGAGAAATTGCTGAGTATTTTATTTTTTACGTTAGAAGCTGAAGTTGCGCGCGTCTACATTATTGAAGTAAAACTTCTAATGCGATTTCCAAAAAGGTTGCGTTAAACGTTTAACGCTACCATGAAGGGGGTATGAAAGCACTGTTGCGTTAAACGTTCAACGCTCCCGGGGAGGGGGAATAGAAAGAGACAGAGCAAGAAAAATAATCATACATTTCGTATCTTACATTAGTTATCATAATCCCATTGTAAATGTTATTTTAGATTTAGATATTTCCCCACTCAAAAATGATAATTAAAAGATCAATTGTGAATTGTAAGCAATGTTGATAAAGTTTGTCTTAGAAAAACAATATGACTCCACTAAAAATCAAATTTCTACCCTTTTCTATTTTCATATCCACATTAGGGAGGGATTCCACGCACTATTTTTGTATATGTTATTTTATGTAAAAAAAAATTCAGTTTTCAGAAATTTCGTCATAGTCTGATATACTCACTTTACTCATGGTCTGCTCGTCGGGTTCTTCTTGAGGGTCCGCCCAGTCCACAATGATATCACAACCCCATACCTTTATATCAAAAAAGCACAAGAACAGTTGTATAAAAGATATTAAACCATTTTTATTTATTTATATTTGACAATCAATATTCCAAATTATTACTGCCATTGTCAAGTAGGTAAATATTACAAATGTTTTGCGATAATTTATGTTCTAACAAGATGGTCCCCTTTGATAGAGCTTTCCAGAGAGTATTGTGGCATCTTAGAATTCATGCTGCGTGATATTATTCTCTATCCTCTCCACTTATGCACAATAACCGAACTATATTACGTAAAATGCCAACAATATTACACAATAGAGAGTTAAGTAACACAAGATCATGAATAAAATATAAAAGCCACTACATGACAGACTTAACACGTTCACGCCGGCACGTACCACCGGTGGCCCGCACTAGACTGTCTTTTCTGGCGGTGCGTACCACCGGTGGTACGTATTCGATTATGCTATTTTTAATAAATAAACGTTAAATTCTTATTATTTCTAATAGCACAATCGAATACGTCCCACCGGTGGTACGCGCCGCCAGAAAAGACAGTCTAGTGCGTGCCACCGGTGGTACTCGCCAGCGTGAACGTGTTAAGATGCCGCCAAAAACTGCAAAAATAACATCACAGGTTGCCTTTAACAGCCAAAATCTATAAAATAATTGAATTTTGACAGTTCATAAATATATGTCAATCGATTGGTGGTGTCAACTCCAGTCTAAGAATGTACGATCTGCAGTTATGATACCTTACATGGCCACAAAAGTATGACGACCACTGTTCTAGACGGACTGGTTTTCTACAAGTGTAGAAAAACCTATATGGGTGTTAAGTGACGGATTAATAACACTTTATGGGAAGAGAAAGCGTCAATTGATGAGCACTATTTTATGGTATAAAATGTGTCATATTCATAAAACATTCACACTGTGTTCTGAGATTTTTTATTTATTTTATTGTAACTTCTATATTTTAATTTATACACGATGTTAGGGATGTCTCATTTTTTTAAATTTACTTGAAAGTCTATTTATACAAGTAAACAAAATTTCAACCTAAAAGTTCTCCCGTTAGTTTTTCAACACATAACAATAATTTATTCTGCAGACGATTTGTGTTTTTTTTTTTCAGATACACAGTCGTTAATATTTTATAGCATTATATTATATACAAATATTTTAATATCAACGTTGAAAACTATACAATTTTATAAGAACTCGTGAGGCGACATAAGACCGCAGGAAGTACGTTGATGAGCGGGTCGATCCTACTCACTATATCGTACATGAGCTTATCACTTAACAACGTCTTTATTTCCTAATTACATAACATCTGCATTTATTACTAAGCAGAATCAACATCAGGCTTAAAATCTTATCAATAAGTGACAAGAAATTGTACATACCTTTATTCTACCGGTGCCGAGCCTGCGCTTAGCTAACGACGCCGCCTTGTGAGACTCGTATTCCAAAAAACAAAATCCTCTATTTTTCTTCTTGTCATCGGGCGAACTATATATAATGACGTCAACTAGTCCGGCTGCAATCACACAGAGGCATGTAGAGACGCGACTCCCGATACACGCGACCGCGAAGTGCGACACGCGACCGCGGGCGAGACCCACGGCGTGCGACGCGCTCACATCGATACTATATACTCAGTAATATATGAAGCAAATCAAACGATATATCCAGGAGAACATATACTGAAGAAGTCTAAACTAGACAACGACTGCAAGGTTCTCCAGTCATTTCCATTAAGCATTCTCGAGGCGGCCGATCTTTACTTGATAATTAGATTGCGAGATTAGGCAGGTCGCGCGGCCCGGCGCGCCTTCACCGAGCGGCCCTCCGGCACTCCGGTACTGCAGGCGCTAGAGTCGCGTGAGGCGCTGGGCCGCAGGTCGCGGGCGCGTCGGGCCGCGCCACGCTCTACTACCGAATAGCACATATTATGAATTCGACAAGGACTTACGTGCGTGCTTTGAAAACTCCTCAAACAAATCGTCCCGATCTCGATTCTTAGGGATATTCCCCACGAATAACCGGTGATTGTTAAAGGAAACGGTAACGCCAATCTTTTTCCCCTTTCGAATTTCATAATCATTCAGCTGCAAGAACAATTCTAGGGAGAATGGCCGACGGCCGAGGCCGGGTCGCGCAGCGGCGGCCGCGTCCGGGCCCAATGACTGGAGATACGCGAAGGAGAGGGGGGAGAGCAGCGGGACAGCGGGCGCGGGGGTGCGGGAGCAGGCGGGGGAGGCAGGGGTCGAGGGGAGTCTCGCAGGCAGGGCGGGGAAGGGCCAAGGGATGTAAGCGGGACGCAAGCGGGGGCACCCTCAGCGGTCCACACACACCAAGCCCCACGCACTCAACCCGACAAGTCTATTAACTCTTTAATTCATTCGAGTGACACTTTACCTGTTAATTTACCAAACTCTTCCAGTATCTCCTCTTTGCCTTTAGACTTGGGAATGTTGCCGACGAAAAGTCGCAGATTCGGTACGCTAATCTTAATTCTCAAGGTCTTCCCTGGCTTTATTTCGTGATTATCGAGCTGTGGGAAAAATAATAAGGGAACAATTTTGAAAAAAAGGACGTGATTCGAATCCGGTGAGGCCGGAAAGGGGCGAGGGAGAATTTAGAGCGACGCGCGAAGAACCGCGGCGAGCCGCGCCTTGGTCCAGATGATGACCGCGATGCGATGACGGTTAGAGCCAATTGTGATGAGTTAACTGTATGTAATCTGGATGATAAGCCGAAAGTGTTGTACGGAGCAAAGAGGAGAGCCTGAGATATATTAATATTCTCAGTTGGAGAACGTTTTGAAGCCAATTCAGAGTTAACCCTGTAAGTGGACCGTTTGATGAAGTGAAAATAAAAAGAAGCGAGTAAAAGTGTGATGGTATAACAAAAAAAAGAATAACAATTAAAAAAATAAAAATTAAAGCAACTTAAAATTGAACGAGGTGCAACAAGTAAGAACGGGATGATGTCTCAGGACAAGCGAGGCACTGTTTACGGGTGTTATTACTGCACATTTACACAAATTCAGTGATTACAATTCAAACGGCGGCCGCTTGCCTCCCAAACACAAACTTCTAGAAGGGAAATTATTACTTGGGTCAATAACTTAAACAATCCACGGTACATATTTCATTTAATCAGATACAAATGACCGCCGTCTGTAGGATATTAATGTCATGCTGTTTAAAATGGTATAAGAAGCTTATATCTAAGTCTCCCAAGTATGACTGTGATTATAATCGACAGGCAAATGATTGAATACTTGCAAAAATACCGGCGCTAATGATTATATATTGGCTGGTAGTGTTGCAAGCGATAAACATGTATAGCGGTCTCTACTGCGACAAAATAAATTATTTAACTTTTGTTTGATATACTGATATAATCGATTTTATAATCGATATATTGCAGCAATGTTTCATTTTTCAACCCTATCGTTGTAGTGCAGAAAGAAACCGCTATACATGATGCATCTAAGTGCTGTGATTCTGTTAATCACTGTCAAGGTATTATCGTATATATTACATATCGACGAGACACCTGCAAAGTAGACGTCAAATTAGAATAATTTTGTTTCAATTAATATACACCAATTATAATAAAAATTTCAATTAACATAATCAGTGAAGCTTTTCGTTTTTTAGTAACAGCTATCTTGTTACCAAACGAGTAGTGGTGATGGGGGGAGGGACACCTTTATATCAGTTGCAATAACACGGTGCACTGCATGACCGCTGTATCTGGTGCCCGATAACATTTTTCTCCCTTGCGAATATGCGTGCCAACTGTTTCGCTGCATTTCTTTCACACAAAGGAAATTCTCAAGGTGCAGGGCATAAAAGTCCTAATCGGGAAACCACATCAACACTTATTAATCCAATATTTACAACGAGAGGCTACATCAAAAGCTTCGAATGAACAAGCATGATTTGACATCGAATTCAATTTAAACGTCGCAAGGAATGGATGTTTAGAAAAAAATTCATACACAAATATCACGTTTGAAAGCAGTCGCGAGCAAATTATATAAAAAGCCACATAATATACAGGAATGTATATAACTCATATATACAAGTAAGTATATATAAGTATAAGTGAGGCTAATTTTAGATACCGCTTAGATACCGCATTGAGCGAAAACGCACGTTTGCGCGCTCGCACGTGCCCGCAATTGCGTACGCGTTATCTATTGGTTCAACAGGTCAAGCGTACTAACTTGGACATACGCTTATTATCGTAATAGACATGTCCTTAGTACCCGCTAACAGCCGTAATCTCAGCTGGCACATATCTTCGCAAAAATTAATTGTCCAACAACTCCTACATCCAAACAGTCGAGAGAGCGGTCACTTACAAGAAATCGGTTACAAAATTGTATTAATTGGAAATAAATAAAAAGCAGAATTAGTTAATAGTTGATGTTACATAATGTGACAAAAGTAAAACAATTTAGTATGCTACTACTGTCAATTCTGTATACCGCTTTCTCGGCATGAAAACAATAAAGTGTAGAGTCCCGGGAGGGTCCGGTGAGTGACATCAGACGTACTACAGACAAAGATGAACGGTAAAGGAGGGCTCGCTAACCTCGATAACGGCGCGCTGCGTGGCCTCCTTGCTCGTGAAGGTGACGAAGGCGTACCCGCGATTGGTTCCCGTCATCGGGTCCATCATAAGACGCAAGTCCCAAATCGGTCCACAGCGTTCGAACAACGGTATCAGTTCGTCCTCGTACATATCCTTGGGTATCTTGCCACAAAACACCTCGCAGCCGGCGCCCGGCGTTCCGCCCTCCCACCCGGGCGGCGGCCCACCGTACTTACGTTGACCTAACATTATAATAATGACTCTCTCTTTTTTATATCGTAGGAGGCAAATGAACAGATGGGTCAAGTGCGTTGCCAGCGTTTGGGAGAAGGGTAGCTGAGGTAGGCCTCCAGCGCTCTCAATGACTAAACGAAACGCAACAATATAAGCACGTAGGTTTTCTGTGAAAGGGTGGCACTACCCCGAGCAAGCGGATCCAATCATGCTGAAACCAGTAATAGCTTCAGCGTGGCTCTACTACCTCTCTACACATCATCATCTTCTTTCCCTTATCCCACCGAAGTAGGGTCGGCACAACATGTGCTCCTTTTCCATTCTCGTCTATGAGATGTCATCTAAGTATTCACAACTTTACACATATATCATTTTTCCATACAGTCCATCCATACCTATTTCGGTCTTCCTGCAGTCCGATATCCAACTACCTTCATACTCAAAACTTTTCGAGTTACATGGTTTTTATTTCTTATAATGATATGTCCATAGTATACTCACTTATTACTCCTCAACGTCTCTCACTACTTTGGACGACATTTTCCAATAAAATTACATTTACAGAGCCTATACATTTAAATATATAAAAATCCAGTGTCGCGATGTTTGTCTACAATGAACTCCGAAACGACTCGACCAATCTAGAAAACACATTGCATTGATGTGCAATTTAGTCCAACTTGAAAGATAAGATTTTCATTATTTTTCAATTACAAATTAAATGATTGTCAATGTTGATTATTGTTATTCATTGTAAGTTTTATCAGTCTCGAACAGATGGCGCTTTAAATTAGTTCGTTGATAGAAAACTACAAGGCGCGACATTTTAATTTTGAATTTCTTTTCCTAACCCAGTTTATTTTTGTGCACGTGTTTTATTCAATTTAACGTGTAATAACTGAGCCACAACATTGTGTGGCCTGGCTATCTAGTAATATGTATAAAGGAACATACCTGTTGTTACATCTAATGTATACCCGGTACGGGCCAAGATCTGTTTGATCTTCTCTTCATCGGGCCCCTTGACCTGGACAGTAGAAGCGAGGGCGGGAGCACCCTGCGCGCCCGCTCTGCTTTTCTGTCTGAAATCACCGCCATTAGACACTGATTAATATCTTACAATCAATAACACGATCTTCCTCACGTAATAAATAAGAATCCTGCTTCTTTCAATAAATACATATAATTTGGAATGGTGGCTACCATTTCGGGATTTATTGTTTTTAAATGTTTAAAAACCATGCACAGGGCACTTGGATGTTCTCGATCAAAAAATCTATTTGGCAATACAGTGACTTCCTCCAATGGTAATTAATGGGAAAAGACGTCCATACATCTCCACTAGTCTATGGTCATTGCTATGCATAAATTCGAGTATACAATCAGGTGAAAGAACATATTCCTTTCAAAACCAGTATATTAATAATTAAGAATGATTTTTACTAAAATCGCTAATTGTAAACGTAAAACGTTCATGTAGTTTGGTATTTTAAATGGTTTCCAATTCACAAAATAAATAGAACTCTCTATAAGGCAAATATCGTAATGAAAAATACATTACGCTAGCGTAACTCTACGCGAAACTTCTTTAAACGCAATAACAGGTCTGTACATTGCTGACTAATTAAAAATTGTTATTTTATAACCAGTAATATCTTTGACCGCCAAAAAAGTTTTAGTTCTGTGAAGAAGTAGCCTTCATCTATGCATAAAACTACATTACAAATCCAGCGCCATTTCTACGTCTAGCATGTTGCCATCTTTAATATCGTCGGTGAAATTCTCGTAATCAAATGCTAAATAACAATGCTACAAAGTGTATAGTTATTAAATATCATGTTCTAAACGCAGGCATTCTTGCAAAACTGGTTGTGCAATTAATGCACCGAGTCAAGCTTCCCCGAGGGTAATGACCATACGTAATCTAATCTCGCGACGCGGACGCAGCAAGCATCGACACACGAGGGCGAAATGATCTTGTTACAACCTCGCCAATACGTTTTCCAGTTATAGGGCACAGTGTTACTAAACATTTTTACATATAAGCCTTATTCTTTCATAAACTTATACTGTGTACCATATTCGACACAACTTTTTCAATAATTATCAACCGACATATAAAGGGAAGCTTCTCTATTAGTATGTTTTTGCCAATGTAAAGATGCCTTTCTACGTATAATAATCGTTTTGTTTTCTCTGTCCCAGTAGTTTTGTATAATTCAGCGATTTTACTATGACGCAAAACACCAACGTACTAAAACAAAGCGGATCGCACGGTTGCCGATCCCACGAATGGTACGTGTTTTAGATTCGGCAATCATTTTTTATTGCGTTTTAATGGCCGGTATCGAGTACATTATTACAATGTGCCCTCTTCACACAAAGGTCATTCGTGATATTTAATACGGTAGACGGACCAGGCGTGTAGACTTTAGACCGTACCAGTTATGTTTTCAATATCTAACTATTCCATTTCTGTGCGAAAGCTTTCTTATCTGGAAACTTATTCTTATATATATCTGTAACTTATATATGTCTGGAATTTTATTCTATTTGTGAGGCAGTTTCCTTTTGAGGCTGAACATTTATTTTCTATTAAACGTAACTTCAAGTCACATCAAGGTCACAGCAGCTATTATATATATAAAAAGCATACAGTGGAAGCATACTGCGAATTGCTGATTTTAGATATGAATGAATGAACAAGTACTAAGAAAAGAGTATTAAATGTTTATTATGAATTTTGCTGTTTTTCTAACAAAGAATTGTAGTTCCATCGCGTTTCTGATAAGAACATTTGTAGTATAGTTATAAAGTAAATGAAGTGTTGTATACTGTGCTTATGATTTTCCTCATCTTTAAGCCGCCAAACATTTCTAACTAGTACTAGTAATACGCGAATTCCAACAATAAATAAAAAAGACATTTCAATATGCCATAAGAGAACAAACATCTAATAGCATATATCGCAAGAGTAAAGGGTCATTGAATTGATGGCAGGAATTATTTAAATGACTACATTTTACAATGAAAAAATTAGATTACGAAGCAGGCATAACTGAAGCCTTAGCAAAAGTAAACGCAACTACTGCTACAGTAAACCTAACTTCGATTGTCTTCTTTTTTGTTACAGCATAACAGAGTGACAACACTGTACATTATAGCAAGTATAGCGCAATTCAAGAACAAGCCTCTCTGCTGTTGGATTAATACTTGGTAATTTCAAAACGCGACTAATTAAAAAAGAATCATGTCGACCGACTCATATGCGTGCTGTTGGGTACAGACGCCTTTCCTCCCCAAAACAGCTAATCCATAGAGGAAGATGCATACTTTAATTTACATCATGCCTAATATCTGAATCTAGTATAACTATCCCACTATAACGAGTCTGACAAATATAAATACGGTTCAGTTTTAATTTAACCAATAAAGGAATTAAGTCAACGGTCGTCCACATTCTACCGGATAATGTGTCAAATCAATTTTTTGCGATTCGTGACCCGATTGTGTAGATTGTCGTTGGCAATCATCCAATAATCGAGTGTTGCCAAGCGGAATAAAATTTGAGCTATCGGATGGCAACCTTACCAAGGTTGGACGTGTGTAAGAACTACTAAAATATTATTCATCCTTTTTTCTCGAACTGACTACGCTATTGACCTGGCAAGGTCTTTACAGCTTCACCGGACTATTATTCATCCTTGAAAAATTACATTCAATGGATTTGAGGACAAACAAACATTTAGGACCAATTGTACGAAATTCAACACTTTCTCAACTGAAATGTAATTTAGCCAAGAAATCAATTTAGATGTGTCAGAATTGATAAAACTGTAAGTATCCGTGTAAAATCTTGTAAGGATTGACTGGCAAATCCAAAATTTTATCAGAAGTAATTAATATAAACATTAAATAATATTGTACAAGTTAGGGAAACATTTAAGTTGTATATAACGTACGACAGGCCTACTGGCATCATGTGCTGTAATGTTATAAGCTAATTAAAAAAAGAAACAAGACAGGTAACTAACTCACCTATAGGTCTTCATAACACCACACAAATATGCACTTTTATTAGAGACATGCTCAAGATTAGAATCTAAAAATTGTCCAAGAACACTTAAAGCACCGTCGGATGGAAATTCTTTTAAGGCGTCTAACGCACGCTCATCTAGCTCCGCGTGCGCCAGCTTTCCAGTCTTATAAATGTCGTCGAGTTTGGCAGCTACCTGAAACATGTTAAATAATATACTGTAATATATCGGTTATTTTATATGAATACTAGTTAAATGCCTAGAGGAAGTGTAAAACGTGACTCTCTAGCGGGTTAAATACCAACTTTATCTTGTCTGGCTTGCATAACTATTCGCGATAATGCAACAAACACTACCGTTATGTTCGTATTTTGCTAAACCATATTTGTAATTTGAAAATACCGGTTTTTTTAAACCATAATCGTAGCGTTATCCCTATTATAACTTACTCTGTTATTACTTTTTATTGCTTAGTTCTTGTGTAAGCTAAGTAACATAACCTATAAAGTTTTCTATCTGCAATTATTATCATCGAAATAAGTCTAGAACTTTCGAAGACTGGTCTCAGGTAAACAAAAGACACTTTAATTATAAAATCAAACTATACGACATAATTCAATAAACTTTGACTTTGTACTCTTGTGTGAACCATGAAAGACGTTTCCAGAACTTTCTTTAAACGCGCACTGATAGTTTATGTTTATGTATCACCAATATTGTCATTGCAGTAATCCGCCTACTTTCCAAGTGTACCAAAGACAGGCTATTTAAGGTTAAATCAGTATTCGAACATTTCTAAGAAAAACCATCCAAGAGTCTAAAAGTTGATGATTATTCCAAATACAAGTTCCGTGTAAGGACATCAAATAACAATTTAAGATAAATTAATATGCATTACTATGACTACCACATTCAAAACAGGAATTCAATATAATCGTCTTGGACATACTTGCATTGAGGTCGCTAGCCAATCATGGTTCTAGCCAATCGTAATATTTTGCAACATAATGTCGTTCACAAGCTCTCTGTGTTTTCTTATGCATTTCCAATTGCATTAAATTCAAATAAATTCCAATAAAATAAGATAAAAGTACAAAATAATGCGATTGTTTTTTAACTCACGCCAATCATTAATTACTAATAGAATGCAGTTTTTGGCGGGATTTTAGTCTGTAATGTAGTCACTTTTATATTTTATTCAGTCTTGTGCTATTTGACTCTATCTTGTAAAATTGGTGTCATTTCACGTAATATAATTCGGTTATTGTGCATGAGTATGCACGAGTATGGATTGGAAATATTACCACGGAGCATGAATTCTGAAATGCCGCAGAAACTCCTCGGAAAGTTCTAACAACCCACCATCTTGTTAAAACATTGAAATGACCTCGAGATACTCGACAATGGCAGGAATGTGGAAGATTGGCAAAATTAAAACACATAATAATAATAATAATCAACTAGAATAATAACCTTCAATTGATAATTTATCTATTTTAGTATTATTGTAATCAGATATTCATTTAGTTTATCAGGAATTAATCTTACAACTAAATTCAAACTTGAATCAATAATGACTATATCTTCAAATCGCTTTAAAATCTTACATTTATAAATGAACAAGATTTTGCCAATTAAAAGGGGGTATTGAATGAACGAATGAATGAATACTTTATTAAATTAATGAGTACCTACTTTAATGCATGTTCTAGTTTATACACTGAAGATATTAGTGCCACAGGGCGTTTTCTTCCAACTAAGGAATGATATTGTTATCAAAAATTATGGCATAGTTGTTCGGTTATGGAAAGTATTAAATTTTTTACAAATGAATACATTTTGATAGGTGGTAGAGCCACGCTGAAGCTATTACTGGTTTCAGCATGAATGGGTCGGCTCGACCGGGGTAGTACCACCCCTCTCACAGAAAACCGACGTGAAATAATAGTGCTTGCATTGTTGTGTTTCGTTCGGTCAATGAGAGCGCCGGAGGCCCACTTCCCTTCCTGTTTCCTTTTTCCCCTTTCCTACCCCTCCCCCTCTCCCATATACAGGCTGGCAACGCACTTGCGACTTTCCTGATGTCGCTAGTGTCTATGGACGGTGGTGATCACTTAACATCACGTAACCCACCAGTTCATTTGCTTCCTTTGATATAAAAAAAAACATTGACCTAATATTGGCAAATTTTAGATATAACCTTTAGCTTTATTGAGATCACCGACAACAGTTTCTTTTTCGAACTGACTACGCTACTGGCCTAGCAAGGCTTGAAAAGCTTCATAGGACTATTTAAGAAAATCTACTTAAAAGTATGCACCAGTACGTATTTGCCCTTAGATAGGATTTTCATGAACCTACCAAGAACTCAATCACTACATACTTGCTGTTCGATTTTGAGAAGTTTAAAACTTAATCCGCTTTATAATATACAAAACTTTCAAATCAGTATATAAAGAGAGGTGTTCCGAGGTAATAAACATTTTTAAAAAATACAACCAATTCGAAAACCTCCCTTTTCTTCTTCTATTTTATTTTTGGCAACCAGTCTTCTAGTAGACTATTACTGCCATTGTCAAGTGAGTAAATAAATATTACAAGTTTCTTGACATAATTTCAATGAACTAACAAACAAGATGGTTTTTGTGGCAAGTCAGAATCTATGCTCTGTGATATTGTTTCCGATCCATTTCACTTGTGCACAATTACCAAACTATATTACGTAAAGCATCACCAACACTACACAATATAGAGCCAAATAACGCAAGATTATGGATAAAATATAATGACCACTACATGACATTCCAAGATCCCGCCATAAACTCAACCTCTTTTTTGATTTAGGTAATAAATATATCTTAACGCCATCTAGTATCGAATTGTAGTAAACGTTACTGTGATGAGAAAAGAGGTTTGTTACTTTCTATTATGATCAGTCAAACGATATTGAAGTTTATCAAACGCAGATATATATACCAACAACAATCTTTATTTAATATATAGATAAGCAATATTAGATACTCTAAGCCTATCTAAGTTATTATCATAATACGAATAAATGCAACGCCAAGGGCACTGTTGCAATACTTCATAATTGATATCGCATATAAGTTTGGTATATTAATTATAAACGTTGCATCATTCTCTTAGCTCATGCTTTTCAATGTATAAATATACGTGTAGTCTTG
The DNA here is from genome assembly GCA_014332785.1 of Antheraea mylitta. Taxonomy (NCBI): domain Eukaryota; kingdom Metazoa; phylum Arthropoda; class Insecta; order Lepidoptera; family Saturniidae; genus Antheraea; species Antheraea mylitta. The sequence goes on from JACEII010000035.1 coordinate 5,085,524, forward strand.
ATCCTTGAAGATTATTAGTCCGGTGATGCTGTGATAACCCATCAGGTCAATAATAGCATTAGCCAATTCGATAAAAAAAGCTTTAAAAAAATTAGAAAATATTTGTAATCGGTGTAAGTTTTTTTACCATAAGACTTTTTCTATGTAGGCACTTTTGCCAATTTCAAGTGGTGAAAAATAGATACGTGGGCTTGATGAATCTTTTATACATAAATTGCTTCTGTAAGTGTGTATGTCACTGAAGTCCTCGTAAACGGCTGGACCGATTTTGATTAAATTTTGTGTACGTGTTCCAGTGTATCTGAGAATGATTTCGATTTTTTTTTATTATTGTTATGTTATTCTGCAGACTCTTGGTCCGCACCTTTTTTTGCTTACATGTAGTATTTTGTATACGTAAAAATCGTATCCGTGAGCGTTTTTTTTTAATAGTAATTTATTAAATATTAACTGTTCAATTATTATTAACTATTTTTCGTTTAATTACGTTATTGTTTTTATAGCGCTTGTATTTCCATTCTTTTAGATTTAGATTCACAGGACGCAGTAGGTGGCGCTGCGGTCGGATAATAGGGTTTTTTTTAAATATTAGGGTGGGATAACGTTCACAGGGTCCGCTAGTACTATTATAAAATCATTTGTAACTAATTTTTTGGCCTTTATCACTCTTGTAGGCGAGGTATGCGAGATTGTGTAATAATTATTATATAATCTTTGTAGTCAATTTCGTCAATGCCACCGCTTGATAAGAAAATCTTTTAAAAGAATCCAAAAATATGACAGATGAATAACTCTGTCATTGTGATTTAGGGTGTAAATAGGTAAGAAAAATATTAATCTACATATAATTTCTTAAATATTAATTTTACAGTATGAAAGTTGATAAAAATAAATTGAATTAAATGTAAATAGTTACAATGGTAATGTACAAGTAACTTTACCCAACTAAGGTATGTCTTGACTTTTAATAACAATAAAAGTTAGTGCCCTACGAGCCAAATGTTATAACAATTTGATAGTGGGAATGACGAAGTTTTGTGAAATGATTTTTGTGGAAACAATCTATACTAAATTAGTAAGAATTCAGATATTATAATATTACCAAACGGAAATGAGGAGACTGAATTATTCACATTCAATATTTAAAAAAAAACACACAACTTGAAAACCTGTCGTGAAGTACACATATGATTTCTTTTATTTCGAAGTCATTAACGCTGTTGGCCAGATGAGCAGCAGCTTCATTAGGTTTGTTCATAGCTGTGTTTCTGCATCTGTGTCTAAGAACTTCCTCCAGATTTAACATGTTACCACCTTAGGTCACATCGTCATACTTCAGTCGAAATTATTGTCAAATGTTAAAATCCACAGAGAATTAAAAAAATGTATGTGACAGAAAGGAGATTCTTTATTGAGAACGCCTACCTTTTTGTTGTATTTCATCCCTGAAGCATATTGTGTACTACAATTTATTTCTTCATTTATCAATATTTGATTGTATGAATCTATACTAATGTTATAAAGCTGAAGAGTTTGACCGTTTGGTTTAACGCGTTGATCTCAGGAACTACTGGTCCGATTTGAAAAATTCTTTCAATGTTATATAGCTCATTTATCGAGAAAGACTATTGACTATTGATATATCACCACGCTAAGACTAATAAGAGCGGAGCACCAATGAAGAATGTTTCACAATTGTTTTTTTTTTCTTCTTTTGATAGCTCTTGCTGCGCGTTAACGTTACCCTAAAGTAACTAGCACTAAGTAACAAGCGGAAGAAGTCTCGGAACAACTAGTGTTAGATACAGAAATACCGTACAAGTTTCGGTAAAACCAATAAACACAGGAGCAGTTTTGATGGATACAGGACGTTATAAAATATTTAACTGAAATTGCATCCCAGCAATGTACATATATAAATCGTGTTTATTATAAACACACACACACAAAGGAAAATAGCTGTTTACGTATAATATTATTAACAAAGGACAATGACGAGTAAAATTACTCAGAGCCTGTTCCCGCCCCTCTCTCCTCATCTCAGACCCCTCATCAAACTCGTCAATTCTCAAGTAGGTACGTCAAGTGACCTCCAGATATTGAAAAACCTCCTGTACCTATTTCGCGGCACAGAACGACAGCTCTTGTCGGAATCTCGTTATTCTAGAAAGACCCAAATGTAAGTAATCTGAGGCTAGGCGGGTTGTACTTTGAATGAATGACAAAAACTCATTCGAAGTTATTTTCCTTTTATTCAAAGATACAGGTTGAGTTTTTTGTATCATATAATTTTTTTTACTTTATTTTTGGAAATCAATCTTTCGGATTATTACTGCCATTGTCGTGTAGTCAATAATATTACAAATGTCATGCGATCATTTCAATATTAAGCGTCGTGTGAGTCAATATGCTAACAGGATGGTGGACCCCTTGTTAGAACCTTCCGGGAGTTTTTGTGGCATCTCAGAATTTCACTTCACTTATGCATAATAAACTAACTATATTATGTAAAACACCACCAAATTTACAATATATAGAGTCAAATAACACAAGTTTATGAATAAAATATAAAATCCACTACATGACAGACAAAAATCCCGCCAAAGACTATATCATAGAATTTCAATTTAATTTCACATTGACACTAGTAATTTCCCACGGTTTTGGGTAATTAATAACAACTTTTTATTTTATATACCTATATGCATAATTCTTCTGTCCGTGTATATGTGACAGCTCTTCCTAAAGGGTGGACAGATTTTGATGACATTGTTTGTGTGCGTTCAGGTGAATTCAAGAATGGTTTAGATTCACAATCAGATCTGGTAGGCGGTGCTGCGGTTAACTTTTAGGATTTTTTAAATTATCAAGGCATGACAACGTCTACCGGGTCCGCTATTCTGTAGATATAACTATATGTATATAAAAGAATATCTGACTCACGGAATAATGATTTTCATACGACCTTTCATGTCCCTTGTTAATTTAAAGGTTGAATTTTTGAAAATCCTTAGTACTGACGATGTAAAAATAAACACGCATACAATTTTTCACGACCTTGGGCCGTGAGCTGATAAAATTACTCAGTAATTATTGTATTATATATTGAACATATAATTTATGTGTTATATACATATATATATATATATATATATATATCTCACTAGCTGTGCTCCATGGCTTCGCCCATACGATTATTTAAATGTAACGTAGTCATTAAAACTACAATAATTTTTGATAGAGTGAACCAATTTTAATGAAATCAAGACTAAATATTACTCAAAGATATATTTTATGATATTCTTGCTGAGGTTTTCTCGTGAATACAATACTTTAGCAGCGATTCATGTTCAAAATAACAGAGACCGATAGACAGACAGACACTTCTATATATAATCGAAATATGTTTTATTACCTCTACTAAGACACCTCAAACAATTTTTTACGTTAGATTTACCTTATTATATGTTATATAATAGTATTACAAATAGGTATGTTGCAATATCGTTCAATTATATTCCTTGCAACGTAGGTCTCTCGAACCCTATAATTCCGGCGACAAGTCGCCCATAGCAACAGCGTCGAAAACAATAAAATGCACTCACGGACGACTCAGGTGAACAAAAATCAACAGAGGTTACCTACTATCAGTGAAAGTGTGTTGATAACGTATAAAAATATACTTAACCTTTTCACAAACATAAATGTTTATTACATTGTTTGTATATACAAAACATATTGAGACCTAATTATACTGGTCTAACTTGTGATAATTATTAAAAATAAAAACAAACATTACATATTTTCCATAGTTCTCTATTTCCATGGAATAATCCGTTTTTAATCGTCTTAAGGCGTTGATTAAAAAAACCTTTCTCAATAGTTTTAAAAGGATCCCAATACAACAAAATGTCATACTTTCAGGTTTCATTCCGACCACTGACTCAAACTCAGGAAGAACTTTTATGACAGTCAAATTTTGGGACGGTGGTAATTGTATTATATTAAACACAAAAGTGTTACGAAAAAGACATAGCTATAAATATCTATATACGTTTTAGGCTGTGAGAGAATGAGATAGCATACTCGTATACTTAATATCTTAATGTACTCGAAATATATACAGAGAGAGAGAGAGAGAAAGAAACGTTGAAGTCTATATAGTACATTGTTACTCTCATAAAAATCAAGATTCTTGAAATTCTAGTATATCATATTATATTTAATGAACGACGTGAAATAATGAATAGGAGTATAGTAATAAAGATCGAAGAATAACACTCATACAAGACTAATTGAGGACTAGGTAGGTCCATGCGTCATACATCCAGACCAGTTAATATTTACCCTCAAATCTTCCGCCGCAGTACTTTCCAACAGGCCAGGATGAGAATGAATGGACAATCAACAGATATTCGTATCGACGGATATCCTACATTTAATTTTATATTAAACTCGTCTTCGAAACAGAACTTTACATGGCACTAGCAATGGCCCGCGACTTTCTCAGGTTTAAATTACAAAATATAAAATTGAATGAGAATACCATACAACTGGCGTCATCTAGTGGTGAGTGGTAGTGAAATGGATAGCACAAAAACGTTCTGCATGAAAACAATACTTTTTTTTAACTTTATTTCTGGCAATCAATCTTTCCGATTATTATTGCCATTGCCACGTAGTCAATAATATAACAAGCGTCGTGCGATCATTTCAATATTAAGCATCGTGTGAATCAATATTCTAACAAGATGGTGGATCCCTTGCTAGAACCATCCAGAGAGTTTTTGTGGCATCTCAGAATTTCATGCTCCGTTGTATTATTTTTCATTCAATTCTCTTATGCACAATCAACTAAGTATATTATGTAAAACACCACTAAATTTACACAACATAGAGTCAAATAACACAAGATTATGAATAAATTGTAAAATCCACTACATGACAGACTAAAATCCCGCTAAAAACTCCTAAGAAGATTATGTATACCAATTTCATAATGATCGGTAATACAATCTCATGTGATATTAAATGGCAATGTGTTCCAAGATGCTAAACACCTAAATCTAGAGGGGATTGACTTTCGAATACACCCGCCAGAACACACCACGAGGTGCTTGACGACTGATTTTCAAGTTGACGGCGGTAGCCACCCAGAAAGACTAAGAAAAACCCTACCACTATGCTATAGATTAATCACGATGTCTTCTTTCAAAGAAAACTCCAACTCAGTTGTTAGGATTGGAACCTACGTCCATCGACGCGGTGTGCGAACACGCTGTCAACTGAGCCATTATCACTTCAATATACGCCCTATAACTCTATAACTTTCATTTGAACAAACTGACTGATGCTAAATGGTACTATAGTCTATATAGGTGTTTACTAGCACCTTAGAAGTTAAAATAGGTTGCTACTTCCAAGGATCGAGCTACAACCTCTTCTATAACGGCACGTGTTGCCAACCACACCTTTAGAACCGGAAAACATCATATAGCAACGCAGCAAATAATTACGACGGCTGTGTTTCTGCAGTCGAAACTCGCCACCAATCTTACATACGATACAAGTAATAACTGTCATAAACGCTTAGAAATGAGACAGTTTAGTAATAAGACTAAAATTACGAACGAAATATTCCAATTTCTAGGATGTATGTAATGTCATATAGTTTTTATGGCAATACCATATATTCAGAATGCTGGCATTTTACTCTGTAATTTTTAGGTGTAGTAACTGGCAACACTATTAATTGTTAGGAGATAGGCTTCTAAGAAATTTTAACGATAAGGTTTGCGAACCAGAACCAAGTATCAAGTACTAGGACCGTTTTATTATCTTTGATTACAGCTAATATTGCAGTTAGATAACATTCCACTGAATAATTACCACTTGTTACTAAGCAAGCAATTTTTTTTTGAAACTAGAATGGTATGACACCTTGGAAGAACCCGTCATTTTATGTTTGAACTGAAATAAAACTAGAAACCATGTAATAACAAAATAAGTTTGTCATTCTGTATACTGATTCTTACATTTTTCTCCAAATTTTCCTAGTTCTTATATTTTTTAATATGGCAACTCATATATACTTACAGTAAACTAAATTTAGGTCAAAGTATAATGTTATATAGTAATAGTAACAGAAAATATAAAAGTAAACAAGTGTTAAAACAAAAAATAAATAATTAAAAATACAAACAGTGAGAATATATAAATTAATTTAAAAGACTTGAAAAATGAAATATATTATTTTAAGAAACTCATTAACAACACATTAAAATGTTTATTATAAAGTGTAAACAGAATATATTATCTTATTAGGTTCATAATAATATATAAGAGTGGCATGTTTGAAATCCTAATAAGATTCTGGTAAGAAAGGCATTGTTCAAGTATCAAGATTAATACATCCGTTTCTTGGAAAAATTAAAATAACATTGACAATGATAATATTAACATCCACAGTTACATAGTGACCTCATGCAGCATAAAGAAGTATTGTACATGAACAGTGGAGTTTCCAACGGTTATCAAACGGACAGAAATTTTTTTCACCGGGTTTGGAACAGTCAATATTTTTAAACTTTAATTCAGTTTTATATTTAGAAACTGAACCTATATTGCCTTGTGAATACTAGATAAATAAAAGAATGCTAAGTAAAGCTGTGGTATAAGAAAAAAAAAAAATATTAAGTTCCTGATGAAATGGTTGTTGCAACCACTTCTCAGATTGTTTGAATCATCTCAGATGAATATTTGTATGATCTAAAAAATTTTACACAATCATAAAATGGGTTCACCTTAGAATCTAAGCCATAGTCGATGAGTTTGCGGTAATCTGGTGTCCGGCCAACTTCGGAGTCCTTTCCAGGTACCTCTTCAATGGGTATTTCTCCATTGCCCTCCGCCATTCTGCACATGTATTATATTTTACACACACTCACAATTCTCTTAAATTTCTATATATCAAGGGCTTTGAATAAATTCGCACAATTCTTTTAGTTATTTAAAGTTATTAGAGCTGGGGGCATCTTATTACTTGCCTATAGATGATGTCATACGGATGCGATTCAAGGAAGCCACGTGTGTGAGCGACGCCAGATTTTTTTTTACAAAATGAATACTTGTGAAATTAATTTAGTTTTATGTAATGCTGATATGGAAATATATTTACCTTTATTTTCTAATTTTTTGTAATTTTGGAAGAAAATGACAATACTCTAATCGTCCGAAAAACAAAAAAACAAATGATGTTCAAACATATGAAACTGTGAAACAATGGGTTTTTGCACTCCTCTTTCCATCCGGCCGAAGGCAAATTTCAAAAAGCGAATGCGCGGGTCATTGCATTCTGGATAGTGAGGTGATACAATTTTGAGCCTAAAAACCGAAAATCAGAATTATAATAAAAAATCTAACATCACTAACATAAAGGAGTTGCGAATTCCGGCGGTCAATGACCGAAATAACACAGCAGAGTAAACTATGACAGCTCTTTAGAAACTGTTACACATATCACTTTGTAAAGAATAATCACTTTTAAACACGATAAATAATCTTTTTGAAACGAATTATAAACACAAGAAACTTTTCGCGCATGAAACTTTGATGAATGCAAAACTGCAATAAGTTAAGAGTGCAACTGCATTGCACCCGATAAGAACCGGCCGGCGCGCGCCTTATTTTCCCAGCAGAATCCAATAGGATTCAGTACAAAGAATACTAAACGACTGAATACACTTTATCACACAATCACTGAACGGCCAAATCAATCAGAAACACTGTACACGAAAATAATTACCTATTAATTTTGCTAGTTGGTGGCCGAGACAGATATGGCGGCACCGCGCGACGTCAACGTGACCGCCAATACGGGGTTCTCAATTCTCATAACGACGCGCGCGGAACATGCAACGAGGAGTGCATTCAAACTTTTAAAGGCACTAAGTTTCTTAATTTCTTAATAAAATTTTATTAACCTCTCTGTTTGGAAACTAATTATAATCGCATCGAAAGATAAGATATTTTTATTACACAGAGAGTTTTTGCAATGTTGCGAATAATTTTGAATGTGAAAGAGCGCGGCGCGTCGCGCAAGGCTGCCGGCCGCGAGGTGAGACAGGCTAGCGGCAAGACGGCGACGAGTGAGAAACCGCGAATGAAGGGGGGAGGGTGTTGCAACCGCCGGTGCAGGCGTGCAGCAGCGACGCCGCACCGAGCTTGCCTGCATACTTGCATACATACGCACACTTGCAAACCCTTTGACCTTCGTTACTTATAAACTTGCAAGCTTTTAACTTTGTTCATACTTTTACCCATTTGCCATATTTTAATATCTGTTCACTATTTAGCATTTCCAATTATACAAGAAAAAAAGATATCACAACCTTCATAGGAATATTTAATTGAAAGCACCAAATTGAAACAGCACACGATCCAATTAGATTCTAGTGAATTCACTTAGGGATGCATTATTTTAGATGAATATATGAATATCATTAATTTAATCACACCTCTATATCAAGTGACAACACTAACCTATATAAAAGACAACATGTACAAAGTAACCGTTTTCTCGAGTTGAAGATCACACGGTTACTAATAGAAATCCTCCAGTAGTAGAACAAGGTTCATTACTCTTTGATATGGAAACGAAGGGATAAATAAGTTAATCGGAATAACCCCTTGCTTTTAGTTCGCTTACACCTGCTGATCATTGAAGCCGTATATATTCGCGACACATACATGTAAATGCTTAAAACTGGCCTTCGTACATCATACGTATGTGTAAGTAAGAACACAGATCTGTATCCGCTGCATTATGTGGGTAGGTAGGTAGGGCGGCTACTGCGGGTGCCTCGACGTGTATTGTGTACGGACAATGCAACCCTTTCACTGCCAATATGAATCTTACTAGATGCAAGTATCGTGACCAAAATCGCATAACTGTTGAACCGGACTCGTTAACTTTCTTTGGGAAGAAAGAACTCAGGTACAGTGTGCTTTATAGCATGACAGACACGCTTCCTTTCTCACATTTTCTTGATATCAATGGCGTTAAAAGAACAGCTTTAGAACGAACTCTCAGTTTCCGGCGCTCAGTACAAAAAGATTTTATCCATGCGTTTAATTTATTAATTCAATCTTTGCTTAATAAAATAAATAATGTTTTGTCGCAGTTCAAGAATTTATTTTTCGGTTTCAGAACTCATTTCGGGAATTTTGTTATGACATCACTAATTTTAAAATTTGACATTTTAGTTATGTCATCCTGATATTTTTTTAGTTTTTGTTTATTGTGGCGTGATAAATTGTCTCCGACCAGATATTTCTACTATATTCTTTTTGCATAGTCGAAATGATTATTTAACCAAGAGGTAGCCATTATTGATGAATATGTTTTGTCGTTTTCATTCATATTTACCACGTACTAGAATTCATATTACTCACCGTTTCGCGGGACCTTAGAAATAGCGCGAACCATCCGTCACGGACACTCACATCTATAAATAACCATTTTGCAAACACACAGCCAGCAAGCCCGCTCCGCTTGCCGCGCCGAGCACTACATATTCATTCGCGATAAGGTAGGTATGTACCTACTTTATGCGTATTTTAAATACGTCAACAGTTCAATGAACCCTCTGCGTTTCGCCTCGTACGTTGCTGAATGTATTGTGTCTGTAGATTTGTGGGTCACCGTACTAGCTGACGTCAAAATTGGGAGCCCAGACGACCATGACGTCACGTTATCAAAAATTCAACTAGCCGGTATCTCTAGTTTCACTCTATTCATATTAAAAAAAAAGTTACTATGCATAACAAAGGTCGCCCTAATCTGACCCGGCTTAGTTTGTATAATAGAATAATCATGTCTGTCACGTGATCATATGTGTCGAGGTCATTGTTATTTGTTTAGTTTTTTGTTAATTCAAGGGCGTCTTCGCGATACAGCACGGGTACTCGCCATTCGTTACATACCATTGCGAATAACGTTTGTTACATTTTCATTTTGCTTTTAAAACAATAGCTGAACTGAGAACTACATTCGAAACAATATTCAAAGTACACGCTGGTACTGAAGCGCAATTATATCGTGGAAGATTCTTGTCTACCCATTGTCGAGGAGGTTTTTGACCTTTGGAAAATGCGCACGGCGTCGTGTCGCATATTCAATAGACAACATTTTTTTTTTATATACGCGCACTGGTCGTTTCGCTCGCAATTATCTCAAACATAATTAACTGCCGTAAAATGTATTATGATATAAAATGAAGCTCAGAATAGTGAACACGATTAATTTATAATATACATTAATGTGTAATAACTAGGATATTAAATGTTACATACATTTAAATATTAAATATTATTAATAAATTACGAAAATATATGGTTCATAAGCTTCCGTTTTAAATCGTTTTAAGCGTTTTATCCAATGAACTTGGAAACTGCATCGTACAATGTGATTTTCAATTGTATAATTGAAGAGAGACCACTCACCTAAAATCTATTAAAAGTGGTCCCAAAGCAGTTCTTAACAGGCCTTTTAATTATTACTGTTTATTGTCTGCCTCTCTAATTCTCTCTCTCTTCAATGAAGTTATGGTGAAAGTGAATCTATATGGCTCTATAAATAAAAAAGGCTGATAAAGCAAATGTAAAAATTGGAAGTGAAATAAATATTGTTTTATTCTAATAATTTCTATCCTTTTAATATTACTGATAAACTTTGTAAAAATAGGTATTATCTTTGTTACTCTTTCACGCAAAAACTACTGAGCGGTTGTTAATGAAAGTTGACAGTAATATAGCTTATACATTGGCATAATATATGTTAGCATAAATCGCGAACAAAAGTTACTTGAATATCTTTTTATTTGTGTAAGTCGTAGGAACTTCCAAAGTAAAAGCTTACTAGAGAAATTTCATGCACTCATGCAGGTGAGAACCCTGGGAAATATTTAGTTCAAATAATTATTATATGTATATATATATGTACATACGTGTACATATATTAATGTATACTGTAATTTACATATTATATTATTATAAAATTAACCTACAATTTGAGCAGTTAATTTCAAAGGGCATGTAATGTATGAAATGTAAGTCATATTAAAAATATTGAATGTAGGATGAAAAAAGGTAATTGGAACGTAAGAATAAAATGATGAATGGCGAAACGTCTTTTTCATTACATATGTGTATATGCTGTGTGTCATTCAAGCAGCATTGTGAGTAATGTACAGTTTAATTAATTTAATACGTTTTTAATCCATTTTATATACAAAAAAATTTCTTTATGCACTTCTCTTTCATATAAACTTTAATTATGCCAAATTTCACGATCATCCGTTCTCGCAATTCGCTTAAAAAGGCGTACAAAGTTTTCGTTTCGCTTATTAATATACTTTAATTAATTTAATGTGTTTTTAATCCGTTTTATATAAAAAATAGCTTTATGCACTTCTCTTCCGTGTAAACTATAACTATGTCAAATTTCACGTTCATCCGTTCGCTCAATTCGCTTAAAAGTTTTCGCTTCACGTATTAATATATGGATATTATTAGTCTCTGGGTTAGAGGATTTTGTATTTGTTTTTCTATTGATTCCCCTTATATTTTGTCCAGAGAACTTAATTACGTATTACTTTTTCAATTAACTATTTTATTTTCGTTATAATATATCTAATACCTTTAAACGAGCAATTCTTGTATATTTTTATATTTATATATATTCACGATCTCGGAAACGGCGTCATCTATTTCCGTGAAACTTAGTATGTGGGTAGTTTCGGGGACGGTAAATCGATCTAGCTAGATTTTATCGATAGAAACCTTTTTAACTGAGTTTTCAACCAATGAAAAAAGATAGTTTATAGAAAGAATATAAAGGTAAATTTCGCGGGCGCTGTCAAACCAAAAATAACTCAGATGGAAATCGGTTGCTTCGAAAATCCGTGTAACCCCAGTTCAAATCAGAGTGACAGCAGAAGAGATTTTTTTTTCGTAAAAAAAAAAAAATTATAAGGCAAACCTAACAATTTATTTTAATTTTAAAATTTTTTTTTTTAAAGAACCGAGCTAGGCTCGGTCGCCCAGGTACTATATATGTATATGTATATATATGTACATATAAAGGTAATTAAGAAAGCATAAATGTAGTTAATTATATAGATGTGCCCAACAATGACACCCCCATTCACACTACACATGTTGCAATACAAATGAGTGGTACTACAATGGTATTTCATTGGCTGGTCATGGTAACTTACGGACATCGAGTCGATGGCTTAACAAAAGTATTACAGAACTCATGAAATATAAACAATAAATAATAATAATGAAACATTTAATTAAAAATACAACAATTCAATAACTTAATACAGATGAGCAACAAAGGAAAAAAAACTACAAATGCAAATTGATATACAAATTAGATTTACAAATGGGGCTGGCGAAATGAATACAGAGTTTAGATAATTACAATACTTTTTTTTTTACGTGGGGAAATCCCTTATGGATACCCTCCCTCCCGGAGGAGAGGATGGGTTATGTCCGGCTTGCATGGACTAAAACCCCACGGTATACCGATCGACCGTAGTGTTGGGGCGGCAAGGGATCGTGCTAAGCTATTCCCCTTAGATAGCCGCCCCAACGGTCCACCCGGCGGACGGTGGCCGCCGGGCTCCTACCTATAGAGAGGCAGCTGGGTACACACCAGCTGCCTTCCCTCGTCCGCCGGACCCGAGGAGTTGGGCAAAACGCCGCCTTATCCTGCCGGTCCTCCGTTGGCGAAGACGGTCACTGAGGGGGTTCGCCGCCTCCTTTTGCGAGATGACTTCCTCGTAAAAGTTCCTCGCAAAAGGAGGCCACTACTCGCCACGCCTGCTCGCTGCCGAGCACGGGCGAAACCACGCTCGGCAGCGACAAATCCTCCCCCACCACCGCCGCCAGAGTGCGGCGCTCCAACTCCCACGCAACACACTCAGAGAGAGTGTGCTGCGCGGTATCCTCCTCAGCGCCGCACTCATGGCAGGCGGTAGTCGACTCCCTACGAGCGATCCGGTGCAGGTACCACCCGAAACAGCCGTGTCCGGTGAGTACCTGCACCATCCTGAACGTCAGGGAGCCCTGCTCCCTCCCAAGCCACTCTCGCAGGACCGGGCGGACGACGTCAACGGACGGTCCAGGTCCTGCATCCACCTCTGGACTACCCCCTCCCGCAACTCCCGTCTCTTACACTCTATCTCCCTGGGAGCCGGAGGCTCCCCACTACGTTTCCTCGCCGCCATGAAGTCGTACACGGCGGCGACGATCATCCTGCCTTATATCAACTCTACTTGATACCATGTTGTTGTACCACTATATGTTTATCATTATTATATAGATATAACTACGAGGTCATTCTTTAGGTTTATAATTTTTCTGTAGGCTTTAACTTTGGTAGACTATTTATAGCTTCTGTTTGAGCGGAAATACCGTTCGGTTTAAAAACGAAGTTGTAGAAGGTTTGCTTGCTAAATTGTCATATTTAGGTAAAAGAAAACTAGCCAACTTTAGACTGTTTCAGATAACTGCAAAAATACCCTGAATATCTTTTATGTAAGCAATAAATAAAACACGGTCGTTTTAGGAAGTACGATTATGGAGGTCAGGGTCCCACGAATGCGACACGTGAGGGTCGAAAATGCGAATTCATTGATTACAGGTTGCATGTATTTGGTGTACTGTTTTGAGTATTCACTTCTGTCAGCAGTCCTTATTACTGCCTCCACTTTTTTTATAAATTCTATTTCTTAAGTACAGCCCGCATATTGAAGAATATCATAACAAATTACGATTATATAGCCAATACGCGTTCAGAGTAGCGAAATTTCTTTGTATATTTTTGCTGTAATCTTTCTTCTTTACATAAAACCTATAATTATTTTCAGACCCGGTATTTGCTAGTTATAAATACGAATATTAGTTTCTCAGTCACGCTTTTACGCCGTATCTACTCAACCAATCATCAGCAATTGTTGCCTATATTTTTGTAGTTGTGCTGAAAATGACCCAAAAAACAATTAATCTCTTTCAGAAATGCTATTCCTCTGTTCAAAGCCGCAAACAATAACTATATACAAGAAATAATTTAAAAGTGATACACGAAACAGAAAATCGTTAGTGGGCATTAAGCGACCAGAAATAAAAACAGAAATTGATTCACGCATCCGCATAACGGATCGAAATGACTGGAATCGGGGTGCACGTGAGTTTCATCGAGGAATTTAACAAGCGAACGCGGTTTCAATTTTGTAATTACCGACCAATAGCCTGTCTAAAGCAATCTTCTGTTAATTTAGACTGCTATACCCCGAATAAACATAGGGTTGCCATAGTTAAGAATTTTACCGGAAATCGTGGACTTTTTTGTAACTGGTTCTCGTGATTTCGTTCATGTAAATTAGTTTTTTAATAAGAAATGAAAATACGTGTTTTATCTGGTTTCATTAAGAGTGTTATTTTTTTTTTAACTGCAATTTTGAAATTTGCAGCTATAACATTTTACGAGAGTTTTACTGACAGACGTAAAATTTTTAATATCTATTCCTACAGACTTTAAATTATCTATGTCAGTAAAAATTTCGATAAAATCGGCTCAGTAATTTTGAAAATTAGTCTATAATAAGGAGTTTTTGACAGGACGTTGGAATGTCATGTAGTGGATTTTATATCACCGGCCCACATGGTTTTCATGATTGATTGATTTTGACATCACTCACGTCAGATACGTAGATCTGGAGATCATCCAAATAAGTATAATATCAGATTTTTAGTAAAATTAATAGATTAGCTATTTTTAATTTTTCAGTAAAAATAAATGAAATCATTGAGATTTGGCGCTCTTTCCTTGAATAAATCGATCTTCGTGAGAAAATAAATTTATTCCAACTATTTAGTTGGAACAGCGGCACGCCTATTCGAAACGCGTCACAATTATTCGAAGCCGTTATAGTTACTTTGTGTACAAACTTTTTACTGAAATCAGTGTGTTTATTTAAAAAAAATGTTTACGTTTCATTTTTGGTATCTAATTAATGATTTGTGGTTGAAAAACGCCTAAAAAACAATGTTTTCAAGAAAGTGTCATAATAATCCAGATACTTTTGTTATATTTATGGAAGCCTTATGACTTCAAAGCAAAAACTGAAAATTAACGGGTTTGTGGAAAATACGTATAATGCTTATTTTGGTTTCAAAATACAACTAAAAACATGGACTCCGCAGTTAGTTTGTTAGTCCGCATATTTAAAAATAAGATATTTGATTTGCATTTAAACCGTTTCGAAACTAATACCTGGCAACACAGAGTGGGATGGGTTCTTGAAAAATTTAGAGCCACCGCCGGCATTCAGCGTAGGAAGATTGACACGTAACGATATTTTATCATCGGTCATCCACTGGCGAGTAACGCCACCTAACAACGTCGAGTATGCAAAATAGATTCCTGCATTTTAATTTATTATAACGTTCTATTTTATATGGCTCGCGATAAGTTATAACACTATTAAAGTTATCTAACTGCTCGACACATGTATTTTTATTTCTGTGATTATTCAAATTAATTTTGTCAAATAACACCGTCTAGACTTGTCGTTTCTCTCTTTCTTTCAAAATTAAACTACGGAGCACGGTATCTTCAAGAAGAAAGTTAGTTCAACGGGTTAACTGATTTAATTGGTAATAATTACTAGTTGTTGCCCTTAACACCAATCTTATAAAATGATGTAATGAAAACTGTTTATCAGTACCATTTAATTCCTGTAATCCTCTTACCGGTATCAAACTACCTCTCGTGAAGCTATCAGTATTGATGAACCTCTATTTAAAACCTCAATTATATGTAGCCTAGATAATAGTTTGAAAATGATTCTATCTATGAACGAAAGTCTGATTAGAATTGTTTCAGCCGTTCTAGATATAGGCCAAACAATCATACCCTTCGATACATTACCCTCCCAATATATTCTTGATAATTTAATGTATGTTCGTAAAAACTTAAAAAAACTTAATTTAGTAAAAGTATAATGTAAATACTAGAAACTGTAATAAACTGTTCGTCCTATGTTTTAGACTTAGTAAAATCAATAATAGTTTTTAGTTAATAGTGTTAGGTATTTACAGTAAAGTCTCAAAATAAGTTACTGATTTACTGTACTGTAAATTTAAGCACCACGTCAAGCGGGTTTTAGTGCTAAAAGGATATTATAGAGTGGATCAGTATGTGAAGGATAATGATGTCTGGGATTGACTTCTCTCTGTGCATCCACTATAAGCTATTGTATGATATATTGGAACTATATGTTAAAAAATGTACCTGATCGAGTATCTTGCTGGCTCATCTCTATTACTGAGTTGTTCTCCGAACCGGTGGTACTTTTTGACGTTCATAAGTGCCTCATTAGGGCCTAAACTGAATAAAAGTATTTTTGATTTGTTTAAGAGAAGGTCTAATGAAATTTGGAAAGAATAAAATAACTTTATTAAATTATCTATTTTGTAGGTGGAAGAGCCACGCTCATGCTATAATTGGTTTCAACTTCAATGGATCGGCTCGTCCAGGGTAGTACCGCCTGACACAAAGAAAACCGACGTGAAGTAACAGTGCTTGCATTGTTGCGTTTCGTTCGGTCAGCGGGACCGCTGGAGGCCCACCTCCCACTCCCCCTCCCATCAAATACAGGCTGGCAACGCACTTGCCACTTTCCTTGTGTTGCTAGTGTCTATGGACGGTGGTGATCACTTAACAGGAGGTGACCCAACTATTCGTTTGCTTCCTACGATATAGCACTGGATGTTTCCAGAGTGTTGTATAGTTCATTTAAGTTATCTATCTTATTGCTTTCGGTTTTGTGGTCAGTGGTAAGAGTGTTTGGACACCGCGTGTACCGTGTTAATTGATGTATAATGTTAACAATGTTATAAGTGCGAGTGAATACAAGATTTCGGTGAAAGAAAACTTTGTGATGCAGGCAAAGCATGCTCGTAGTACTTTTACTAAGCCCGCCTGGCTGCCACCCTCAAAAATATACCTAGTCTTGCCATAAATACTGAAAAAAAGGAAAATACTTCCTTTTGAGTCACTCTATCTAATAATGAAAATCTGATGAGTTTTTGACTATGTCGCAAACAGGCAAACAGATGCGGCGGAGGACTTTGTTATATAATATGCAATGACATTATGACAATGCTCATAAATTGGACGACCGAGCCTAGATGGGTTCTTTAAAAAACATTTTTAAATTAAAAAACAGGCAGGCCTCGTACTTATGGCATGTTAGGTTCTCGAAATAGGCGACGTAAATCGAAATGATGTAAGTCGATACATCTTTTTTCATACGTTTACATTTAAAACTTGAGAGTAAAGATCCACACGGAAACAAAAAAAAAAAACTGCATTTATAACAAAGGATATACGTACATACATACCTACATACATAAAATCATTTATATGTACTTGAAATTCCTAGTTATATTTGTTATTTGTACAAATTTAAGCATTCATTTTTCATATAATAGTGCTGTTTAAAGAGACGGAAGGTAGAGCTGTCATGTCATGTAGAGTTTTCTTTATCTTTCATTATTGTTTGTACGGTCGTGCGTGATAAATTAAGTTCTCGTCCAATATATGAAATCGAACAACCGCGTTCTTTGAGTTTTAAAATCTTAGATTTAACCTCCATTGTAATTGTCTTTCTTACTCTCTTCTCTTCTTAGTACTACTGTCTTGTACAGGTGGCATAGTTAGATTAAAATTCATTAAAATATGTATGTAATAACAAAAACTGGCTAAGATGTATAAAAAAACGAATGTATTACGTCATCATTGTCCGTTGTCCATGAACTAACTGAAAAAAATCAGAGGCATGTGCGGGGTAATCCCCGCGACGAATTCCCGTATGCCGGAAATCGAAACAATTGACGTATGCTTGAGGAATAGTGTCAAAACAATGTTCGACGTAACTTGAAATGACGTAAGTCGAGGACTGCCTGTAAACTGTTAGGTTTGCCTCACAAAATTAGCATTTTTTCATCTAAAAAATATTAAAAAAATATATCTCTCTTATAATAATAAAATTATTTATTTCATTAAAATAAATTGTTAGGTTTGCCTTACAAATTTGACATTTTATACAAAAAAAAAAATACTCAGATTCGAACTGGGGTTACACGTATTTTCGAAGCAATCAATTTCCATCTGAGCAATTTTTATTTTTACAGCGGCGTCGAAATTTACCTTCATATTCTAGCTATATTTTTTCATTGTCTGAAATTTCAGTTAAAAAAATCTATGAACATAATCTAACTAGATCGATTTATCGTCCCCGAAACTACCTACATACCAAGTTTCATGGAAATAGATGACGCTGTTTCCAAGATCTTGAATATATACAAATATACAAGATTTACTCGTTCAAAGGTATTAGATACTGTACAAAGTATAAATACTTGCTTATACATTTACCGAGTTTGGTATACTACCAGACCCAGACAGACACATCTGTATGTGTATATGTACTTACACATACAAATATATATTTACGTTTAACGCATAAAAGTAATTCGGTGAAGCTGTTAAGGCCTTGCTAGGTCATTAGGATAGTCACTTCGAGAAAGAATAAGCATAACGAAAACTTTTCCCAGACCGTGCCAATAAAATTGTAATTCATTATAATGGCAATGACGTATTAAAAAATCCCTACATAAAAAAATACATATAGATATTGTTCCTAGAAATTATGAAACAGCGTATTTTATCAGGCAAAGATAATATATATCTAATAATCTGACTGATGTTGTGTTCATTTTTCTGCGCTTCTTCATATTGTTACTAGCCTGTGCTCGCGACTTCGTTCGCGTGGAATATTGTAGATACACTAACACGCAGCAGTTCTGAAAAGGAAAGATCATCCCGATTTTGACACATTTTTCATCTGTGCTCCGCTCTTATTGGGCTTAGCGTGATGATATATAGCCTAACCATTCTCGATGAATGAGCTATATAACACTGAAAGAATTATTCAAATCGGACCAGTAGTTTCTGAGATTACCCCCTACAACGTCACAACATCACAACGTCACAAACTCACAAACTTTACCTCTTTATAATATTAGTATAGATGAGAACGGAAACACCTGACAATATTCTAGATAAAATAAGAATTACAATAACTAGGAAACATCGTTTTTGAAATCATACTTCTTTTGGAGCGTTAGGGAAAAATGATGAGAGTGAATTTTACGATGCGCGCGCACACCGTCTTGAAAAACCGACACTCTGAAGTTAGCTATAGTCAACATTTTGTTTATTTGTATTTGTTGTATGTATTTAAACTTTCAATGAATTAAATACTCTTTTCCTATTGTTAGTGTCGTCTTTTCTACAAACGTAGAATAAAAGATTTTTATCTTGTTACGCCAAAAAAGTATAACTTCTAACGCGTGTACATAAGTACACGGATATATATTTTTCAGGATTGACATGATAATTGCAGTTGTGATATATTGGCTTTAAAATTCTAGTAGTCCAATGAAGCTGTTAAGACCTTGCTTGGCCAATAGTGTAGCCAGTTCGAAAAAAAAAAAAGCTTTTAATTTCATATTACGTACAAATCAGAAGCAAACGGCTAAATAGCGTAACATCCCTACTTGTGACTCTATGGAAAAAAGTTTAATTCATACTAGTTGATACCCGTGACTCCGTCCAAGTTGTTATCTAAAACAAAAAGACGGCGGACGTTATTCCGTTCTGATAGTAAAAAGTCCTTGATAAATTATATACCTAAACCTTCCTTATGAATCACTGTATCAACTGGTGAAAATTTCAATACCTAGGGTGAAAAGAGAATTTAAGTTTGTATGAAAATTCGTTATCTTTCCGTCACCCAGTTATATGAAGAATCGAATATCGATTAAATCCCGCGCAAATTGCTTAGGTATATACCAATATTTGTAATAGAAACACTGTACCTTTGAGACTATCGTTTCTGAACTATGAAATGGGCTTATCATATTTGTCATAGATGGTTCTAGGCTACTTATTTTTAGATTTAGATTTAGTTGACCTTTTGTCATTTTTTGTACAGCAAAATGAGCGGGTATCATATAGTATCTATATATAGCAAAAAATGACGACATACCTAAAATAGATAAATCTCTAAGACCAATCGTTATGAAAATCGGCTCATGAAAGTGTTGTCTCATGAAAAAGATTCTGTGCATTTTACAATAACTCGTTATAGGTGACGCCACTTTTCTAGTATAGTATAAGAGAGTTATGTTTAATGTTTTCAGTGACACCAATAAAGTCTTAAAATTATTGGTAAGGAACAATTTTACATCACTTGAGTATAAATAATGAAATGTATTTTAGAAATATTACTAAGCATTTTGTAGCCGTTTATTGAATCGGAGTATATTGCTTAGTGCAGGGGTGTTTAAACGGACAAGAACGAGTGCTTTTTGAGTAGATTTACGAAAAAAAAAATTACCGATATTGAAGTATTCATGGACTTTAATCTAGTACATAGGTAACAAGGTACATAGGTTTTCGTAGGTGGTAGAGCCCCGCTGAAGCTATTTTTGGTTTCAGCATGACTGGGTCGGCTCCTCCGGGGTAGTACCACCCCTCTCACAGAAAGCCGACGTGAAATAACAGTGCTTACATTATTGTGTTTCGTTCGGTCAGTGAGAGAGCCGGAGGCCCACCTCCCTTCCTGTTTCCTTCTTTCCCTTTCCTTCCGCTTCCCCTTCTCCCATATACAGGCTGGCAACGCACTTACGACGACCCTGATGTCGCTAGTGTCTATGGACGGTGGTGATCACTTAACATCACGTGACCCACCAGTTCGTTTGCCTCCTTTGATATAAAAAAAAAATCTTTGTAAACAATGCTATCCGTATACGTCCTCTCTCTTGCGTATGCACCATTCAGCTTGCCCATTTCTCCATATAAAAAAAACACATGGCGGAATAGCACATGCATCGTGTATACAGAAATCATAGCTATTTAAAACTATTATAACTCTATATTGCATAAAGTTATCGCCATTCTGTTTTTAGTTAAAGGCTAAGTGTCTAAGAAGTTACACTAAAATATGCTTAATAGCTATGCAGAAGTTTTTGTGTGATACACGCACAATGACATACCTCTAACATTGTATCTATAGTAATATACCAGCCTAGCCGGCGAACATTATCCCGCTCTGATAATAAACCTTGACAAATTATATACCTAAACCTTCCTCGTGAATCACTTTATCTACTAGTGAAAACCGCATGAAAATCCATACAGTAGTCCTTGAGTTTATCGCGAACAGACAGACAGACGTGGCAGATGACTTTTTTTTGTAATATGTAGTGATAAGAAGATTATAGCTGGTACATGTTTCACAAATATATTGCTGTTGAGTTCTCTAAATAAATAATGAATTTATTTTTACTGTCACTAAATTCCCTTTCAAGGATTTTTTGTTTTTATTTTATTTTATTTTTCGGAAAACAAACAGTGATTTATTACAAGTATTTAAACTAAATGGACTCTATACACTAGTTATATTTTTTCGCATATAGATGTCGAATATTTTACGGCCAACGCCGTAAATTTCAAGAAAAGATAAAAATTATGTCGAAGTAAATTATAGTAGAGATTAAAATGTTATAATGAATACATGAGAAGTGACGTACTCTTGCCATTTATAGCAGGTGTGTATGACAACGGGATATGAAACAACTAAAATTGTCAATAAAGAAAATGCGACAGCGAAAACTCTCTTTTTTATTCACAAGCATCATGTTAGAATCCATAAGGCAGTTTTAGCTATAGAGCTTGCTAAAAAAATAAACAAATTCTAGACATATAACCATCTCTTTGCGACGAAAAATATACATTTTTTTTTTCTCGAACTGAATACGCTATTGACCTAGTAAGGTCTTAACAGCTTCACCGGACTACCGAAAAATATAAAATGTATCCTGAGAATTTAATTTTCTACAAGATAAAAAAAAATAGTTATTCCTAGTGGATCGGTTTGAAGATCAGCGCGGCCCGCTTTACAAAATAGATGCTACCAATAGCTGTACAAAAAAATAACCCAATATTTTGTATCAACAGATTAAAAAAAAAACAGACTATGTAATTTAAAAATAACTATTTGAATAAACGAGTGCGATGATTGAAGGTAAAAAAAAATAATTCAAAACCGTAACTTCTTCGGGTCATCGTAGTGACCCTATTTAACCTTAACAATAGGGCTTTCTTTGTAATAAATAAAAGAACGAGAATTGTCACTGGCCGTGTAAAAAGATTACTCTCACCTATCACAATTTCTCCTCATTGTCCGGGCATCCATTAATTTCTTTTTTTTTTTTTGCTTTGTGCAATGACAACAGGTTTGTCTTCCCTCGGTGGAATATAATGGAAGAAAAGGCAGGATGGTTAAATTGTACAATTCACGGGACGAGTCTGATCGGGTGTGTGGAGACTATGTTCAAAAGATTCTAGTATTATATGGAAAAGGCTAGGGTTAAGATAAGATTATAATATAAGAAATACGAATTACTTTTTTTATTAAATTATTTCAAGCTAAATGCTTTTGTTAATTCTTCGCTTTTGTAAACATACAATAGAGTCTTTTCTAGAAAAATTCTAGTAAGAATATAAAAATATAAAATCGAGTATACTGAACCAATTAAAGTAAAATACCTGGATGACCGAGTCTAGCTCGGTTCTTTAAAAATCATTTTTTAACTAAACTGTTAGGTTTGTCTCACAAAATTAGCGTTTTTTCTCCATAAAAAAAAAATAATTAAAAAGCGATATCTCTTTTGTTATAAATTCGGATTCGAACTGGTCATTTTCAAAGCCGCCGATTTCCATCTCAGCTAATTATGTTTTGACAGCGGCGGCGAAATTTACCTTTATATTCTAGCTATATTTTTTCGTTGCTTGAGAACTTAGATAAGAAAAAAATTCTATGAATAAAATCTAGCTAGATCGATTTATCGTCCCCGAACTCATCAACATGAATAAGTTTCACGAAAATCGCTGCCGCCCTTTCTGAGATCCTGAGTATATAACATTATAAAAATTAAAAGTCAAGAAGGAAAGCTCATTTAAAGGTATTAGATAGATAAAGCAATACTTTCGTATAAGAACTAGCGAGCCCGGTGGACGTTGTCTCGCAGTGACAATAAAAAAAAACGTTGACATATTATACAGGTTGCGCCATCTAGACAGGACCTATTTAAATGTTGAATAACTCCGTCACTTTTCAGCCGATTTTGGAAAATGAACAAGATTTATTTAGGGTATTCAATGCCATTTATTAACAATTCACTCAGAATAAAATATCGATCAAATGACCGCCTTCGTTAGACACACAAAAAGCGGCCCTTTTGGGCATTTTGCATTGTATTTGATAACATTTCGGGTGTAATAGCACCAATTTCCGCGGTGATATTAGCTTTTAGTTCTTTGATAGTCTTCGGTTTGCTACTCTTCAAATACCCCCACAGGAAAAAGTCCGGCGCCGTCAAATTCGGCGAACGAGGAGGCTACTCCAAATCACCATTTTTTGACACAACGCGTTCCGGGAACGTGCTCTGCAAAAACTTCGTGGTAGCAACTGCGGTGTGACAAGGTGCTCCATCTTGTTGAAAATAGAAGTTCGTCAAACCGTGTTTAGGCATTTCCGGCCTAAGAACAACGGCGATAAGACACACTTGAATTTTCGCCAACACTCTCTCTAACCTCTTCAATTATTTCATTGGAGCGCCGTGGACGCAGTCGAATGGGTCGCGGACGAGTAGCTACAGACCCGTGTTCAAAGAAATTTGACGCCAGAGTACGAATTGTCTTGGCGGAAGGCGCCAAATGTCTCCCATATTTTTTACGATAAGCACGCACAGTTTTCACGGTTGAACGATTATTTTCGATATACATCGCTACAATTCATCTCGCTGTTTTGGCGTAAAAATGACTGAAATGGCAGAGACTGACGTTTCAGAATCTGGCTAATTTGTCAAAATCGGCTGAAAAATGGTGGAGTTATTCAACATTTAAATAGGTCCTGTCTAGATGGCGCACCCCATATACTTAAACTTTCCTCATGAATCACTTTATCTACTGATGGAAACCGCATGAAAATTCGTTCAGTAGAGTTTTTCGCGTTCCGGCAAACAGACGTGTTAGAGGATTAAATTTTATGATATGTAATGATGTTAAAGTCTATGTACAGACCAGCAAAGACAAAATAGGTTCATCTTCCTCCTCTATTTGTCTTTTTTTTAAGTGAAACTTCTAATGCGACTTCCAACAAGGTTGCGTTAAACGTTTAACGCTACCATGGAGGGTGTATGAAGCACTGTTGCGTTAAACGTTCAACGCTAGAAACAATATGATTTCACTAAAAATCAATTTCTACCCCTTCCTATTTTCATTTCCACATTACGAAGTTTTACTGCGCAGTAGAGAGGGACTCTACGGACAATTTTTTTTGTTTAGTATCTATTGACGAGCATCAGTATTATCAAAAAGTTTTGGAATTTTTTCCCTACTATATTTGTGTCTAAAACTCTTTTTTAGGACATAGTTCTACAATCTACAGTATTTGTACAATATTCAAAACATATAATTATCCTTATTATTGTCAAACTTTGACCATGGACCACCATCAATAAATTACCCAAGTAAACTGATATTAAGAAATTATATACATATCTAGTAACTTATGTAGTATGCAAGATACTTTATGTAGAATAGACCAATTTTAAACTGCTCTTTTGATACGACTGATTTATTTTACTTTATTACAAAACATTTTTTGTCAATTTTTCATTTTTTTTTATTCAAACTAAAAAAAAACTGAAACTTCATCATAAATTGAACAATAGGTAAGTCCTTTTTTATCACTTTGAAATGTATTTTCCGAATATGTTCATATATGAAAATCTAAGACATTTTTCAATTTGCTTAGAAAATTATATTTTTATCGAAAATTACAGTTGTAATTTTGGTTAAAATGCCTCTTAATAGAAGTATCCCGGCGATTCCTAGTCTGTTTTTTCATGGATTGAAAGCCTTTTTTTCCAATTGGAATCACCACTCTGACTGGAAATTGGAGTATAAATATCGTTATTTATAAAGGATCTCAGGGCTTGAAAATTTGAGAAGAAAAGCAATAACTGTGGTAATCCGTGAAGAAAATTTCAATTTTTATCAAATACGTGAAAAATTAAAAGATGCCTACAATTTTTTTTCAAAAGTTACAAAAAAAAGAATAACTGAAAAAGAAAATTGCCATTTCGGCCATTTTTTGACCCAAGAACAGGCTTTTGAAAAAGATCCAAAGTATATCATCTTATATATTCAAGGTGATGTACTCGGAGACGACAAAACCGATATTGATAAAGGTTACGTATAATTATGCTTTTGCATAGAGATCAAATATTATAAAATTTAGTTGAAAATAAATAAATATATTTAATAAAAAATAAATTTCAAATCGGTAAAGATTTTTGTAGGTCCAATAGTATCTACAAAATTACAGTTAATATATATAAATATATTAATTCTTACTTAATACAATGCCAGGTAAAATAATTCGACCATCTTTATGAGAGCAAATTCGCGGACGTTACATAATGATTTTCAAATAATAAATTTAGAGATTTACATTTATCTTGAAATATGAAAAAAAAATTTAATTATACTAAATGAAAAACACCTGATACTTATTAATAAAATAAATCAATGCATATTAATTATTGATAATTCCAAAAGAATCCAATTTGAATGACATCGGTGATGGTGTTCCCGTGAAAGCTAATCGTACGAATATAAGCTAATAAGTCCAAACACACGATTGAAAGGTCTATTCACTCATATAAAAATAGTACCACCCCACTATTAAAAAATCCAGTTGGTCCGCAAGTTAGCATGGGAATGTTCAGGGGGTCAACGCCATTCGTTTCACGTACTTGTCCCAAGTAAGCCATGTGTATTATTATTTCGATAGATGTTTTTATTTTAGGGTTTGAAATCCGGTCTGAGCGCCCCCTCGCCGCCTTGCGGCCGGCTGAGGATGTTGGCTCAGGCGCGGCGTGGCGGGTCGCGCTCGTTTCGACACAGCATCCATTCGTCTACTAAATCCTGCTGTTATAAAATTACCAAATGAACAGCGTACTGTTAAAAAATATATCTAGAAACAATCATATTCCTCATGTTACTCTATAGAAGATTCTTATAAGAAAAAATAGAACAGTGAAGAGTTTTATTATTTAACTTTCGTAACTGTGGTCCGGTGAAGCTGTTAAAACCTCGCTAAGTCAATAGCGTAGTTAGATCGAAAAAAAAACTTTCGTAACTAGGACTTATAAACATAACTTCTTAAATCCTTTGAATGCGTCACTGATTCTCATACATTCTACGTATAGAAATATTTCTAGAAACAAAAAAAATATTATTTAATTTACATCATACAATGTTAATATTAATCTAAATATATAGTTCTGAGTGTATATTTTTTTCTAAAGACGTCAAAAACATTTTATGTCTTGTATGTCTGCATATAATACAAAACAGCTTCACCAGTTTTTATATTCAAATAGAAACACATAATATTTTTAGAAATCATATAATAAAAAATAGGTTATGGTAATGACTACGTAGTAATCGTGTAGGTACACAAACGTAGCACAGTTATCCTATTGCAAACATATATTCATCTATTATCTAAATGTATCTCTATACATCAGGCATATAAATTAGTTAAAACTTAAATTCAAGCGTTAATCAAATATACCAAAATAATCGGACATAAAGACCAAATCTATGACACACCATGTTAATTTACAGACGAAGTATTGGTTATGAAAATTATCTTTTTTATCGAATAAAACCGTTAACAGTTGCAATAATTCCCAAGTGAATAAAAGCACAAAAGTGGACCGCACCGTACCCGACCGGTTCCTTCGATCAATCTCGACCATTGAAATCTCGAAAGCTAAGGCCGAGTCGCCGCCGCCGGTGCGAATTTCACACCAGTCTAGACTAGACTTCATAATGTCGCAATAGGTAGCCTAGGTCTCCGTCGCCGCCTAGAACGGTGAGAACAAATAACGGGCGCGCGTCGCATGATTGAACATGCGTTTTTGTTATAATCTAGTTTATTATTACTTGCTTTTATATAAATTATATCCATTCCATACTTTCTCATATTGTATACGATATACTCGTATTATGTATGGCAGCTGTTTATGTCACAAAGGAATGAATGCCGTTATTCAGGGTTCGAATTTGAGTCTAACGATCAATTTTTAATGTTTTTTTTTTTAATTTTATATACATATTAGTCAATCAGTAACTGTATAATTACTATATTAAATATATACAAGGCAAGATTTTATCTAATCTTAGGCCCTATTTTGTCGGTTCAATGACCGACATTGAGTCTTACCTTCCAAAATTAAATCTCTTGTCTACGGTCATTTCTATTCAATGATTCAAAGCTTATACAGATTCTACTTCTCCACGCCATTACAATAGTATCTGCTTTAATCAACTGTGCACATTACCCGTTTCTTGTAAGCAGGTATACGGCCAATGGTACTGGTACTGCCAATGGTCTGAGCTCAGAGTATGCAATGACACTTTCGAATCACTTTTCTCTCTTTAACCAAAGGTTTGTTCTCTTCTCAGATTGTCAGAGACTAAACAACATACTTGAATAAAAAGCGGGAATGTAACTTCCATTCTGGGTTAAATTACTTTTTAGTATATTCTTGTATAAAAATAGCGCTTCGAATGTTCTTGGTCCTTGGTTCTCTGCCTAGTTTTAGGCAACACACATAAAAAACTGAAATGTTGTAATAGTTTTTTGGCTCTGGTGTAAAGTTGGGGGTTTTCAAGTTACGACAATTCTGCTTTCTTTTGTCAAATAAAATAAGTCGCAAATAATTTTTATGGCATCCTTAATATTCTAATATAGATCCATATAGATCTTCCTCTTTGTTTCCATTAATGGTATTAGTTGATTTGTACTTCTAGTCTATTCAAGTTTATTGAAGGTTGAATGACTATTTTCAAATATACACTTGTGCGTTTTGATAACTGCACTTGCGAGACAGTCCCTGTAGACCTAATGCATAATTATCTTGGACCACATTGTCTCTTCATCCTAATACTTCTATTCCATAGTAACCAAAAGAAAGTTATATGTATAATAATATAAATATATTATAATATTTCAAACAGAACGGCTTCTAGCACAGTATACATATAATAACAATGTAAATGTAATGTATATGTACTATTTACACTTTATTTTGATAAATGTTGCAAGTATCTTGGAATTAGTAATAAAATACATTTCAATCAAATTTAGAAATGTGTGTCTGTTTGTTTGAACACGCATTACTATTAAGGTAATGTGTTCACGGTAATACATACCTTAAATAGAAAATCATAAAACATTCTCGAGTAACGTTTAGTTTTGGTATCATTAAAATAGGTTCACTCTATCAAAAGTTATTATAATTTTAACGACGACGCGACTTAAGTACGAGAGAAAAGTAGGTATTTAATACATTCAAATAATGTTATTAGTCACTAATTTTTCACAATAGGTTTCACGCGGAGGGAGTTGCGGGCACCGCTAGTTTCTAAATAAATGTGAAGCATTTATCTCAAATTTTATCTAAAAAGTTTATAAATCACCAAATGTGTTAATAAAAAAATATGTTATTATTTCCTTAGTGTATACCTATAAAATTATTAACCCCTTTAATAACTAACTATTAAAAAGCTGCTGTTCATTAACATTTTAATAGGGATGTTATGGATATGATATTTCGGTTACGGATACGGATATAGGAATATAATTATATCGGTTACGGTTACGGTTACGGATATGCAATTATTTCGGATTATCCGTTAGTTTCGGATAGTTTTGGTTACGGATATTAGATTGAAGTAACATATAAACACAATTACTATGCAATAATTTGGTTAGTCTAACTCCTAAGTTATTATTTGGTATTATGAATCCGTCATATTATGCAAGTATTTAGTATATCTACTCAATTTTAAGTCTTATCGTAGTACTAAGATAAAAAAAATGCTATAAATTTAACAGTAAAAATAAACTTTACACATTGCACATATTAACTTATAACCTATGTATAACATATTAAATATGTGTGTGTGATAATATAACGAGAGCTTTTATTTTTAATTATTTTTATGAGGAATGAAATCATCTATACCTATAACAAAATTTAAAGTTTTTAATCATAAGTTCTAATAATCAAAACTGAGCAAAGGAACATTATATTTAACAAAAAGCAATTTTGCAGCCTTATCACCTGACAGTCGTTTACTTTTGTTTCAAAAAATAAATAAAACCACATTTCATAAAATTTATTTGACTGTTTAATTTATCTGTTACCAAATATGTCAATGTTTACTTATGTTACCTATAAAAATTAGTAAAACCACACATGTTTTGCAATCGATATATGTCGTATAATGATGGTTTGGATTCGATGTTGACATGGATATAAACATCGAAGTTTTTCTAATATCGATCGTCCCTACTACAAGATTCACATGGAGTGCAAGTGCGGCGAAACAAAACCTGTCGAAACATCTTTTTTTGGACTTCACCCGTATTCGAAATTAGCCGAAACTTTTGTATCGGTTACGGTTACGGATATATATCTTTTTCGGATATCCGATAGTTTCGGTTACGGTTACGGAGCTCCATAACATCCCTGAATTTTAACATACCATATGTTAGAATCAACATTGTACTTTGTTTCACAAACATGTGAAAAATACAGACTTAGTTCGTCTACCTACGTCCTGGAACCAATCAATTAATTTCATTTAGAATCATAAACTTGCTATATGATCGTCGTCGTTGCTCCCCTAGAAGGAATTTTATTAAATTCTAGACACTGCACACAATTCTTACAATATTAAACAGACTTCATATTAAAGTAAGATGACACGGCAATGAGTAATTTATGAACACTGACCTCATTGTTGTTAAAGGTTTACTGTCCTTGTGCTTAAATCCAAGTTGTTAATACCTACTTAATACAAATACTAAATAATTCACATCTGCCAGGCGTCCCGTGATGGCTCATTTTTCTTATATCTTCATCTTCATCTTTTGGGATCTTTTAATCCAAGTTAATTTTTCCGTAGGATCTTTTTTGATGTAATAACGTCTTATAAGTCGATGGACGCCGGCTGCACTCACGGAAAAGCATGACTTGTCACGTTCTGCCTGAGCCGAGCGTACAAGCGGGAGCGCGGACAAGCGATAGAGAGAGAGACGATCGGTCTAATTGTTCGGCTTGAGACGCATCTATCTCTCTTCCACTACATCGGCCGATGAGCCCGAGTAAAAGAGAGAAAGCGGTAGCACATAATCTACACGTGAACTGTTTTGTCAATTTGTGATCAATTTTGTAATAATAATTCAATTCAGTTTATAAAAGTATACAATTTTTCGTCAGTGTTTTCTTACGACATTATCACGTAAAAAAATTATTGTCCATAAACCGATGTTACAGATAACCAATTTTTTTGCAACCAATCTTTTAGTGGATTGTTAATGCCATTATCGAGTGGGTAATGTGGGTGGGTAAATCTTACAAGTTTCTTGCGTTCATTTCAATGTTGTAACAAGATGTTGGGTATTTGGTTAGACTTTTTCTGGGAGTTTTTGTGGCAGGTCAAAATGCATGTTCCGTGTTATTATTTTTCATTCAACTTCACTTCTGTACAGTAACCAAATTATATTACTTATATAACAGGTTTTATTGCTGGTCGATTTCTATGCCAGGGTTGGTCGGGACTATGAGGCTTTTCCTGGAGTTCTGGGTAGACATAGAATTGGCAACATGAACACCAATGGTAAGTTGCTGCTCAGTTTTTGTGCTCAATACGGTCTGGCAATTACGAATACTATGTTTAAACTTGCCGCCAAGTACAAGACAACATGGATGCACCCAAAATCCAAACATTGGCATTTGATTGACTCTGAAATCGTGTGGCAAAAGGATTTCAGCCAAGTACAAGTCACTCGCGTTATGCGTACTGTTGGTCTGATTACCGGCTTATTGTCACTAAGCTGCGAATCCGCCTCCGTCATCCGCGTGAACTTGAAAAGCTTGCGTCTTTGAACGTGGATAAGTTAAAAGATCTTTTGGTCAGGGTAAACTTCGCTGAAAAGCTGTTGCCAGCTACTGAGGTAAGTGATGTTGTTGCTGCCTGGGAAACTATGTCATCTCTAATCATGGATACCACTGCAACTGTACTAGGTGAAAAATTCCGTCGCAACAAAGACTGGTTTGATGGAAATGATGAAGTCCTGCGGGCAGCATTCGACAAACATCGAGATCTCCTGCGACAGCACAGAAGACATAGAGGAAGCATTGCGGATATTAAAGCTAGTGACCTCGAATTGTGCAAGCTGTCTTGACATATAAATGACAAGTGGTGGCAGAACAAAGCTGGACACATGCAATGGCTCATTGACATAAACCAGTTGGGAGAATTTTGTGGTGAGGTACGTAAGCTGATTGGTACATCCTATCACGCAAGGGTGCCTTTAAGGTCTTTAGAAGGTAGTCACTTGTTGACGAGCAAGGAGGATGACTAACGCGCTGGGCTGAGCACTCTGCCATCAGACAGCAACAAAACAAACGGGCCGTTGGCAATGACCTCTTACCGGGAGAGCTGATAAAATACGGCGGAGAGGAATTGCACACGCTGGTGTGGAAACTATTTGTTCGCATGTGGGAGGAGAAGCGTGTTCCGGATAGCTTTAAAGTGTCGCGCATAAGTGCTTTCTACAAGAACAAAGAGGACCGTTCTAGCTGCAACTCTCATCGCGGTATTTCACTCCTTACAGCCCCCGGAAAAGTCTTTGTTAGAGTTCTCCTAAACCGCCTAAAGAACTTGTCTGAAAAGGTTCTGTCAGAAACCCAGTTTGGCTTCCGACCCAACCGAGGCACATGCGAACCTATATTCTCTGTGCGTCAACTGCAAGAACAAAGCAGAGAACAGGGTCACCAGTTGTACCTTTGCTTTGTTGACCTGGAGAAGGCTTTCAACAGCGTGTCTCAGGAGGCTCTATGGTTGGTACTAGGTAAGCTCGGGTGCACGGAAAAGTTTGTAAGATTTCTCAGATGCCTCCTGCATGACAACATGCAACGCTGCGTTGTCATAGACGGTGAACAAACAGACTTCTTTCCGATTACCTGTGGGATGAAGCAAGGATGCGTCTTAGCGCCTCCTCTGTTCGCCTTATACTTTGCGATGGTAGTTAGAGAAGTCCTTCAAACTGTTTCTTAAGGAGTCCGCATTCGCTTCCGTACAGATGGCAAACTTTTCAACTTGGCTAGACTTAAGGCTCGTACTAAAGTCTCATATGCTCTGATCGCTGAGATCAAGTATGCTGATGACTTGTGTTTCCTAGTAGAATCCCCAGATGACCTGCACCAGCTGATGTCCACATTTCACTAAACCTGCCGTAAGTTCGGCCTGAAGATCAGTGTCTTCTGCTCGCATGACATTAAGCTGGCCACAAAAATAACGGTTTATATGGCAATCGTACTGCCAAACGTCCTATATTCCTCTGAGACTTGGTGTGTCTACCGCCGCCACATTCGCACTCTGGATCGCTTTCACCTTAAATGCCTCCGTACCATAATGAAGATGAGATGGTCAGATAAAGTGCGAAATACCGAAGTTTTGCGACGTGCCAATGTTGGTGGCATTGAGACTTATTTAATGCGTCGACAGCTTCAGTAGTGCGGTCACGTATCTCGTATGGCTGAGGAAAGAGTGGCAAAACGCATCTTCTATTTTGAACTGGAGGATGGCAAGCGGATTCAGGGCGGTCCCCTCCTCCAGTACAAAAATGTCCAAAAGCGACACAAGAAGAAATACAACATAGAGCCTTCTCATTGGGAATGTTTGGCAGCACAGCGGTCACAATACGCAGGATGGTGAACAGCCAAGAATGCGAGCTTGAGATTCAGCGTAAAGCTGAACTTGATACCAAACGCATCCAGTTAAAAGCTCGCCCACCTGTTGCCATAACGTATCATTATGAGAACGTCGTACTATAACGTGTTCTCATTGTGCACGGAGTTTCGCCACGAAGATAGGCTACATAAGCCATCTTCGAGCGCACTAGCGCCATTTCTCTGATTAGGGGTCAAAGTGATCGCCATGACCAAAATCGGTCTGAGCAATCATCATATATTACTTAAAACACCTCCTAAGTCACAAAATGTGGAACCAAATGACACAAGATTATGAATAAAATATAAAGACCATTACATGACATACCAAGATCTCGCCAAAAACTTCTTCCGTACTAAGCCATTAAATAATATCATATTAGTTCTATTTTATTTTCTTGTTTCTTTTTACCTTTCTTAATTGTATTTTGTGTATTGTTATTATCTTCTGTATTGTATTATGAATCTGTATTGTATGATAAATTAGTGGCATAATTACTTTTAACTATTTGCATGTATGCAAATATGTTAGCTAGCTAGCATGTAGCTAATCAATTATATCCTGTTGTCGATTCTTTTCTGATAAATAAATATAAAAAAGTAACACTTATGGCTAGTAAAGAAATAATTAAAAAAAACTACATTTTAATCAAATATTTGACAAAAATTTAATTTTTAGTAGTCATAAGAATTTTAATACTTCTAAGTACAACATCCAAGCTTAGTGCGCCTATATTTAGTGAACACCTTATTGGCCACTGTTTCATTTTTATGAAGAAAAAGGATCATAATAATCATAATAGGAGTTTCAGTACAAAACTTTTCATAGTTATAAAGATACTTTTTCAATAAAGTTCACGAAGGTAAATCATAATTAATGGCCAGCAACCATAAAACTATTTTTGGTCTCTGTACTTTGACCATCACTAATCGTTTTCTTGACAAATTGACATGCTCATAGATATATTGGTTAAAGAAGGAAGTGTCATTTCCTAACAAAAATAGAAATAACATTAAATCTTACTACATCATTGTATAATTCAAAATGATTTATGTTAAAGTAACTTAGTGAAAACTTTAAAAACAGAACTTAATAACAATACAGGGAAACGACTGCTATAATTAACTTAATCTAGACCACAGAACAACATTATTAGATCAATAGGGACTTCCTGCGGACGCGTAGTCTAAAATGAAGCCTTAAAACTAAACTCTGTTCTTCCGCAGTGTCGCCATGTCGTCGCGTGCAACACACGCGGTAATGCATGTGTGACCCCGCCATCTGTCTGCGGTTTACTCAAACATGTCACGGTATTAGTTTTGTTCCTGGACTTTTGCAATAGTATCTTGTATTACTACGATTGATTATTTGTATTATTTTAATGTATGCCCGTAAAAAATTTAAAAAACTGAATTTAGTAAAAGACCGGCATAATGTAAATACTGGAAACTGTAATAAACTGGTCGTCCCATGTTGCAAACTTAGCCAAACCAGTAGTAATAGTTGTTTAGGTAATATTGTTAGGTTTTACAATAAAGTCCCAAAATATGTTACCGATTTGCCGGACTGTAAAATTAAGCGCCATGTCAAGCGGGTTTTAGTATCAAAAGGATATTATAGAGTTGATCAGTATGTGAACGATGATGATGTCTGGAATTGACTCCTCTCTGTGCATCCACTAAAAGCTATTGCTATATATATGATGTATTGGAAATATATGTTTAAAAATGTACCCGATCGAGTTTCTTGCCGGTTCTTCTCAATGACTAGGTTGTTTTCCGAACCGGTGGTAGTTATTGACGTTCATAAGTGTCTTATTAGGGCCTAAATTAAATAAAGGATTTTTTGATTTTCTTTCGACTATACTGGCCTTTCAATTAATATATTTATTTACTTTTTACATTGTTTATCTAAATCAGATTAGAATGACGCCTGGTGTTTGATAAACTATATGATCCGGGAAGGTACATAAGGACTTGAATACGTTTAAATATATAAGGAAACTAGATTTCAAGTAGTGAAAACACTGAAGATGCTTTACGATAGATTTTCGATGTTGTGTGTGTGATTGTTAGCTCACAAAAGTCACAAGTCGATTTATGTTATTATTTCATTATATATTTCGTTTTTGTAAGTATATTTCATCATTCGTGTAAATGGCCTGATTATTTGGCATTTTTAGTAAATATAGCAATTATTCTTATTTTTTATGCCGTTTATTGGTTTATAGTATTTTAATGTTCATTTATTTGTCTCAATATTTACATTAATGCCTTTAGAGAAAAGGGGAATTATTTTATGTTGGTACCATATAATATAACAACCTTAAACACGTTAATAATCCTACCTAGTTTTATAAATTTAGAAAATAGCTTTTGTGTAAAGTGACAAACATTGGTTTTATATCTGCAACATAACTTTCTCCGTTTAAGTATATTATGTATGTGTGTGAATACACACCAAAGAGTATAATAAGTATTATAGGAATACACATAAGTAAAATAAAATATAGAGGGTTGAAAAACCCCTCAACTAGAACTGCAACTAATATGTGTCTTTCACGTATCCACATATGTGTAGTAGTTTGGTAACTAACGTTAACACGTCTGCTTTAAAAACTTTCTTTCATATTCAATTTTAAATTTTTCTTTCATTTACAGGTTATGAAGGAGAGTTAGGAATATCAGTATTATTTGCTAAAGATTCTATTTCAAAAATATCTAGTTCGATAATTTATTAATATATCCATAGCTATGGCCATTATGGTATCAGGATTCCACAGACAGATATTAATTTTAACTGTGTAGAGACACAGGCTCTAAAAATAATATGAAATTACAAAACCTAATTTGTTTTATTTTCGAACTGACTATGCTATTGGCCTTGCAAGGCCTCTATAGCATCACTGGACTACATCTAATTTGTAGTAAATGAAACTTGAAGAATACTCGAATTGACAAATTTAATTATATAATTTGTGAAACTTTGATACTAACGATGGATTCAAATCTTCGAAGTAATCCAGGTTTTATACGATAATATGAGAGAAATGACAGATATTACACGTTTAATACTATAATAATATCGGTACAATAGAATAATATCAATTACAATAAAATATTAAATAAAAATGTGTAAATTATTTATTAAACTAAGCATCATGTTATTAGTATGGATGTGTAAGTGTTAATATTCTATATTTCATTATACCTATCTAATGATTTATGATACCAATATGAGGTTATATGAAAAAAAGATAATTTTTGATGAACTAAGAATGACAAATGCAAATTGTACAATACATAAACTTGCTACTTAAAAGACTTATATCTGGTATCCTTAATAAGAATTACAATACTGCAGCTGACGGCAACACTAAACTTTAGTCAATCAGAAATGGGGATGTTGTCAATTTATTTCAAACCCACTTTCCTGGGTTTGTTAAAATTTTTAAACAGTATTAACTGGTTTATAGTTTTTTTTAGTTTAATTAACTTATCCGTTTGTATATACGAAGATCAAATAGG
>JACEII010000035.1:5122151-5135706 GCA_014332785.1 Antheraea mylitta
AAAAAATTGCAACATACTGTTCAAACAAAAGTAAAGAGGAAAATAATAATGGGTCATTACACTAAGCAAGCTGCAATTATGATGAACTATTTATGCGCATTAGTTAATATGAGTGACCTTGTCAAAAAATACATATTTCTAGATATTTCTTTGAACCATGGCCCTCAAATGGCTATAGCGGGGTGGTAGGGTTTTACAGCCTGACTGGGTCGCAACCACCATGCATATGGTGAAAAAGCCCGTCATAGTGACTCGCTTCTGCGTGTCGCGTTTCGGGATCAGCCTGTGCATATCCAGTACTGAGTGACTTACGTCATTATGGCCGGCATGACAGCGGCGACCGGCGATGGATAATCTGTCTATCGGTGGTTGCCGATGTTTCTGGATTGTACTACGTTTAACATCAGGCATATTGCAGTCACTATGTCGTGCTTAAATAAAAAAAAATGTATAATTATACTTTATAGTATAATTTACTAGCCTCTGGCCGCGACTTCGTTCGCATGGAATAGTTACTTTAGGCTAATGCTAATATGTAGCAGAAGCTCTAAAGAGGGAAATAAACCTGATCTTGAAACATTCTTCATTGGTGCTCCGCTCCTATTGATTTTAGCGTAATGGTTTATAGCCTATAACCATTCTCAATAAATTAGCTATATAACACTAAAATAATTTTTCAAATCGGACCAGTAGTTACTGAGATTACCTCCTACAATGTCACAAGCTTTACCTCTTTATAATATTAGTATAGATATAGATGGCTGAACAGAAAACAAATTTTTCTGTTCAGCCATCTAGAAGTTACTAAAAACAAAACTGTTGAATATATTATAAAAGTTTATGCAAATATATTTTTTTTTGTCATCAGAATTTTATTAAGACCTCTATACCTCCTGCTTATATTTCCATCAAATATGTCCAAATCAGTGGCATTATTATTGTATGCTCTGCACATTGTGTATAATGAAATATTATTTGAGCAATGTGGAACTTGGCAGATATTTTGGTTTCGGTTGACTCTTGTAATTATTGGTAGTTGGCTTAACAATTCTGCTGAATCCCATTTGAAATTGGTTATTTTATATAGAACAAGCTAGATCTACGCATATTGACATGTTCTTTTTTAATTTACAGGTGTTCTTTTATGGGAGTGGTCTCTAACTCTGCAGAATGACAATCATGCGCAGTTCTCAGAGTGGTGGGTGCAGCAGGGCTTGCTGGTCCACATGGTACCAGTCTTTGGATCACACGTAGAAGTCACCATGTACAATCTACTAAATGGGCAAAACAAGGGCTCCACATCTAAATTACCCGCTATTTGGGTAAATGAAGGGTGAGAGGTTTCTGAATGATCACTAACTTATGATGACATAAGACTTATCACCATTTCTGCTTAATGTTACCATGGCTACCACAAATTATATTATCAGAGTGGGACAACATGAGCCAGGCCCGCTAATACTTCATACTAGAGTAATCATTTTAAAATTCTTCTAGAAAATCTTAGATAATAGTATTACTTTTTTATTCGGAAAAATATTCATTCATTTGATTTAGTTAATTAATTTATTCAAGAGCCAATCTAGGTCTAAAATTATAAGTGACTCCACGCCGAGAGAACGAACCTAGGCTTAAGCCGCTGCCGAGGGGGGCCTAATCTAATCGGCTGAGTGCCTTAAGCGCTCGCCTTAGTAGTCCGGTGAAGCTGTTAAGACCTTGCTAGGTCAATAGCGTAGTCAGTTCGGGAAAAAAAGGGCCTAATCTAGTGTGCGGGAGCGAAATTTACCCCCAGACCATGGTGGCGTGGATACCACTAACGGACTGAGTACCTGTGGTCTAAAAACTAAAAAGTGGAAAACATTTTTGATCCATTGATAATACAAAATTTGTTAATTAAAATAGGGAACTTTCGTAACAAGTAACAACATGTTTGTAATAAGAACTGTGTATAATTGCAGATGTGTGTTATCACCTCCCTACTACAGTTGCATATCAGGCAGTTTGGGCAGTGAGTTATTAATCTCAATGGATGTTACATCAAATGCTATAAAGATAATTAGCAAACCATTATCCCAGTATGTTACATCAGATCTGAGAAAAGAACTGCGATCTTTGCATGGAAATAGTATCACACCGGGCTTTGTGATTGATGATGAGAAGATTGTACTAATCAAGAATAATGACTTCGAGTTGTTGGATATTAAAGTAACTGAACAGTCGGCCAGTGTGGCTGTCGTTGAAAGTAGCAGTGGACCTTTATTAATGCAAACTTGGTCAGA
This sequence comes from Antheraea mylitta, assembly GCA_014332785.1. NCBI lineage: Eukaryota > Metazoa > Arthropoda > Insecta > Lepidoptera > Saturniidae > Antheraea > Antheraea mylitta. The sequence continues at coordinate 5,124,431 of JACEII010000035.1, forward strand.
TAGTAAGGTAGGTTATTGACAAAGACAAGGTTTCATAGAATATGATTGATTGGTGGTTTTATAAACAAAGAGTATGTATACCTAATGAGATTGTTATGTGAGCTATGTGAACTTACCACCACATTTAAAAAAAAAAGAATATGAACGAACCTATCGAAAAAGTTATTTGTTTGTACCAATTTGTACGGCTTTTATTTTTGTTTCTACCTCAACTGAAGAAAGTTATAGCGTTTGCAAAATTTAATCTGCATCTCACTTTTTAAATATTAATATTGTACTAACGGGATTCAATTCTAAATTATTTGGACATTTCTTTAAACTGCAAATAGTTTTTTTTTTTTACTTTATTTTTTGACAATCAATCTTTCCCATTATTACTGCCATTGTCACGTAGTCAATAATATCACAAACTTCGTGCGATCATTCCAATATTAAGCATCGTGTGAAACCATATTCTAACAAAATGGTGGATCCCTTGCTAGAACCTTCCAGGTAGTTTTTGTGGCATCTCAGAATTTCATGCTCCGTGTTATTATTTTCCATTCACTTCACTTATGAATAATAAACTAACTATATTACGTAAAACACCACCAACTTTACATAATATATAGTCAAATAACACAAGATTATGAATAAAATATAAAATCCACTACATGACAGACTAAAATCCCGCCAAAAACTCCATAGTTATATTTAAACAGGTATTTCAAAATTAAAAAAACATGTAACAGCTTTAGTTTGTCACATAAGAAAAATCTATAAATGAGGTTGCATACGTTGACTCGCACACATCTTGCCCGTAACCGACGTTTTTATTATTACTATGGTTAAAGCATCTTATTACTTATTTATGCCTTTAATGCATCTAATTTCTAATTTCCAGGGCTTAACATTGAGTGCTCATGTATTGTCAAGTGGACAAGAAGTACCCGAGATCGGTTGGTCAGAGCAGGCACTGGAGGTCCCCGAGCCGGAACTGTCGGCCGTCATGTGCACGAAGACGCCTAAGGAGCAACACGTCTGCAGGATGTTAGTCACGGCTGTGGACAATGCTGTCCATCTCATCCAACAAGGCGGTTGGTTACGCTCCATTCAATATAAGAATTTTTTGTTTCCCTCAGATTTGTTTTTAACGCCATCTATCCTCATTTTTAGTACATTTACATTTACAATACTGTAAATGTTTGATATTTTTAACAGAAAATTTATTTTCCACGCCATCCGCACAAACAATATTCGCAACTATAAATGTTCTTTTTATTAATCTTGATTTGATTTGATTGCATTTCGTACTTTTGTGAAACCAATTATACAACATATCTTAATTTGTAAGCAAGAAATTTCTGTCAAATGTATCAATCAGTTTTATGAATTGTTTTTAGTTGCTATTATAATTCTAACATTTATAATATTCACTTACTCATTATATTATATATAATTCCAGGGTGACTTAGAATCGGACTTTTTGTTTATATTGATTAGATTTTTTTTATGCCATAGGAGGTAAACGAGCAGGCGAATCACCTGATGTTAAGTGATTACCGCTGCCCATAGACACTTGCAACACCAAGGGAGTCGCAAGTGCGTTGCCAGCCTATGTTTGGGGTGGGATATGGGGAGGGCAAGGGGAGGGGAGGTGGTCTTCCGGTGATCTCATTGACCAAACGAAACACAACAATGCATGCACTGTTACTTCACGTTGGTGTTCTATAAGAGGGTGGTACTATATACTACTATAGCTGACCCATTCATACTGAAACCAGCTTTTGCTTCAGTGTAGCTCTACCACATACAAAGAATTGAACTATAATCTTACTGTTCTTAAGTGACAGTAGATTAACAGTGATAGACTGTGTTCAAATTTCGATTGTGAAGGTACCACTGTCATATTTACTTCTTTGTTAAACCAGCAGTACTCGTATTGATGTGCACCAGTTATGGTGTGGTTGGCAACATACACAGACAATTAGTCTGTCGTAATTCAGTCCTCAGAAACAATTACCTAATTAATTATGGGGTGTAAGGGGTGTCGAGTAACATCTTAAGACTTGAGACACCGAAGCCAACCTCACCTGCACGTGGTGCACCCTGCTGATCAACGAACGAGGCAATGGCGATAGCGAGGTGGTAGGGTTTTACAGCCCGACTGGGTCGCAACCACCATGTATATGACGAAAAAGCCCGTCATAGTGACTCGCTTTTGCGCGTCGCGTTTCGGAATCAGCCTGTACATATCCAGTGACTTTCGTCATTATGGCCGGCATGACAGCGGCGACTGACGATGGATAATCTGTCTCTCGGTGGTCGCCACTGGTAAGCATAGTGCAGTCACTTTGACGTGATTCAATAAAAAAAAAAACCTATTAGTAATTGATTTTAGTACTCACAGTCTTTCATAGATCTACTAAAGCTTGAGAGTGCAATTTATTTGAATGGATTGTGTGTTTTGTCACAGGTCGTGTCGTTTGGTCCCGCGAAGAAGCCCTCGCTAACGTTGTGGCAGTTGAATTTGTAGACTTACCCGTCTCGGACTTAGATGCTGCTATCGAGTCGGAATTTGACCAAAAAGAAGGTAAAAATTCTTTGATGATTTTCATATTATTATATATATTTGTTGTAATCGAGTCTTTGTAGAAAGAATGATGTTACCTAACTTTAAAAAAGAGACAAAATAAATACCTAATAAACATTTGAAGTAGAGTATAAGATCCTAAGAGGTTTTAAGTATGATGGGGTTCAAATACTATCAAATGTTTGATATAACATCGATTTAATATTTCTACAACTAGTACGATCTAACTGAAATTCGGTGGAAATAAAATTTATGTCATCATGCCATGTTTTGTGATGATTTTTTTGTAAAGTGTCGTGTGATGTCACAATATGGCAAATTATTACGTCGCAATTATGTTATTGTGGTGTGAATACATGTGAATTAATTTTGTTTGAATCACCAGAGACTGACGGGTTTTGATGAAATCATTTAGTTTATATTGTAAAGTACTTTTTTGTTACTGTACTAGTCTCTGCCCGAGACTTCGTTCGCGTGAAATAGAAATTTAGGGTTAACACTAACACTGAGTGGAAGCTGTCAAGAGGAAAAACATACCAATTTTTAAACATTCTTCATTGGCCCTCTGCTCCTATTCATCTTAGCGTGATGATAAATAGCCTATAACCATTCTCGATAAATGAGCTATATAACATTGAAAGAATTTTGCAAATCAGACCAGTAGTTCCTGAGATTACCTCCTACAACGTTACAAACTACCTTTTTATAATATTAGTATAGATTAACTTAATAAGTTAATCGGATTTTTTTAAACATAGTACAATAGTCGAGATGTAGATTTGCCATCGTATCGTGTCGTACAATATGATTCACATTAATGTGGTGTGTTGTGTCACAACTGAGTATCCAGGGCTTGCTTGAAATGGCCCCAGCACGTTGCAACTCATTAATTTCAATATAGTCATACTAAATTGAAGACACTGAAAGATTTATGTCGTGTCACGACACACCCCGACATGATTCATCTGGATTTATTTAAATTACTTCTATTTCCGAAATCAAATAGGGATAAAGAGTTATATAATAAGTGAAATACACAGATAGATATTCTAAAAGGTTTCTTTTTTATGTTTTAGCTGCCAAGATGTACAGTGAGTATCGTGTATAAATAAAATTATATTTTTTAAAAATTGTTTGTGAAACAACTGTCCGAAATAAACTATTTTGTGAAATAGTTTCACTCGCTTTTTTTATTTAGTGTGAGAACTAATTTTGTAAATAGACGGCTTTTTAGCTATTTTTAATAGTTGTTGTGTATTGTTGTTTTTTTTTTTAAATTGTACATATATTTTGCTATGAAATGAACAAAAAGCTATGTTTCTCCAGGCTTTATACTAAATAAATCTGTGATCAGTGTATTTTACTTATTTTTATTGCAATTTAAAAAACTAATTAACTTTATGGCCATATGTCGATAATGATTATTTTTTCTAGAAAAACTTGTTACTAAAAAAAAATTGTGGTATATGTTCTCAGGTCCCATCAACAGTTTCTTATATACATTTTTTACGAGAAAGCCAAAACCAAACAGTATTGTTTCCTGATAGGCTTTTGAGTTCTATTACAATCTATTTAAAGTATATTTCTCGTAATGTCAGATGATACAGAATGTGTGTATTCAGGTTCATTTATTTACTTAATTGATTATAAAATCCTGGATTTTTCATTAAAAACGTTCATTCAATTTAAGAGCATTAGCCGTGCCTCTATTTGTTAAAAAAAATTAATCTAACAATTGAATTCGTTTTGTGTTCTGTTCGCAACTAGATTTATTGATGTTATATACTAAGTTAGTAACTGATCTTTTTGATATTTTATATTAAATTAATGACTCAACTTTCCGACGTTTCATATTATGCTAGCATCTTGATTTATTGATAATACCTAACACCTTTAAACGAGCATTTCTTGTATATTTTTATATTGTTATATATTCAGGATCTCGGAAACGGCGTCAGTGATTTACGTGAAACTTAGTATGTAGATGGTTTAGGGGACGATAAATCGTTCTAGCTAGATTTCATTCATAGAAAATATTTTTCTGAGTTTTCTGGCAATGAAAAAATATGGCTAGAATATAAAGGTAAGTTTCGCCGCTGCTGTCCAAACAAAAATAGCTCAGATGGAAATCAGCTGCTACGAAAATCTGTCTAATCACAGTTCGAATCCGTATGACAGCAAAAGAGATATTTTTTTTGATAAAAATGCTAATTTAGTGAGGCAAACCGAAGAGTTTTTTTAAAGAACCGAGTTAGGCTCAGTCATCCAGGTAAACCTATATTAAATTAGCAATTTAACTTATAGACGTTTTTATATTAGCTGCCATTGTGTTTAACACTTTACATTAGTTTACAATTGAACTAGTCGATGTTTTTTCTTTGTTTGACAAACAAATTTATCGATAATCGTAAGAGTTAATTTCATAATGATCTTTATTGTATAAATAATAAATGTCATTAGATTCGATATGGGCTGCTTTTTCGAGGCGATTACATACGCAATTCCAGCAACTTCAGACGTGGATAGAGACGTTGCAGAAAACCGATAAATCAGCAGTGAACGAGGAAACTGCTTTAGTGAGAGATTACTTCGACCTGCACAAGATAATCGTACTCGTTACCGACGTTGGCAAGGTAGCTACTAAACTAATTCATGACTATTTACTAAACTTACTAAGTGAATATGAGGATATCATTTAAAAAACGACGATTGAATCTCGAAGGCAGTAAAATTAAACTAAATCGAGAATACTTTATTTAAATTTTGGTACACTAATAAGCATTTATAATGTCTGGTTGGTCCAAACATTATTAGAGGGAGTACTTAACTGAAACTTAGTAGCACCGGGGAAGGTTACAGTTGTTGAGTTCCCATGGTGGCAAGGGATGCGGTATTTTAAGTGTCGTTTGCTGTAGCGAAAAGTCACTTCTCTTCCCATACGATTTGGGTGAAATACTCAAATACAATTAGTGTGTTGTCATTCGTAGTGCGTAGTTCACAGCTCCGCTTCGCAATTTAACAAAACCTGCCTCACTACCGCAACAGAAATAGCTTCAGTAAATATTTTAGTTTCCCTTTAGGTCCACTTCAATAAGCGTTTATGCGTCTCAACTCCTATCAACGTAATTCACACAAATCAATTGTTTTTTTTTTTCTCGAACTGACTACGCTATTGGCCTTGTTTTTTTGCCTTTACAGCTTCACCGGACTACCAAATCAATTGTTGAAATCGTGCCGGGGCTATTTACACGCCTCAGGTTTTTTTTTCATCAATGTCAAAACCACCATAATATAGTTTGAATAAAGGGGGAAAAAAATTGGAACATAACATAATACTTTCATATATAGAACCAAAGAATTATGTTACCTTTTTTTAGTCCATTTAGAGAGCTACTACCCTCAAGTCGAAAATCTGCCGCCAAGCACCTGCTGGTATGTACCAGAATGTGCACTTGACAATCAGTCGCCCTTTCGGCGTAGCGAGCTTGCTACACTTAGACGGGCGTAGCGAGTTTTCCAAATTGGACAGATGTAGCGAGCTTGCCGACTTTGTACGCAATGTCACTCAAGATCCAGAGAAAATGTAGTCAAATGGTGCAACCTATAAAGTATTTTAAAAATATACCAATTGTTACTGTATAGATTTTCGGAATGGATAACCTGTCCGGTGCGATTCTGTGGAAACTGTACGAGCCTAAGTTAAGCACCGAGAACGTGTTGGTGTTCACGCGGCGTTCTGCGAGACATCCACCTCACGATGCATGTCTTACCATCATCGGGACACATATAGTAAGTTTGTACAACAAATTTATCAAAATAGTTACTCGTCCCCCCTTACCAATAACGGGTAAAGGACAGTTCCATTCCTCTGATAGTAGTCTAAGGTGGAGGCATAAATCGTGAGCGTGAATATGTTACAAGACGTGTAAAAACATATCGCAGAAGAATACGTCCAATCCAACAACCACTTCAACACGATCAAAACTATGAAAATTGATGACTTTCTGTGAAAAATTTAGTCGCCGAAAATCTAATTCTAATAATACCTTTAAACGAGCAACAAGCTATTTTATATTGTTATATATTCAGTATGTAGGTGGTTTCGAGAACGATAAATTGATCTAGCTAGATTTCGTTCATAAAAAACTTTTTTTATATGAGTTTTCAGGCAATGAAAAAATAAAGCTAGAATATAAAGGTAAATTTCGCTGCCGCTGTCAAAATAAAAATAGCGCAGATGGAAATCTTCGCAAATTCCGTCTAACTCCAGTTCGAATCCGAGTAACAGCAAAAGATATATCTCTTGTAATATGTTTTTATTATAAAAAACTAGCTGACCCGTGCAACTTCGTCTGCACCAAATTGGTTCAAACCTGTGTCAGTTATATTTTTAAACGCGAAAAATCGTAATTAACCTAAAACCCGATTTTAGCGACCTCAACCGTTTGCATTTGTAAATCCGAACAATACAGGGACTTACTTAAACATATACCCAGTTGGTATGTGAGAAATATTTTAAATTAAGCATAAAACCCGCTCACAAAAGAGACAACAACTTGGTTTTAATTAGCTCTTTTTCTGGGATAATTTACCAAGTGGTGAAAAATGAATAATTACTAAAATGGCTATTAAAAAATAAGGGTTGATCGTAGAAGGGTGAAAATTGAGGATTGTATGTTGTATCATAAAAAAATAGAAATTAAAAATTTTGACTAAAAAATAAAAAATAAAATTTAGGGTTGGACTACCCCTAACATTTAGGGGGATGAAAAATAGATGTTGGCCGATTCTCACAGATACCGGATAAGCACAAAAAATTTCATCAAAATCGGTCAAGCCGTTTCGGAGGAGTATGGCAACGAAAACTGTGACACGAGAATTTTATATATTAGATGTTAATATGTGAGCCAATCCTAACTTCATTTTTATTTAAAAATGGTTTTTAAAGAACCAAGCTAGGCTCGGTCGCCCAGGTACTAGTTCATAAAGTGAAGAAAACGGAACAAGTCAATGCTTTAATGAAAAATAATATAGTGTAAAGTGATTCAAGTTTTGCTATTGAAGTGTTGTATGGTAGAATTGTTCAACGATTTGTATGTCTGTCATAATGGTATTGTCACATTCAAACATGCCATTGTTCTGTGATGTTTTGCTTTGAAGGGACGTACTAATACATATTAGTACAGGAGTCGTAGTAACTATCCTCAGCCAAGGTCTAATTTTTTGTTCTTTTTACCTAGGAAACTGGAAACGGTCTGCTGATCAGTATAAACCCGATACGAGGTACCTACGTAGCGGAGAAGTCTATGCATATGGACGTGATGCTGCTGCAGGCTGCGGTGCTGCATCGACCTGATGCGAAGAAGTTGCACGCCCTCATACTGCTCGATGTTGATGGAAATGTTCAGGTAATTTCTAGAAGGTTCCTTGACTTTTTGAAGTGGAACTTCCTACGGCACGGTAGAGAGAACCTTATTATGCATTAACCCTTATATGTACGCCTGAGTTTAATAGTTAAGTATTTATATTGTGGGACTTCATCTTATATATAGTTGTCCCGCCCTGATGATAAAAAAACTTTGAAGTTAGACATATGCTGTCGGTGACCTTTTTTATAGGCATATCAAGCTCTACAACTTTCCTCTAGAACTCAATCATATAGCTCTCATCGTTAAGGCAGCGTTCGTAAAAACGTGTGCGTTCGATCGTTTTTTCTCCGACTTACTTTGCAAATTCGACTACCTCAAAAGGTCTTTTTATTTTTCAGGTTAATATATAGCCTAATACACTCACAAATTACGTGGCTTTCAATTGGTAGAAATAATTTCAAAATCGGTTTAGTAGTTTTACTCTACTCTACAACCTCACTTATTCATAAACTTTACTTTATAATATTAGTATAGATATATAAATAGCGTGCTCGCTGGACGATGTCTTGCCCTGATAATAAAAAACTATGTACCTAAACCTTCCTTAGGAATCACTTTTTTTTTTCTCGAACTGACCACGCTATTGACCTAGCAAGGTCTTAACAGCTTCACCGGACTACAGTTAGGAATCACTTTATACATTAATGAAAACAACATGAAAATCCGTTTTTAGTAGTTTTTGAGTTTATCGTGAACAGACAGACAGGAGTGGCAGAGGACTTTGTTTTATAACATATAGTGAATTAATATGTATACGCTAAAGAAGTTTGATGTCTTTCGCGTATACACGCTGATTCACTTTTTTTTTTAATCACGACAAAGTGACTACACTATGATAAACACAGTGTAATGTATAGAATATTGAGTAGTAGAGTAGTAGTGAGAGTGAATAGTATTGAGATATATTGAGGTACCCGATTAGGCCTCCCACGGCAGCGGCACAAGCCTAGGTTCGATGCCTCGGTAGGGAGCCCTTGAGTGCGTTGCTTGCGCGATACGGTCACACACAAATATACATCACTCCTACAACACTACACGATCACCCCCACACACGTGGATGCCTACACGCTTACACATGAAAGTGGAAGGGTTTACTTTTTTCTCTTATCGAACTGGAAAAAACTCTCAATTTTAGGATAATAAATATATGGAGGAGTTGTTGAGGCGGGTATGCTTGGTACACATATACGTTTCAACAACTCATACATATGTGAATAGTTAGCTAGGTTAGCTAAGATAGATAGCGATTTTGCATGCAACGGGCTACAGCAAAGCCGAGGTGTGCCGTGCACCCTTGAGCTGTTTGTCAAAATAAAATCGGCTTAGTGCCTTAAGCGCTCGCCTTAGTAGTCTGGTGAAGCTGTTAAGACCTTGCTGGGTTAATAGCGTAGTCATTTCGAAAAAAGAAAGAGATATATTGAGTCAAATTTACAACGTTCTTTTTTTGTGTTTTTTAATCTGCAGATACTACCGGAATCGTCTGCGCCATTAGTTGAAAACACGTATATGTACGTGGCTGACAGGAACACTGCAAAAGTCCAGGGTTACGCCATCATATACGACGGAACGGTAATCATAAAAACATGTGTACTTTCTCTATATATATAATATACCTCTATATATATGTAGTGCCCAAAAATGTGGTGAAAGTCTATTACGAAGAAACAATTGTAATGACATGCATATTGGGGTTAATGATAGTGGATCTCATATAAGTAGGTCGTGGGCCTAATTTTGTTTTTCTAGGAATAGAATAATGTGTATATATATTGTCTACTTAAATAAGATTTCCTTTAATAAAAAGATGTACATATATCGAAGCAATAAAGATAAAACAACATTTATAAAAAAAATATGTAACTATAAAAAACATAGCAAGTTCTTCACAGATCGGACAATTTTGTGCACTTCTTATTCAAATTTTAATGTGTATACATTTTTATAGCCCTAATACTTATTGTTTATAGTCAAGGTATAATAGATGAGCCAGAAGCATCAATAAAGGAAACGTATTGTGATGAGACCATCACATGGTCATAGAACTTTTAGAAAGCTTATTTGGTTAACTACCATCCTCGAGTTGCAGATCCGTCACCAAGCACCTATATGTCACGTTCCAAATGCAATAGGGCTGTATATGAATTTATGAGCCTTTGATTTTAAAAAATTGATAGCCTACAAAAGTTTTTATTTATTTGCCCTTTTGGCACAAAATCCTAACTACTGTGATACGCCCTTTTTGCATGTGACGTGTGACTTGTTATTTGTATCTTTATGTAAGACTAGGTCGGGTTTTGGTCAGACAGTGGAAACATAAAATACTGAAAGGATGGCTTAAACACTAGAAAATAATGACTAAAACCAAATAAAAATCTCAATTTGTTTTTACATACAGTAACCTACATTTTTTCGCCTATAGAAAGTTGTCGCTCAAAAAACATGGTCGATATATTTGGGCGGAGGCCCGAACTCCGGTCACCGTATAGTGATAGCGCTGGGCAAGTCGCCCCACGAGCGAGTCCACTCGCCCGGGCGAGTACTGGCCGACAGGAGCGTCCTCTATAAGTATTCCAACCCGAATCTCGTGTTGTTTGTCACCGAAGGACCTGATCCCCTACATAAAGGTATGTCGATAAACATGAGGTTTTAAAAAAAAGAGTAAAATTACTTTGTGCACAGTCAAAGTAAAATTCTAGTGGGACGAAAAATCGGTGTTTTGCCAGAGATAGAGAGAGAGAGAAAAGGGTTGAAATTCAATTGAATTCACTTGAATAACAATAATACAAAGAATAATTCAAGCATCGAAAAACGAGTACTGTAATTCTGTTTATATACTAAATAGTTATATTACAGTAAAGTGATAGTTTTACCAGTTTTAATAACTTTACATGTCGCCTGTATGACGTTTGGTGAGTTGAACGCGCTCCTTTTTTCAATTTCAAGTAGAAAGTCGGTTCGAAATTTCGAGTACGAAAGACTGATACAATATAGTAAATCCATGGTTTGTATAGGTTAGAAGTTAGACTGTTTAAAAAAGCGGAGGTACACATTAAACTTGATCTTTAGGCCACGTTTATCACCGATGGTACACGTTAGGCTAGATCTTTAGGCCACGTGGAACACTGGTGGTACATGTTAGACTTGATCTTTAGGCTACGTGTAACACTGGTGGTACATGGTAGACGTGATCTTTAGGCCACGTGTAACACTGGTGGTACATGTTAGACGTGATCTTTAGGCCACGTGTAGCACTGGTGGTACATGTTAGACGTGAT
>JACEII010000035.1:5135716-5152635 GCA_014332785.1 Antheraea mylitta
TGATCTTTAGGCCACGTGTAGCACTGGTGGTACATGTTAGACGTGATCTTTAGGCCACGTGTAGCACTGGTGGTACATGTTAGACTTGATCTTTAGGCCACGTGTAGCACTGGTGGTACATGTTAGACTTGATCTTTAGGCCACGTGTATCACCACAACAATTAATAAAATCATCTGAATGTATTAAGTCCATTTACATTATCCACTTTTCTCTCGTACTTAAGGCGCATCATCATTATAAGTACAATAACTTTTGATGGACTGAACCGATTTTAATGAAACCAAGATTAAATGTTACTTTAAGATATGCTTTATAAATTTTTATGAGCGCACTATGTATGCGCAGTGATGCGTGTTCATACAAGACACCTATAACGATTTTTCACATAAATCTAAAAGTACAGACGCGTTTTATTTACATTTTTATTGTTATGTATCGATGTTTGCATGGGAAACTAATTTTTTTTTTTTATGTGAAACATCTATAGGCGGAGGGTAAACCTGATTATTGGGGTGGCGACGCAAAACACGAACTTTGCACTATTAACTAAATACTCACAAATATTTGCAACCCTATCTGTATAAATTTAAGTATCAAACTGTACTACTGTCTAGTTGAATTTTTGTATTTAATAAAAATGAATATTTGTGTAATAAAATAAATCAACAGTCGTTATTTTATGGAAAAAAATTGTAATGCTTTATCTTTTCATTATACCATATCTGATTTCTGCCGTAATCTGTTCTTTTATGAATATAGCTTATAAAAAACAATTTCGATGTTTCACATCTACCAGGCGTCCCGTGAGGTCTCATTTTTTTTCTAAAATAAAAACATTTAGTATTAACGGTTATTTTGAGATTACTTCTTCTTCTTCTTGTTTTAGCTCCGCAGAAGCACTTGCCAGTGCCAATGTTTTGTTTCAATGGACGTTATAATACAATAACAATATTACAAGCGTCGTGTGATTATTTCAATATTCTAACAAGATGGTGGACCCTTGTTAGAACCTTCCAGGAAGTTTTTGTAGCATCTCAGGTTTTCATGCTCCGTGGTATTATTCTCCATTCACTTCATTTATGCATAATAAACCAACGATATTACGTAAAACACCAGCAAATTTACAAAATTTAGAGTCAAATAACACAAGATTATAAATAAAATATAAAATCTACTACATGACAGCCTAAGATTCCGCCAAAAACTCCTTTGAGATTACAAATGGACACATTAATTTTGTAACGTGTGTAGATGTGGTGGTGAGCGCGTGCGTGGACGCGGTGTCGGGTGCGGTGGTGACGTCACAGGCGCACCGCAAGGCGCGCGCGCTCCCACTCGCGGTGCACACCGACAACGCTATCGCATATCTATACTACAACGATAAACACCGACGTACCGAGATCGGTATGTAACATTAAATTATATAAATTGATTGATAATTATATAGAAATATCATGGTATGCCCCTTTTTTTATATATTATAGGGGCAAACCAACATTCACCTGATGTTAAGTAATCACAACCGTCCATAGACACTAGCAACATCGGGTGAGTCGTAAATTGGCAATCTGTGTTTGAGAGGGCGTTCTTACTGACCGAAGGAAACGCATAAATGCGTGCACTGTTATTTGACGGGCGAGCCGACCCATTGATGCTGTAATCAGTAACAGCTTCAGCGTAGCTCTGCCATAATAAAAATATATGGAAGCTAGATGGCGCTGATGTAAGTAGAGGATTTATTTGGCTGTATTCTTTTTTCATCGTTTAATCAATCAAAAATTTTTCAGGTAATTTTCAGACTTTTTACATAACTAAAAATTCTTAAAAAAAATAGTTACTTTTCACTAAAAACCTAATAGAACCTCTTCAAAAATTGAATAATTAGCAAGGATTGTTTTGTGAATTTTTCAAAATTAGTAACGAAATATGCATCTAATCTATATATATCATTTTGAATTCGCCATTTATTAATATTACCTCAACATATAATATTGCAAAAAGAAAGTTTATATATTACATTTTTCCAACCGATCGTCATGTAACTTTGATACAATTTTGTCAGAGGTACAGAAAAGAACACCCTGAATGAAATTACTGTTCGTGAGGAATGAGATAAGATAAATTATTCAGGATGGATGAATCACGTCAAAAAAAAAACTACTGAATTGGCATCAGACTGTGTTCCCTTGACGATTATAAATTAAAACACTTTCAGAGCAAGACGATCAAGAAATGATGTCAAAATTTTAGAAACTGTATTACATCGCCATCTGTGGATTAATGTAGGTACTACGTAGGACAGTATAAACACTATGCCCGTTTCATGTGGAATAGTTCTTAGATCGTTTTAGGGTGCATTGCCATTTTTTTGAATGGCCATTAAAGCGAAAATGAGTTAGTGTTGCTATAGAAAAATGATTATTGAATGTTTTTTATATTTTTATTGTTTAGCCACAATAGAGTTGTACTCTGGTAAGGAGCGGTGGGGTGAGGCGGCGAGTTCGCTGGGCGTTGCGCGTGCGCCGCTGGTGGAGCGGCAGGCGTACGTGGTGTCGGGCGTCGCCACGGCCGCCGCCACCACCGCCACGCGCCGCGCTATCACTGACACGCACGTGCTGCGTTAGTACCCATTCACTATTTGTTTTTATATCCAACTTCAAAAAAGAGGATGTTGGTAGGTATGTTATCATACTGAGTCGTAACGGCTATAACTGGTTGAATACTCGCTATATTCAAGGACATGATACTTCATGGTCATAATTAGTAAATAAAATAATAATATCAAAACAAACACTAATACAGAACAAAGAGAACCTTGGGTTTTTTTTATTATTATTCTATTCTGCGGACTCTTGGTCCGCACCTTTTTTTTTTGCTTACGTGTAGTGTCTTGTATTAAATATTAACTGTTTAATTATCAATTATCATTGACTATTTTTGGTCTAATGACGTTATTGTTTTTATTATTATTTTTTGTTTTTATTGTCGACCTGGAAAGGTCTTTACAGCTTCACTGAACTGTAGCTTTTTATAGCGGTTGCATTTTCATTCTTTATGGCCATTTTAGCCATTTAGGCCATTGATCCACAATATCCCATGCCGGAGCGTTCACGGCCCGATGGATGAACCAACTAATCGCATCGTCAGTCACGTCGGTATACTAGACACAGGTGTCGGTTGTTTAGGTATTGCCACTATAGCATGTGAAACGCTCTCGTGGATATGCATCCTTCTACTCTTTGTTTGCAGGATCACCACCGATTTGAAAGTCAGTCCCTGAGATTTATGGACTGTCAAAACGCGCGATCCTTCCCCTATCCCCTAGCCCTTTTGTATCAGGGCTTCTTTCTCTTTCTGTGTGTATACCAGAAAGAGAATATCGGGGGTGTGTGAGGGTATTTGTTCGCCCTGATAGCCTCTGATGCTCAGAGATCTCACTATCGGTTTCGGTGAATAGATACCGTCGTTTACTTGACTCAGTGCATAGGCTACATCCATCAGGTTTCTGTAAGTGCAAGTGAGCTGTTGGTCAATGAGAACCTTTGATTAAAGCTTGTTCTAAGACTATTATGAAGTATGGATACTGACATAATAAACTTAGGTTCGTAGTTTTTGGCGGGATCTTAGTCTGTCATGTAGTAGATTTTATATTTTATTCATAATCTTGTGTCATTGGACTGTATATTTTGTAAATTTGGTGGTGTTTTACGTAATATAGTTCGTTTATTGTGCATAAGTGAAGTGAATGGAAAATAATACCACTGAGTATGAAATTCTGAAATGCCACAAAAACTCCCTGGAAGGTTCTAACAAGGGATCCACCATCTTGTTAGAATATTGACTCACACGACGCTTAATATTGAAGTGATCGCACGACGCTTGTAATATTATTGATTACTCGATAATGGCAGTAATAATCTGAAATATTGGTAGCCAAAAATAAAGTGAAAAAAAAAACGTAGGTTCGATGACTGGTAGTGGATCCTCCGAGGGGTCGAGCCAGGGTTAATAATCTATACTAATATTATAAAGAGGTAAAGTTTGTGAGTTTGTGATGTTGCGACGTTGTAGGAGATAATCTCAGTAACTACTGGTCTGATTTGAATAATCTTTCAGTGTTATGTAGCTCGTTCATCGAGAATGGTTATAGGCTATATATGATCACGCTAAGACCAATAAGAGCGGAGCACAGATGAAAAATGTTTCAAAATCGGGATGTTTTTTTGATGAAAGACGTATCCTTCATAGCTCGTGAGCCATGATCCGTTTTTCCTTCATACTTTTTCATCTGACTTATGACAGGTGAAAGTACTATGATACGAGATACTAAACGGTGTAATTTCGTTGTCATTATTATGTAAATTTAGTTTTAAAAAAATTGACGTAACAGTCATGTTGTTACTTTTGTAAATATGCATGAATCATACCTGTTTACATCAATTGACTTGCATTTTATGAAATTACACTATCGAATTACACATATGTTACTAATTGTTCAAAACGCTGACTGCTTCTTGTAATGTATGGGATCATAGTTATTTACAAATATTAACCTTGGGTTGGTGATTGTTGACCCCAACTTTTTTTCGCTTCATTGGGTCATCCCTCTGGTCACTGACACTGTCTTGTTGATCGTTTTTATAAATAAAGGAACGTATGAGGTTGAATATAAGTTTTGTATTTCTCTACATAATTAAGTGAAATATTAAGCACCTATTTATTTCTAATTGATGTAGAACGCGAATTGAGTACTGAGTACCCTATTTTTTAAGTCATAGGAGTAAAAACTCTCCTTTTGTGTGTTAACCTGATCTTACATAATCACCGTCGTCCATAGACACTAGCAACATCAGGGAAATAGTAAGTGCATTGCGAGCCTGTGTTAGGGGGGGAAGAGGGAGAGGAGAAGGTAGGAGATGCGGGCCACCGGTGCTTTCATTGACCGAACGAAATGCAACAATGCAAGCACTATTGCAACAACTTCACGTGGGTGTTTCTGTAGGTCGGGTGATAATACCGGGGGCGAGCTGATCCATTCATACTGAAACTAGTAATAGCTTGAGCGTGGCTCTACCACTTACATAATTACCTCTATTAATATTGCGAGTGGTCAACCAGTAACCCGTATATCGATATCTAGTCGAATATAATGAACGGTTTCGGAGTATAGCGGGTATATGGTAGTGATAGAGACAAAGTTTGGAGTCTGTCTGTGCGTGTGCAGTGGCGCTGTCGAGCGGCGCGGTGGTGGAGGTGCCGTGGGCGTACCTGGAGCCGCGGCGGCCGCTGTCGCCGTCGCCGGAGCAGCGCGAGGAGGGGCTGGTGCCGTACGCGCCGGACCTGCCGCTCCCGGCGGAGGCGGTGCTCAACTACAACCTCACGCTGGTGGGAGTGCGCGCGCTGCACACGGCGCCCGCCGGACTCGAGTCCACCAGCCTCGTGCTCGCCACAGGACTCGGTATGTACCATGCCTCTATTGACCCTCCTCTTCCCCCTTCCCCCTGTTTAAGTGCTTGACGGGATTTACGGAAAATATCATCCAGTAGATATTTATGTTTTATTCACAATATTTTGTAATATTAGTGGTTATACAATACGATTATTGTTCATAAGTGAATTAAAAATAATACCACGGACCATGAATTCTGAGATTTCACAAAAACTCCCGCTTTGCGGCGATGGGCCCCCTGCGCGCTATCCGGTGCAAATACCAGCCGAAGCATCCGTGCCCGGTCAGCATCAGCACCTGCACCAGACGGCACGTCAGGGAGTTCCAGCTTCTGTTTACCCAGGCTGACAAGACCGGGCGGACGGCGTCTATGGTAAATCTACCGTAACGCTCGTCCGCCAGGTGCCGGCCCCACCTCTCTACTTGCTCAAAGCAGCGATATCTCTGGGAGCCGGAGGTTGCCCTCGGGATTTTCCTGCAGACACAATTGTATATGGCGGCAAGTGTTTCCGCCTCCAGCTCCCAGGGTAGAGAGCCCACGAGCGCTATGACCGCCACCGGAGACACCGTGCGGTACCCGCAGATGTCCCTCAACGACAATGTGCGCTGCGCATTGCGCAGGACGCGAACGTTCGTGACACTGAAAAAGTCTACCCGCAACAGCGCCCCGTAGGCGGCCATGGCCCTCATCACCTCCCGCATATAGGCGGCAGCAGGCAGCGTCCGGCCCTACCGTATTCGGGAGAAGGCGGCCAAGCGTCGCCGCCGCCCCGACTATGCGCGGTCCGAGCCCTTTGGAGTGGGGCTCGAACCGCCAGCGCCCGTTCAGGGTGAGACCCAGATATTTCATCTGGGACCCCACCCTGATACGTACTCCGCCTACCGCTATTTGGACCCCAGAAGGTGGCCCCTGCCGAGGCCCGTGAAACAGCAGGACGTCGGTTTTTTCAATGGTCACTCTGAGGCCCAGCCGGCGGATGCGCCGGACCACAAAGGTTGTGGCCAGCGTGGTCAGGCGCACCACCTCTGCCCATTGCCTCCCCTGAGCTACGACTAGGGTGTCGTCCGCATAGCATATTAGGTGCGCTCCTAATGGGAGCGCCCCGCGGAGCACCCAACCGTAGCTCAGGTTCCACAACAGTAGTCCCGGGACCGAGCCTTGTGGGACTCCACACGGAGTCCCACGTCGGACCGCTCGCCATCTGCTGTCTGCGTAAACGACCTCCCTTCCCTCGAGGTACGCCTCTAACAGCCGCCACAGATACGGGGGCACCCCGAAAAATCGGAGCGTCTCCCGTACTACACCACGCGGCAAGCTGTTGAAGGCGTTGGCGATGTCCAGTGACACCGCCAACAGTCTTTGACACCGGAAGGTCGCCTGCGCAGAGAGCACCTTCAGAAGGCTCAGGACGTCCAGTGTTGAACGCTCCGACCGAAAGCCGAACTGCGTGTCGGACAGGTTTTGCACTACGTCTTCCAGGTGCCGGACGACTCGGGAACCAGTTAACCCCTGCACTGTCCAAAGCCATAAAAATTTTAGTTCCATAATGACGAATGTACATTTCACGGTGCACTTAACAACAAACTATTGGCAGCATAAGTTTAAAAAAAAAGGATTTACTATGAGATGTAAAAAAAACATGAATAATAAAAAATAATCTAATAAAAAATTATCTTTTTAAAAAATTGGCTAGAAAGATAAAGTGATACGTCATTTTGTGATCGGAGATAAAAAACAATTTCCGCTCACAAAAACCTATAGTGTTCCTCTATTGCTTTCGTCTGGAGTCTTTCCAATCCATTAACATTATTTCCTTTTAACTACTTGATAATTAAAAGTAGCTTCAGATAAAAAAAACGATTTTTGTTCTAAATCCTTCTCTAAGCTTATCGAATTTAAAAATTATCAGGTCCATTGATAATGTAAACCACATTTTTCACATAATTTTTCACAGATCTGTTCTACACCCGTGTGGCTCCGTCGAAGACCTTCGATCTCCTGAAGGATGATTTCGATTACTACCTGATAACGTTGGTGCTGGGCGCGCTGGTGGTCGCCACCTACGCCACCAAGTACTTCGCTTCGAGGAAAATGCTCAAACTGGCGTGGAAGTGATTCCAGTACGTATCACTCTACGCTCACATTATAAACTTTAGTGGAATTTTCACTGTGCAGTATTGTTCATTTTTAATAAAAAATATTACGAAATCATTATAATTTATATGTCAAATGTATGTCTTAAGTAATTTGTCTTAATAATAGGTCGTATTAAAATTCAAGGTCATTAAGATAATATTTTTAATATACTCATTTTTACTCTATTTCTGACGCATCCTTGGAGTATTACGTAAGCAGATCTTTTTGTAACTTTCGGATCCCCCCCCCCCCATCAGCAAAAGTAAGCAAAGCTCTTATCTCCCCCCTTTCATGCTTGTATAAACGTACGTAACGACTAATTTATTCAGAAGTTCCCAAAAAATTATTAAGTATTGCTGAGAAAATTACCTTTCAGACCCCCTTATCCCCTTGGTCATCAAAAATAAGCAAATCAAAGACCCTCACCCCTCCTTTAGTGCTTACGTCATACTTGAATGATCCATGATTAAAGGCTATCCTTATTTATAGATCTATATAAACCAAAGCATTTAAAATAATATCACATTTTTATATAGCAATTTTATAATATTATATCTACTAATAACTCTACTATTATATTGATGTTTCTAATGCAATTTTGTAGTCCGGTGAAGCTGTAAAGACCTTGCCAGGTCAACAGCATAGTCAGTTCGAGAAAAAAAAAATCTAATGCAATTTCTATACCCAAATAAATATAGGAGTAAAGCAACTACTAGTAATATTTCATTGTAAATATGACTGACCTTGACTTTCCCAGTATAATATTTTGGTTTTCTGTCCATAAAAAAAAAAACTTTGACGAGACATTTGTACCAGGGTGGTTTTATGTGGACCTTATTGTAAGGTAAAATAATATATTTTAGTTGACATTTTGGTTCTAATAAATTATCATAAATATGAATAAATTTGATTTTCAAAAATACTACTTAAGATTCCTCAGGACAATTAAAAATCATAATATTAATTAATAAACATTCTGTGTGAATATTGTTACTAAAACGGGGTAATGGATTATTTTTTTCTATTTAATAAGATTAAAATCATTTACAATTAATTTAAAAAAAAAATAATCTAAGAGATCGACTTTTGACACGACACCACAGATAAAGTCTCAATGACAGACCACGATTCGGATTGATTTAAAATTTTGTTTTTTTTTTTTTTTTGTTAAGAATTGCCACCCCTGTCCTGTAGTGGATTGTTAGAACGTTTGAGTAGATACTAAAGAATAAACTCTTTATAACGAATTTCAAGATACCGAGAATTTTTTTTCGTTGTAAAAAGTATTTGCTATACAGAGGGTAGAGAACAAATGAATGGTTTTGTGATAAACCAACTCAACTGAACTAATTACTATGTTATAGAAAGTTTTCCGTTACAACGAACGTTATAAAGGGTTATACTGTATACATATTCTGTAGCAATGAGATGTTTGCGTTTTTGCACCATATTGGTTGGGATAATCAAATCCATACTTACAACTTTTAAGTTTAATAACATTTTGGAGTAATAATTATTATTTAGTGGCTATGATTTGAATTTAATGTACTTTGAATATATATATATATATATATATATGTAAATAACCGACTATAAAAAAATCGAGACATTGTGTCTTACTTTCAATGTTGTAGTACCAAATAAGATTTAAGACTAACAGCAATTTGATATGCGAACAACATACGAATCGTATATGCATTTAGAATATTTACTATTAAAAAATAATCCCATAAGTTAAACAGCATTAACAAGATATAAGGAGTTTTATTATTTCAAGTTTTGATCAATTATTCCTTCACTGCCATTCCTATACAGCACAGTTTGAATTCTACTAAATCTGATGGACATATAAAATAAATATATAAAAATAATTATGTGATTGTGCATAGTGAGTGTTCATAAATAGATACTTTTATATATATAGGTAATAAACTGGAGATTTACTGAAGGGGTGTAATTGAAAATCATTGAAGTGGTGATCTTTTTTGAAAAATAAGTAATAACTAATATTACTTAGATAAACTTAAACTATTTTTTTAAATTATTTAAATGCGTTACATTGATTATATTAATATTTATATATTTACAAAAACAATTGGAGGTCTGTATAGTGTTCCTTGTTAAACACTTTACAATTATTATGTTATCATTTAACTTGGATCATATTTTTTAAATTACTATCTAGGGCTTAAAATCAGTTTTTTGTTTTGATACAAACCAGCCGATTCCCGCGATTTCCATCTACTTCGCTTATCTCAATTGCTTTGTTATATCTCAAAGAGATTAGGCGGCTTAACTTTTCCAACACTTAACGCCTACCGTTGTAATTCAACCAATTTACAAAACAATCTATATTATATACCTAGATTTTCCTCGTGAGTCATGTATTAGTAAAAACTGCATGAAAATCCGCTTAATAGTTTTTGGGTCAATAACGAACAGACAGATAGACAAATGCCGCGGAGGACTTTGTTTTATAATATGTAAGAGATAACAAAAACACAATAATAAGCACATAAGAAATGAATCGTATCATTACTCCTTAATTCTCAGATGTGTCACTGAAACATATATAGCCCGTTTTAATTTAACAATAAAGATGAATCTAACGATCCTGTATATGTTAAAATCTATCAAGCTAATTAATAACTTATTTTTTTATAAATTAATTAATATTAATAATTTACTAAATTTAATTATAATTAAATAAAAAAAATATAATTTAATAAATTAATAAATCAAGCTAATAACGACGCTCCCTTTTTAAGTAGAATTATTCCCACTTGATAAGTAGAATTACCTTCACTTGATAAGTAATATTACACCCATTTGGTAAAATAGAATTACGCCCACTTGATAAGTAATATTACACCCACTTGATAAGTATAATTACGCCAACTTGGTAATAAGAATTACACCCGTTTAGTAAACGCTCCCTCATTCACTATTCACTACGATTGCGTTCAAGTAACGTCTCGGTAAAACTATAATTAGTTAGTGCAATTTAGATTAATTATTGTAATTATAAAAGTGGTTTGTGTATGATTTCAACAGTAGTAATATAACCATTCCAATAACGCCTTACGTAGTTACCAATGGACTTTCTTTGTTTATCGGCGTTTTAGGTAAATGTTGATTTCTGTCGAATCAAAGATCCCGTTTGGCCATCTGATTAAAAGCAAAGTATAAGTTATTGTTTTGAATTTATTTATTTATTATTTGCAAGTATTTTGTAAGGGAATTATTAATCATATCACGCCATTCTATTTAAAAAATTCAACTCTTCAACAGAAATAGACTATTTTACTCTATTCATAGATAAGTAGAATGTTGCTATATTACGTCTATCAATGTGTGCATACGGAGGAAGTGAAACTTCTTTGACTTTTATATATTAAATCATAAACTATAGACTATGAAATTCAGTATAAATACTTAATTATGCATTTATTCATTTACATACGTTAATGCGTAACAAAAATTGTTACCTATCGTGCTATAAGAATTTTCACTTCAAAAATAGAGTTAACTGCGACATGTCTTTTTATAAGTATTTAAATTCTGAACAAATGTGAATGCAGGTACAGTAAGAGATGTTACCAATTTTGTTCATGTCGATGGTGGAAAGGCTGATGGACTAAGTAACAACAATAATCTCTGCGGGTCCACTTTCTACCGTCGATATTATATTGAATAGTGCTATTCGAATCACACGTTATGAATTTTATCGCTCATTTGTTATCTGTCACGCATTTAAATTAGTATTGATTAATATCGGATTTTTATTTTTGTTGAACCGTTTATTTAAATCTTGTCGAGGTAATTTGACGTATACGCGGTGAAGTTTATGACTTTGATAATGTAATTTTTGAATAACATCTACTCTGCCGCGTTAAAAAACTAATTTTATATGTAATTGAGACATTTAGGCCATTCATATTCATTTCCCATATATTCTAGATAGATTATTGTACTACGTTTATATGTTTTTTGTTTTGGAGATTACTTTTTGTAATTCCAAGAACTACATATTACATAGATTAATAGTTAAATCTTGCGATTATTGGTATATAGTGGCCATGAATAACAGTTTAGTTCTTGATACGATTACAATGAGGCCTGTCTGTGAGCAATCTTACAAAAATGAAGCAAACGTGTTTCACATAAAAATATACAATAACCCTCTTATTTGTAAGAATATATCGTGATGAAACTACAGTATAAAGATATTTTTGTTGTTGCTATACTGTTCTTTATTACATTACTATGTCTGGCCATGATAAACATTAATGTAGATATTGATTTCTTTTTTAGGGAATAATTTTAAAACATGTTTGAAACCAATTTATCGAATTATAAACATTTTATTTAATTCGAAAAATTATTTGTGGTATATTTTATCCTTTATTAATCCCCGAACCCGAACATCGAATAGTCGTACGCAGAATAATTATAGATATTCCTAGAATGGACACCATGTTTACTTTAGTACAGAACCAGACTCTTACAATAAGACATTATGATCCGGTCAAAGTGTTGGAATAAAAATTGGGTCTAGTGACCTTGTCTGATAAAAATAAAAAATATTTCGAAATGTGTTGCAAGCTTTCAAAGGAAACCCTTCTGCGTATAACAACAGGAGGCTCTGTTAGCAACAAACTATCTTCTGCATGAAATTACATGACACAATTTTTTCTTGTTGATCAGAGATGGTGTCTCAGTTCAGATACCACATACTTTCATTTGATTTTTGTTTTTAAATGACATATGCTTATTGTTTAATTAATTCAATTAATCAGGTATCCCGGAATAATCAACTGTCATCTTGTTTTTTCATCTTGGTAAAAAAATGTGTCAGGTCAACAAAATGTATAAACAGGCCCAATACACCTAATATTCTGTTAAATCTTGATGTTTCAGATTGTATACTGTAATTATCTAAAACTAACAACCTTTTTATATAAAAGAACTTCAATTGTTCATAGTTACTATACATATAGTATATATATGGGAGGGTTAACGCGGCAGAAATATGTAAACAAAATTTTCATTTTCATACATTATGTGATAAGTTCGTGTAATATTTGTTAATGTAAATCAGCAGGTTATTTATTATTTGTAACAGTAACGTCTTTCTTTAAGGATGGTTTAATAAATAAAAGGTTAAATTTAAATTGAAACTATTGTTTTTTTTTTATTTATTCATTTATTTTACTCAAGTATAATCATTACAATT
Source organism: Antheraea mylitta (assembly GCA_014332785.1). Taxonomy (NCBI): domain Eukaryota; kingdom Metazoa; phylum Arthropoda; class Insecta; order Lepidoptera; family Saturniidae; genus Antheraea; species Antheraea mylitta. The sequence goes on from JACEII010000035.1 coordinate 5,148,540, forward strand.
GTTTGGCATTGATATTTCGACTGACATTCAAAATGTTCAGAAGCATCATCATAGTATTTATCGTATATCGAAGATAAGAGAGACATAGCTCGAGTGTAATCAATTTTTATGTATAATCCAAATATTATCCACCCTGCATTTAATACCTCGTAGAGTTTAAACTCTATTGTAATTCCCCCTTTATAATTTTGTTCCTAAAATTCACATCGAAGTTTTTCACTCACATTTACATCTTAAACAAGTTTAATACACTTATATGGTACCTTGATAGATTCGAGGATTATCAAAACGTGAATATAATTGACTGTAAAACAAAAAAAAAAAACTATTAAAAAAAAGCACCACTAATTATTTTCAGTCAGTATAAAACATAAATTCGATATAAATTGAAGATATGAGGCAAACATTTGATACTTTTCATTATAAATAAATAGTACATATATTAGGGACATTCCAATATCACTACAACATACACGTTTACGACAATGAGTACCGAATAAATATGCTAAGGTATACGAAGAGTTAACTATTACGCATTTAATGTCACTAAAAAAAAAATACTATCGACAGTCGATAACTTTTCGCGTTGTTATATACAATACTAGCTTGTGATAAACAATTTTCGATATAAATTATTTATTACCGCCTTGAATATTACTTGTAATACAAATTATCGATAAATTATAAGTATTTTCCAATAGTAGTTAACTGAGACATTATAATATCGGTAAAGTATTTATTGCCACACTATTACTACTTTCAAAGTGAGAAATTACTTTCTTATGATTTGAAATTATTGATATAATATTTATCGCAGTACTAAACATTTTCTGAGTGTAATATTACTTGTAGTATTAAATTATCGATACATCTATAGAAAACTATCGATAGAAACAGTTCATACACCGAGCTCACCGGTGGGCTATATCACATGAAGAACGCATCATATAAATACTTATAGTACGTAAGCGTTTTAAATATATACGCTTAAGTTATCATATAGTCGAATATTTGTTGGATATTCGGTTTGAACTCCTGGTTCTTTGGTACGAACGGTGTCCCCACGACTGGTTCCAGCTTCAGGTTCTTGGTTGTGGGTGGTATCAGGATCTGTTCGTTTTTGCACATCTCCGTAAGGTGACGCCACAGCATTCCGTAGTCGTACCTCATTACCGTTCGGTAGAAGTCTACAGCGAGGACCTGTGAAAATAATTTACAAAGTGCTTATTATTTTCATATAGTTAAAATTTCACTAATTACTTTTTTATAGTACCTACAATTGGTAGTCCGGTGAAAGTGTTAAGACCTTGCCAGATCATTAGCATAGTCGGTTTGAGAAAAAAAAGTACATGCAAGCAATTGGACGTTATGGCCAACTCCAGCGTTCTAGGAGCGAGAAGTTATGTGATGATATTTTGATTTTTTAATATAATGATCTATAAACTCTTCATAACGGGTACAAATACCATATGATCTTCCTAAAATAATCATAGTCAATTTAAAACAGGATATATGTGACCAAAGTGTAGGAAATTTACATTTGATCTATAGAAATTGTATTTCGTGAATAAAGGTTGATTTGTAAATTGAGGATATCATTTGTTAACACATATACACACAATATACTAGGTGAATGTTTAGACAGTTGCAATATCTACGGAACACACCATGTACTCGATTTAACCTAATTATCTAGAAACTTAAAAATTATACTCAATCCTATAAGCGTCATGTTACAACACAGTGTCAATGTCCGCTGGGTGCAATGGCGGCGAAGCCAACCAACTAACAAAGTATAATCTTTCGAAGTGTGAACAAACAAAAGGGTTTATTATCGATTTTACTATGGAAAATTAATAACTCCGGGTCGCCGCTCACAGGTTTTTTTAAAATTCTTAATTAATGGTGAGTACTGAATCCTACTGATTGGATAATGACTGTTACTTTCACTTTTATTGACTTTTATGATCACTTTTAACAGGTGAAGGTGCATGTTTACGTATCTTAATTTGTTGTCCGTATAAAGTGAAACCTTTAGGGTGTAAGGGGTGTCGCGTAACATCTTAAGACTTGAGACACCCAAGCCAACCTCACCTGCACGTGGTGCACCCTGCTGAATAACGAACGAGGCAATGGCGATAGCGGGGTGGTAGGGTTTTACAGCCCGACTGGGTCGCAACCACCATGTACATGGCGAAAAAGCCCGTCATAGTGACTCGCTTCTGCGCGTCGCGTTTCGGGATCAGCCTGTGCATATCCAGTACCGGGTGACTTTCGTCATTATGTCCGGCATGACAGCGGCGACCGGCGATGGATAATCTGTCTCTCGGTGGTTGCCGATGTTTTTGGATTGTACTATGCTTAACATCAGGCGTAGTGCAGTCACTATGTCGTGCTTCAATAAAAAAAAAAACCCAACGTAATATAAGTGTGAACCCTATTGATGAAATGTGATAGACATAACTGTTTGTTATTATTAGGATCTTAAGGACGCGCTCTCAAATTTTAGAAGTTCAATTTCGGCTTCGAGTTCTACTAGACTCGTATAGCTCACGCACACCGACGTGAAAACTGATAAGCACGGCAGTTATAGCGGACTATAAACGACTTGATACTTTTATTTACCCGATTAGGCCTCCCACGGCAGCGGCTCAAGCCTAGGTTCGATCCTCGGTAGGAAGCTCTTGAGTGCGTTGCTTACGCGTTACGGTGACAGACAGGTGTAGGTGGTAGAGCCCCGCTGAAGGTATTTTTGGTTTCAGCATCAATGAGTCTGCTCCTCCGGGGTAGTACCACCCCTCTCATAGATAACCAACGTGAAATAACAGTGCTTGCATTGTTGTTTCGTACTGTCAGTGAGAGAGCCGGAGGCCCATGTCCCTTCCTCTTTCCTTTTTTCCTTCCCCTCCACTTTCTCCCATATACAGGCTGGCAACGCACTTGCCGTCCCTGATATCGCGAGTGTATATGGACGGTGATGATCACTTAACATCACGTGACCCACCAGTTCGTTTGCCTCCTTTGATATATAAAAAAAAACACAAATATACATCACTGCTACAACACTACACGATCACCTCCACACACGTGCACGCCTACATGCTTACACATGAAAGTGGAAGGGTTTACTTTTTTTCCCTTATCGAACTGAAATACTCTCAATTTTCCTATAATAAATATATGGAGGAGTTGTTGAGGCGTGTATGCTTGGTACACATATACATTTCAACAACTCATACATATATGAATAGTTAGCTAGGTTAGATAAGATAGGTCGCGATTTTGCATGCAACGGGCAACAGCCAAGCCGAGGTGTGCCGTGCACCCTTGAACTGGTTGCCAAAATAAAATCGGCTGAGTGCCTTAAGCACTCGCCTTAGTAATCCGGTGAAACTGGTAAGACCTTGTTGGGTCAATAGCGTGGTCATTTCGAAAAGAAAAAAAAACTTTCATAAAAATATTACAATATTTACTTATTATTTATGTTCTACTTTTTGTTATATTTAATGTAATAGTACCAAAATAAATTATAGTTTCTCAAGGTCATACTCACTCAAAAACAATATAACTAAACGCAAATATGTACATATACGTAATAGACAAAAACATCGAATGTGTGTTCAAAAATTTAGCCCCTTGGTGCCCGACCAAGGTTTAATTTCTCAACATTTTCATGAAGAGTAGTGTAATGTTGTGGTAACTGGATCATAGTCTAGGTAATAGCTAGAAACATCAAGTTTGTGCTTAGACGTTTAGTCTCCTAGTGTAGGAGCAAGGTTTCAATTTTTTAAAGTTTGGTGAAAATAGTATTTATGATAATCTTAGTATAGTACTAACAGTTAGAAACATTGAATTTGCACTCAAAGGCTTAGTGTCAGTTAAATGTTTCATATCTAGGACCAGGTGAGAGCTATTTCGTGATAAAAAAAAACTTAATAATAATAATAGCTAGACACATAAAGTTTGCGCTCTGAAGTTGAGTCTTGTCGTATCAGATAAGAGTATAATTTCTCATAGACCAAGTGAGTAGCTGTATCATGATAACAGAATTTTTGTATTGATAATCGCTAGAAACCTCAAATTTGCGATCAGTGGT
>JACEII010000035.1:5156980-5175090 GCA_014332785.1 Antheraea mylitta
GTCGCGAGTTTGCATGTAACAGGCAATAGCCAAGCCGAGGTGTGCCGTGCACCCTTGAACTAGTTGCCCAAATAAAATCGTCGGCTGAGTGCCTTAGGCGCTCGCCTTAGTAGTTCGGTGAAGCTGTTAAGACCTTACTAGGTCAATAGCGTAGTCAGTTGGGAAAAAAAACGATTTTTATAAACATCTAGCTAAGTGTAAAATTACACCAAGGATATTTTGCATATGCGCAAGAAAGGGGGAATATTGTTTACAAACAAATTTTGTTTAAAATATATTATATGTTTTTCCTTCCATACATAATATATATTTTTGAAAGAACCACTTCCATACAGAAATATCTGTGAGTATCGGTTATGTTTCAGTAAAATCACATAGTGGTAAAGTATCAACAATGTCATTGGAACAGTTGAGGTCATCGCCTGTGTCTCTTGAAAATCACTTGACATGAATGGAACACACGTGTTAACATAAAACTATGATAAGGAAACATATTAGCTGATTGTGACAGACCTGAGCATCCGGACGCGGATGAAATCCTTGGCGAGTGAAGACATCACAACGAGTAGATCGAAACCCCTCCTCATCACGGGCGCGTCACTCGACGTGAACCTATCGACGGAACCAAGAGACATAGTCTTAATACATAGGTGACTTTCCTATCGCCAACTGTTAAGTTAAGCATTTTTTATCTAATTACATAAGAATGATGCTTCCATTTGCATATATATTATTACTAGTTTATGCTCGCGGCTTTGCTCGTATATTCGAACTATCCCCTTTGAGTTTTTTTTTTTGTCTTTTAGATGAGAGGTACAATGGTTTCGTTTGCTTAAACTACAAAACATTAATATGTTTAAAATACAAAACCTTTTTTTATATTAGTACTGCCTGTGTGTACATAATGTTTGTTTCTAATGTTTCCAAATACGATTAAGCAACAATTTAATCCATACTAATATTATAAAGCTGAAGAGTTTGTTTGTTTGTTTGTTTGTTTGGTCGAACGCGCTAATCTCAAGAACTACCGGTCCGATTTGAAAGTTTCTTTCAGTGTTAGATAGCTCATTTATCGAGGATGGCTATAGGTTACATATCATCACGTTAAAACTAATAGGAGCAGAGCACTAATGAAGAATGTCTCAAAATCGGGCCATTTTTAGAGCATCCGCTGCGTGTCAGTGTCAGTATTATATGCGTTGCCATGGTAACATGATAACATTTTAACGGAAATATTATTAGGGTTTATTTTGTGTTCCTGTTCAAAAGTTTATTCTACGTTATTTTTAATTCCAATTTTTGATTATAAGTAGTACATTGCTATCGCAAACATTTTAAAAGTATATTTTGTGCTGCTATTCTAAAAGGTTAGTAGTAATAATATTCGTCCATCAATACAGGCTAAGAAATTAATCCATAATGCCAATTCTGAAGTTGTCAATATAGGTAGTTCTTATGTATTCTCTACCCAGTTTTCTTCTATGTCTGTCGGTCCTGGGGCCGCTCCTGTGGAACATGGGCTACGACTGGGTGCTCCGCGGCGCGCTCCCCTATGGAGCCCTCGGTGCCACCAACGTGCGCGCGCTGCGTAGTACGCAGCGTACGGTGGCACTGAGGGCAATCCGGGCATACCGGACCGTGTCATCGGCGGCGGCCTTTACGCTTGCCGGCTCCCTTCCCTGTGAGCTGGAAGCTGGGGTGCTCGTCGCCGTGTACGAATTCAGGCGGCGAGAAGGCGTAGAAGGTAGCCTCCGGCTCCAAAGGAGATAGAAGTTAAAAGGCGGGAGATGCGAGAAGAGGCTATAGGGAGGTGGATGCAGGACCTGGCGGACGCGCGCTTCGGGAGGCACACCGTCGATGCCGTCCGCCCGGTCCTGTGGGAGTGGATTGGGAGGGTATGGGGCTCCCTGTCGTTCAGGCTGGTGCAGGTGATGACCGGACACGGTTGTTTCGGGTGGTACATGCACCGGATCGCTCGCAGGGAGCTGACCGCCGCCTGCCATGAGTGCGGCGCTGAGGAAGATACCGCACAGCACACTCTCTCTGAGTGTTCTGCGTGGGAGGTGGAGCGCCGCACTCTGGTGGCGGTGGTAGGAGAGGATTTATCGCTGCCGAGCGTGGTCTCGTCCATGCTCGACAGTGAACAGGCGTGGCGAGCAGTGGCCTCCTTTTGCGAGGAAGTCATCTCGCAAAAGGAGGCAGCGGAGAGGGCCCGCGAGGCGGACCCCCTCAGTAACCGTCTTCACCATAGGAGGACCGGCAGGAGGAGGCGGCGCTTTGCCCAACTCCTCCTGCCACCGTAGCCGGACCTGAGGGGATGCAGTCGGGGGGCTCATCCCCACATTGCACAGATCCGGCGGACGAGGGGGGGCAACTGGCGTGTACCCAGCTGCCTCTCTATAGGTAGGAGCCCGGCGGCAACCTTCCGCCGGGAGGACCGTTGGGGCGGCTATTCAAGGGGAATAGCATAGAACGATCCCTTGCCGCCCCAACATCACGGTCTGTCGGTACACCGTGGGGTTTTAGTCCGTGCGAGTCGGACATAACCCACTCTCTCCCCCGGGAGGGTGGGTATCCATAAGGGATTTCCCCACGTAAAAAAAAAAAGTTTTCTTCTATGTCTAAGTTAATGTAGAGGTATAAGCGCCAAATGTACTATATAATATTTCGTAAATTTTTATCTTCTTAATTTTCAAGACCCAAGAATACATGCTCCGTGGTATTATTTTTCATTCATTTCCTTATGCACAATAAACAAACCATATTACATAAAACACCGCCAATTTAACACAATATAGAGTCAAATAACCAAGATTATGAATAAAATATAAAATCCCCTACATGACAGATTGAAATACCGTCAAAAACTCCCCAAAAAGGTTATTCTACGTTAGTTTTGTTCCGAATTTTTAGTTTGTGATATATTATGTATTATAAGAATAAAGTGTGTGTATATAATATTGAAATAAAAACTTTTTGATGAATACACATATCTGCGGTGCTACAAATATCAACATCTTTTTTTTTAATTCTGTCGATATGTCTGTTTGTTTATTTGTTCCGGTTAATCTTCGAAATGGCTGGACCTATTTGAACGGTCTTAGAAATGACTACGCCATTGACCTAGCAAGGTCTTAACAGCTTCAACGGACTAAAAGTAATATTTGAACGGGAATTTTACGGGCAAATAACTAACTCATTAGCTGTTTTATTTTAAGCTAGCGAGTTCAGCAGACGATACCCGCGCTAATAATAAGACAAACATACCTAAACCTTACCCAAAAATCATTTTATATATTGGTTAAAACGGCATGAAGATGCTTTTTTGATCTTATCGCGAACAGACATCTAGACAAACGTGAAACACGACTTTGTTGACACTATGTTGTGATGAACTGTTATCCGTGCATTCGTATGTGTGAAATTGACCAAAAATATGTTGTTCACTGTAAACTTGCGCGTGTGATGTACATTGTACTGGACTCCAAGAATAAATATAATTGAAAATCATATGTTTATATGTGATTTAAATTATAGCAAGGTACATTAATAACTTGATTATATCAACAATATGGACTTATTATATCTATATAATAAAAGATTGAACACATATTGTTCGATAATGTATAGCTTAATATTTTCATTACTTTCTTATATAGTGTAAGTGAGCACTATAGGTGATACATAGATAGTAGTTTAAAGTTCCAGCTATGTGGCTTATGATAAATCCCATCCCATTCAATACACTATTAGTATTCACATATATAATGTACATGTTATCTGTTACTGTAGATGATGTGCGTGTCATACTTACAGATATTTTTGAAAGAGAATTATTATTATTTTTTTTTTATCGAAGCACGACATAGTGACTGCACTATGCCTGATGTTAAGCATAGTACAATCCAAAAACATCGGTAACCACCGAGAGACAGATTATCCATTGCCGGTCGCCTCTGTCATGCCGGCCATGATGAAGAAAGTCACCCGGTACTGGATATGCACAGGCTGATCTCGAAACGCAACGCGCAGAAGCGAGTCACTATGACGGGCTTTTTCGCCATATGTATGGTGGTTGCGACCCAGTCGGGCTGTAAAACCCTACCACCCCGCTTTCGCCATTGCCTCGTTCGTTATTCAGCAGGGTGCACCGCGTGCAGGTGAGGTTTGCTTGGGTGTCTCAAGTCTTAAGATGTTACTCGACACCCCTTACACCCCAATATTTACACATCTAATAACAATTTTAAATTTATTTAATACATTCAAAAAACGCGTGCGGAGCCGCGGGTAACAGCTAGTTAAACTACTATGTTTTATCAGCTACATCTATACTAATATATAAAGCTGAAGAGTTTGTTTGTTTGGTTGAACGCGCTAATCTCAAGAACTACCGGTCCGATTTTTTTTTTTTTAACTGTTACGGCAAATGACTGTACGGTACCTGATGTTAAGTACAGTACAGTCCACAGATAACGATGACTGACGCTGTTAAATAACAACGGCAGTCATCGCCATCATGCCGACCTGCACATGTGCCTCTTCACGCCTCGTTTGAAGGACCCCATGTCATAAGAGGAAGGGGAACACACTGGCTGGGAGGCTATTCCACATCTTCACAGTACGACATAGATAAGAATTTTCGAACTTCTTCGTTCGTGCCGGTATGGTTGCTACTGTAAATCTGTGGAGACTCATGCCCGTCCGCGTAGTTCGGTATTGGAAAGGAGAAGATGGGATGAGGTCAAATAACTCTTCAGAACACTCGCATCATTGTCTGCATCATTCACAATATGGACAGCCCGACGCTGCAACCTGTCAAGAGCATCAAGGAGGTATTGGGCGGAACCGTCCCACAGATGCGAACAGTATTCCATGCACGGCCTAACTTGTGCCTTATAGAGAAGGTATAGTTGGCCGGGCGTGAAAAACCGTCTCACTCTATTTAGGATACCCAATCTCTTAGATGTTACAGAGATAACGCTCCCAATGTGGTCCCCGAGGTTGAGGTCGCTTCGGATGTTGATCCCTAGGATGTTTAGGCTGTCACGTTTTGCAAGTGAGTCGTTCTAAAGAGTGAAAAGAGGAGAAATCGTAGATTTTTTACAAGAGAACACGCAAACCTGTGTTTCTTGGCATTGAACTCAACCAAGTTACTTGTTCCCCATAGAGATATCAGTTCCAAGGACTTGTTCAGCTCACTGACAAGATCAGCCCTCATTTTCTCGGTTTTACCACGACTGGCCGTGGGCCCGGTACAAAATCCACCATGAACCGTACTGTCGTCAGCATAACAATGAATGCAACCAGAGTCTAACATATCATTAATGTGCATCAGAAATAGGGTTGGTGAAAGTACAGAGCCCTGAGGGACTCCTGCATTAACTGTCACGAACTGCGAGCTTTGTCCATCGACGAGGACACGTATTCTGCGTTCATGCAGAAAGCTGGAGATCCATCTACACAGGTTGTCGTGGAGACCGTATGCCTCAAGTTTGGATAGGAGACCTTGATGCCAAACCCTATCAAATGCCTTTGTTAATTAAAAAAATCTTTCGGTGTTAGATAGCTCATTTATCGAGGAAGGTTTTAGGCTACATATAATTATGCTAAAACCGATAGGAGCGGAGCACCAATGAAGAATGTTTCAAAACCGGGCTATTTTTCCATTTTGAGAGCTTCCGCTGCGTGTTAGCGTTAGTATTATATACGCTGCCATGGTAACGTAATAACTTTCTATCACAAATATTTAAAGAGTCTATTTTGTGTTCCTATTCAAAAAGTTAATTCTATGTTAGTTTTGTTTCCAATTTTTGATTATACGTGGTACGTTTCTATCGCAAACATTTCCTAAGTTTATTTTGTGTTGCTATTCAAAAAGTTTAGTAGTAATAATATTCGTCCATCAGGACAGGCGGAGGAATTAATCCATACTGCCAATTCTGAAGTTGTCAATATAGGTAGTTCTTATGTTTTCTATACTTAATACATAAAGCTGAAGAGTTTGTTTGTTTGTATGGTTGAACGCGCTAATCTCAGGAACAACCAGTCCGATTTGAGAAAATCTTTCAGTTTTAAATAGCTCATTTATCGAGGAAGGCTTTAGGCTATATATCATCACGCTAAGACCAATAGGAGCGGATCACCAATGAAGAATATTTAAAAATCGCGCATTTTTTTCCTTCTGAGGGCTTTCGCTGCATGTTAGCATTGGCATTATATACGTTGCCATGGTAACGTGATAAGTTTCTATCGCAAAACATTTTCAAAGTTTATTTTGTGTTCCTATTCAAAAACTTTAGTCTACGTTAGTTTTTTATTTGTAATCTATTACGTATTATAAAAATAACGTTGGCGTATGTAAATTTAAAATAACAACTTTTTGATGAATGGGTATAGCTACAAATAACCAAAAAAATCCTTTTTTTATACTTCGTCTCTTCTTTTATATCATCATATTTTATCTATTTGTTTGTTTGTTCCGGGTAATCTCCAAAAAGGCTGGATTTATTTTAACAGGAATTTTACTGGCAGATAGCTGGAATTATAACGAAATATATTATATTCTATATTCTTTTATTTGTCCGCGGCTTCGTCCGCATTGTTATTTTCAAAATGGTTGGACCGATTTTCAAGGGGTGTTAACTGGTAGATAGCAGACCTCATAAGTAATTTAGGATTTTATTCGCCTTCAGCCGCAGTGGAATATCCGAAATGCTTGAACAGATTTTAACGGGACTTTCAAATAACTCACAGTATAAGAAGTAACTTAGACTATTTTATTTTGTTAGATGGCGTGCGTGTCGTAGTTACATTTTTTTTTCGAATTGACTATGCTATTGGTCTTGCAAGGCCTTTACATCTCCACTGTAGTTACAAATGTTTTTGAAAGAGCAGTTCTGTAATGTACACGCCTACAATTTTAAATTTCTTGCATACATTTTTAAAAAACGCGTGCGTAACCGCAGGTTACAACTAGTTTAATGTATATAAATGAATGTGCACCTATTTCATTTTTTTATATCTTAATTAATGGGGGTTTTTATAGGAGAACATGTTTGAAAATGCAACAGAAAAGTGAATATATTGCGTTAAAGTATGTAGAGGTGAGTGAGCGAGACGACAATAGGAGACCGTAAAAAATATTATCAGAATTGACAGATTGACGTTCACTTATTATCATTTATTTAATTTTATAGATACACTGTAAAAGCAAGATTTGTTTTCATTTTGTTCGTACACCGATGCGATGCTGAGGTTGGACAGCTAATATTTAATAATTTTTATAAGATGTCGTATTAAAATTTAGTGGAATCATTTCAGTTAAATCCACGCCAAACTTTTCGACTGCTCCGAATAATCCATTGCGCATTAAAGGCATATTACGTTATACTAGCGCAACCAGCAGACGTTGTCTAGCCTTGATAATAAAGAAAATTTGACAAATTATATATCTAAACCTGGCTCATGAATCACTTTATCTGCTGATAAAAGCGCATGGAAATCCGTTCAGAACTGACAAACAGACAGACGTGGCACAGGATTTTGTTTTATAATATATAATGAAACAACTTGAAGATAAATGAACACCAATCTTAGATTATTATAATATTTTAAGGCTGTGGTGTATTAAACTTTTTGCAGAACTTAAGGCTATATTCAGAGCGATCGGAAAGATTTACAGAGATTGTACCTAAATGACCTTCGTGGAAATCTATAAAAGAATCATATTATACTCACTTGGTAACAAAATTATATTCACTTAGTAACAAAATATATTCACGTAGTAACAAGATTACACTTGGTTGGTAACAAAATTATATTTGCTTGTAACAAAATTATACTCACTTGGTAACAAAATTATATTCACTTAGTAACCAAATATATTCACGTAGTAACAAAATTACACTTGGTTGGTAGCAAAATTATATTTGTTTGTAACAAAATTATACTCAATTGGTAATAAAAGTATACTGACTTGGTAACAAATGGAGCCCACATAAGATGCACTATCGGCAGCAGCTCATCCTCGTGGTTGGCGAGGACCGGCAGCCCGATGGTGAGGATCTGCAGCGTCAGCATGGTGGTCTCCTGGCACTGTGACGTCACGAAGTGTAGACACCGCTTCAGTATCACCGTCGTCACCACCACGTGCTGCGGCAGCGGCGCCTTCTCCACTGTCAACGGACAAACAACATTACTATTATAATAGGACTAGAAATTTACTAATCCCAATAATGTATTATTCGTTTGTTTGTTAAGTGACAAAAAAGGTAGTGGTCGAAATCAACTTCAAATATTTTTTTGTTGAATTATCATTGGAGTTGTTCTTAATGTACATGACACTGGCAGAATTGAGGATTTTTCCACAGTGGCCAAGGGCATTTGTCGTAAAATATAAATTATCCTATTTCTCAAGTTGGACCAAATTATATATAAATGCCCACATTTCATGAAGACGGTTGAGTAGTTTCAGAGTTCATCATGCACAATGATCATGAAATTGGGTTTTTACATATAATGAATACAAAGACTCACCTGTAACCGTATCCTCATAATCCAATGCGTCTTCTTCTTCTTTCTTCATCATATCCTCTTTATACATCTCCTCTACAGTCTTACCACTCTCTTTCTCCATCTGTACACTGTTTAACAGCTTCTCCGCTTCCTGTTTATTCTTCACGAACTCCCTGACGTCCTTCAGTACGTCGATTTTAACATCAGGCCTCGGTTGCAAGTCGAGCGGCTCCTTATGTAGTTCTCCGACGGGAAACCACTTGCGTATACATATCACGAACGTCAGAAACACTTGGAGGTAAGCGTTGAGATTTTTCTCGTAGTATTTATCACAACTCTGGACTAGAACCTGGAACAAGGATGTATCTATATGAATAGCTATATTCATAGTACTAAAGAATCAGTATCTCGTGTGAAAATCTCAATATGACAACACGTCAAAAATTTTAAGGTAAGATATTTTTTATAATATGAATGTTGTTATAACACAATCTATTTTATGTAATTTTATGTACATAGAAAATAAACTTAAGCAAGAGAATTCTTTGGTTGCAACATTTTTTCATAAAAAAACATTACCCACATCTTGGACAATCCCATACAGACAGTCCAATAGACTCGTGTCACTGTACTCCATTACCACCGATAATATTTGCAGCGCGGATTCAGAGTTCCAAGCCTGAAAATGTGAGTTAAAACATTTCCTATGTAATAAAAAAGAGGTTTATTCAAATCAGCTTATAAAATACTTAGTTGTGAAGTAGAAAGTGTTTCTACTAAGAAAGTCTAAGAAAGAAGTGAATTTAGAACCTGCTCCTTTTTCAAGCTGGTTACATACTTTCACATGATATCTGAGCTCATTGTCCGGAAAATACGTAATATTCTTAGAACTTAATACTATTTTACCTTATTTTAATAATAAAACTACCATTTATTTTTAGGCTTTAGGCTATTTTCTCAATACATATACAATACATGGATTTACTAATTTAAAAAAATATTTAGTTTCTCTAACTTTAATAATGAATTTAAGCTGCACTAGAGTTAAAAACAATGTTTAAAAAAAGAGCCCGCAGAACAAAATTAAAAAATACCTAAAAAAAAATTAAGTTTCAAATTCTTTAGCCTCTTTATGATTTGAAACTCGAACTCGATGACACGAAGAAAAGAAATTAAAAGAGATAAACATATACATCTGTGAGATTTAAAGTATGAAGGAATGAGATAGAATACATTATACAGTGTTTCTTATATTCAGTCTGCTCAATGTATATTGCACTAATTAATACTTACTCTGGTCTGAGCATTGTATGTATGTTTGTGTATGAGGCTGCGTATTACGTAGCCTTGGGGAAAACAGCGTCATGACAAGTGTGGTGCATTGTTTATGTGTATCGTTTACAAAATATTTTTTTTTTAATTTACTTCTACAACATACGAATTATAGACACATTTTTTTTAATAATGTAAAATGTTTAAAACACGTGAGGTCTGTTGTACCTTTTTAAGTCGAACTGTGACTTGGTTGGTGAAGTAGTCCGCGTTGCACCGGATCAGATCAGGCACAGTGTTATGTCCACAGGCATTCGCTATGTCATTAATAGCCTTTAAACCCGCAAGATGCAGCATCTCGTACGGGCTGCCTGTCATATAGATACGTCCTCATTAATTTCTCTCTCGATCTCTTCCTTACTATGTATCCCACGTAGTGGTAGGGTTAGCTTTTCATACAGTTTTTCTACATTTTGCTCTATCATTGAGATTGCCTTAGGTAACATTGCACTCTTCCATGTCCTTAAAAACTATACTGCCCGATTTGAAATAGATATACGAGTTATTGAGGTATACATGCTTGGTACACATGTGTGAATATGCACCTTAACTTAGGATAGCACAGTTAGCTCGCGATTTAAGCTAGGCAGCAGTTCAAGAAATTGCCATGCCAAGAGCTACCTATCAAATAAAATCGGCTGAGTGCCTTAAGCGTTCGTCTCAGTAGTCCGGTAAGCTGTTAAGGCTTTATCAGTTTGAGAAAAAAAAAACTTTAAATTTACACCCCTCACAATTTGTTTTGGACCCCATTATTAAAAATCACGTCTTTTAATACACTCCCAGGCGTATATATTCAAAAATAAAATAGAGGAAGTACAGAAAACAAAAGCTGCTGTAATAGCTTTGGAAACTATCAAAGTTAGAGACTCCAATTCCAAAGTAAACTAGATTTTGCCTGCGTTAGTGCAGATTTGTTCTATCCCTCGATTACAGTTTTTTTTTTTTTTTTACGAAATACACATAAGTGTAATAAATAATTATTTTTATATATTTCACCCTATGACCTCTGACAACGTTTATAAAAATTGATTGATGTGAAGGTGCAGATTGAATAGTTAAAACGAGATAACGTAACAAACAAACAGACTCACTTTCGCATTTATAATGTTAGTTACGATTAGGATAGTGACGTCATAATAATAGACAATCAAAAATAAAATAAAAATTCATCAAAATGTGTTCTGTCATCGATTCCAACGCTTTAGAAACGGCTCTTTCTACTTATTTGTGCACTGCTATACAAGACTTAGTTCAACAATCATCATCAGTAATGTATATTTAATAAGTCATTTTGATAAAACAATTTTAATTAAAGATGACGTAATTGTTCAGTATTTATAAATTGGTTAATAACTCCAAAAATCAATACTTATTATGAAAAATAAATATTCAGTAAGTGTTTTTGCAATTAAAAAGTCTCTCACTTACCTACTCTTTCCAAAACAAGGCACAGAGTCTTCATCAGGTACGGTTGGTAGCCTTCCTTAAGCCTCATGGCCATCATGCCGAGCCCCTCCGTGAGTAGGCAGGAGAGTAACATGTTCTTCTGTGCTTCGGCCAAGTTGGCACATGTGTTCCGTTCCCTGTAAGGTGGTGCCCTCGGTGTCTGGTAGCTGATATCCGTGTACCTGATCTCTATCGCTCCCTCGAATAAACCTGTAAATAAAACAAGAGAATCCACTCTACAATTTTTTTAATACAATATAAATCAAACTTAAAAAACTCCATTCCAAAAAGTTTTATAGATAGAAAAGACTTAAAAAAATTCCACTCTAAAAAATATTACCAAAATATAGAACTAAAAATAAAAAAAAAAAACATTCTAGTCTTTGATTGCCGTAGACCTACCATTATTCCAATTAGAATATATTTCCTATTCGATTTTAAAGAAAAGTGTATTTTCGACATCCAATGTCCAAAGCATATGAAATTAAAATAGGCCCAGTTTGAAAATATAACCTTTTAAATATTGTAAAATAAAAAAGTATTTTCAAAACTGGTTTATAAATTACAAAGCTAAGAGACTATTAAAGTATACGCAAGCACCGATGGAAGGTGGGGTGTCCTTGATTTGCTGTTGGAGGGTCTGGGTGGTAATTACTTCAGAAATTACCCAACAGATTTTAAAATACTTACATAAATGTTTACTTAAGCACAGGAAGACGGGGTAAGAGCATTGCTTACTTATGCTGACCAGGGGGAGGGGGTGGGGGGGGGTCTGTAATTACAAAAAATCTGCTCACGTAAGACTTGAATGGACTATAAGTTATCTCAAACAGATATTTAAAAAAAAAAGACAAAATGAAAACTTCCTGCTTTTTTATAGTCAAAAGAGATAGATAAATCCTAAAATGTGTCACAATATAAAGTTACTTCATTATTATTTATCTCGCTGACTATTATAACGTAATTGCATACTATTAATTATACCCGGGACAATGCACGTTTTTGTAATAAATGAGATGTAGCTAAAGGGAAAACCTGTAAATATTCTTCAAATCCAAATGTATATACAAACCAATATTCACAAATATCATTTAACTGTTCTAGTATCTAGTACTATAATATATCAGATATCTATAGTAATCATATTATAAAGAAGTAAAATTTATCAGTTTGTGACATTGTGAGTTTGTAGGGGATTATCTTAGGAATTACTGGTCCAATTTGAAAAAATCTTTCAGTCATATATAGCTCATTTATCGAGGAAGGTTATAGGATATATATCATCACGCTAAGACCAATAGGCGTAAAGCACCAATGAAGAATGTTTCAAAATTGGGGTTTGTTTCCACTACAGATCTTCCGTAGCGTGTTGGCGTTAGCCCAATGTGACTATTCCACGCGAACGAAGTCGCAGGCAGAGGCTACTAATATAATAAATAACTAACCTGGTACGCTGTCTTTGGTCCACGCTCTGGGATTATAGACGGATTCATCCAAAGTATCCTCTTTTGTCAATGGTTTTTCAGTGCTTCCTATCTCGAGTGGTAAATACCATAGATCTTCCTCTATGTAAGTATTTATCAAGCGATGAACAAGACTCACTGGCGAATTTGAACCTGAGAATATAATGTAACATATCATGTATTAGTTGGCTCAATAAATGTTATAGTCAAATGTTTTGTACCAGTGCTATGTCAATTCGACGTCCACAAGTTCAAACCCTGGCATTTATTAACAAAATTATTGAAATTCGCATACAATTTACTAATTTAAATTGGTAACACTATCGGCTTACGGTGAAGAAATATATAGTGAGGAAAGCTCAACCTAAGAAATGTTCTTGTAGTACCATTTTATGTGGGAAAATAGTACTACGGATTTCTCAGAGATTACAATCGCCAATACATCAAGATGTATGGCATGTATACCAAGGGCTGTCGTGGTAATTATATCCTTGTTTTCTTTCAGTTAGAGTATAGTCTCGTATAGTCCTTCAGAGTATTACATAGATCGTTAACAGTATCACTTATTAGGTTTGTAGCCTGTAAATTCTATTTCTGGTACTGAACTGACATTATGAATAAAGTCACTTTGGACTTTAAGCATAAAAAACGTCTATGGTGCCAAGAATATTTTTAAATTTTACATATTGTACATTTATTCACTTAAAATTAGAAATGAAACGGATATACGGTAACTATCCGGTAAAGCGGCATATCCGGCTTAAATTTGAAGTTCGGTCGAATACCAGATAAGAAATGAGTATCCGACCTGATACCGGATTTCAAATAAATAAGACAGAAATATTGAAGACACTTTATTTAACATAGATATTAATGAATCTTTAATAAGAAATAAAAAAAACTAATATTCAAACTGCACTAAGGACAAATTACCATGAACAAATACCAATATCTATGCGTTAAAAGGCAACAAACGGTTTCGCTTGTATTAATTTACTAGCTTCTGCCCGCGACTTCGTTCGCTTGTAATAGATACACCAACACTAACACGCAGCAGTTCTCAAAAGGAAAAAATATCCCGATTTTGAAACATTTTTCCTCTGTGCTCTGCTCCTATCGATCTTGGCGTGATGATATGTAGCCTATAACCATTCTCGATGAATGAGTTATATAACATTGAAAGAATTATTCAAATCGGACCAGTAGTTCCTGAGATTACCCCCTACAACGCCACAACTTCACAACGTCACAAACTCACAAACTTTACCTCTTTATAATATTAGTATAGATAAGGCCAGCTACCGAAAAAAATCTTTATATACACTACTGCAGGGCGCTAAAAGGTAAACTCTAGTAAGCTTCATTATATTTGGGTATTGTACAGCATTAGCTGACCACCAAATATAAGGATCACAACCATGCACAATGAATTGATATATGAATCAATTTTCACACGCAATACCGCTTTTTCTTTGATTATGATATTGACTAATGTGGTTTTCTTATGACCTTATGAAACCGTATTTGCAAACAATTCAAGAAGACAATAAAGCGCTAAACTAACACTCATAAACAAAAGGGCCCGAAATCACCAGAGTACACCCGATTGCATAGTGATTCACTCTTGTAATGACTCGCCACTCGACTATGTTAAAAAAAAAAATAGCTCAGATGGAAATCGGTTGCTTCGAAAATCCGTGTAACCGTTCGAAGTTCGAATCCCAGTGTATACATTTTCAGTACCCGATAGGTTAATTCATATTATCCGCGATTATCTCACTGATAGGACATTCCGCTTCAGAGTGGATGGTGAACTATCGCTGCCCCACCCGATACGCTCAGGTGTGCCACAGGGCTCCATACTTGCGCCCACGCTCTTCAATCTGTTCATCAGTGACCTACCTCGGACTCGGGGGGTCGAGATAGGTTGTTACGCTGACGATACCGTTATTTACACTTCCGGCTGGCAGTCGGACTTTCTTAGGAAGCGCATCGAAAAAGCCGTTCATACTCTCGGTGAATGGTTTCGTCGATGGCGCATAGAATTTAATCCCGATAAGAGTGCCGCAATACTCTTCGATCCCACGAAACGCGCTAATAACTTTGTGCCAATCAGGCTATACGGAATCGATATCCCTTGGGTCGAAGAGGTCAAATATCTCGGTGTTACATTAGATAGATATTTAAAGTTCA
This sequence comes from Antheraea mylitta, assembly GCA_014332785.1. Lineage (NCBI taxonomy): Eukaryota > Metazoa > Arthropoda > Insecta > Lepidoptera > Saturniidae > Antheraea > Antheraea mylitta. The sequence continues at coordinate 5,171,929 of JACEII010000035.1, forward strand.
ATTCACATATAGACAGAGTGCGAAAGAAAGCCGCTATGGTCTTGGGTCGCCTCCATCCGTTGCTTTGTCATAAGAGTAAGATGTCCCTCGGACATAAGCTCACTTTGTATAAGACGTGTATCCGTCCCGTGATGACATATAGCTGCCCAGTTTTTCCGCATATGTCCAAAGATAACTTTCATAAGCTGCAGGTTCTCCAAAATCGTGTTTTACGTAAAGTGACCGGTGCCCCGTGGTACATCTGGAGAGTAGATCTTCATAGAGACCTAGAGATCCCTTCTATCTGTGCGTACGTAAAATCGCTTACGATTAGTTATTTTGAAAAAGCCGCGATTCATCCCAATCCGTTAGTGGTATCCGCCGCAAACTATGAACCCGTACCTAACGCTGCGTGTTATAAAAGACGTCCACGACACATTTTTACCGAACCTCCTGATTCAATCACGTCAGCGAACGATCAGTACCAGCCTGTCCCTCGAAACAGAGCGTGTTCACGCCCACGCCCGCGTAACCACAGATCACGCCGCCGTGGTCTGGGGGTTAATTTTGCTCCCACACACCCGATTAGGCCTCCGACGGCAGCGGCTCAAGCCTAGGTTCGATCCCTCGGTAGGGACCCCTTGAGTGCGTTGCTTGCGCGATACGTTGACACACAAATATACATCACTGCTACAACACTATAAGATCACCCCCACACACGTGTACGCTACACTCTTACACATGAAAGTGGAAGGGTTTACTTTTTTTCCCTTATCGAACTGAAAAACTCTCAATTTTCCGATAATAAATATATGGAGGAGTCGTTGAGGCGTGTATGCTTGGTACACATGTACGTTTCAACAAGTCATACATGTATGAATAGTTAGCTAAGATAGGTCGCGATTTTGCATGCAACAGGCAACAGCCAAGCCGAGGTGTGCCGTGCACCCTTGAGCTGGTTGTCAAAATAAAATCGGCTGAGTGCCTTAAGCGATCGCCTTAATAGTCCGGTGAAGCTGTTAAGATCTTGCTGGGTCAATAGCGGTAGTCAGAGAGAAAAAAAAAAGGCTATGTTCGGCCGAATATTCGGTGGCCGACTATTCGGCTATCCGGCTCCAAGGTTGGCCGAATATTCGGCAATCGGTATCTGGCACAACAACTCTCTGTTTCATCTCTACTTAAAATATATAGGCTATAGTTAACCTGTAAGCTAAAATTAGATCTTAAAAAACAAATTTATTGACATACCAGTCCCACACTTTGATTTCAAAAGTAAATAGGTCTATAAATATAACATTTCCAGTATGCAAACAGTAAGCTGCAGTTAATACTGACCTGCTGCAATCCAGTTCATGATATAAATGGCTTCCGTTTCGTGTTGTTGAAGGAACATCTCCATGAGCCTGTCGACCAGGAGTTCAGCACTCTCCGCATTGCCAAGTGATTGACATATCTCCTGGAGTCTTAATTCGCACTCGTTTGATTCTAGATGCCGGAGTGTGACCCAAGGTGTCTTGCTTGTTGGTGTGGTGTTGATGTCTAGAAAAAAATATTCACTCTGTACCGTTGCCAACTTAACAATATTATACGCCAATTAGTTACTGTTCGCACGACTTCGGTACTACGACGTTACATATACTCGTAGTTCGCTCGTCGCTGTGGTTTTTAATTGCTGTTTTTATATACTTTGTGTTCTTAAACTATTATACAAACAACTGTGCATTGTGCATGCCGCGCGGCTCGTGTTATTTAAACGTTACACATAAACATATTCAATACATATCAACACTAATAATTACATTCAACTGTGAAATTATTTAATTTCTAATGTTATCATTAAATAATCTTACCTTTGGTGAACTGCCTGTGAAGTACGGTGAGATCAGTGCGTAGTGCTGCGGCTTCCAACAGCGCGTAGCAGAGACACTGCATATTGTTCGGAACGCTCAGCGCTGCCGTCAGCCGCTGAGGGGAATGTACCGACCCGTCGCCCAACTCATCACTCAACGCGTCGCACGACCGATCGTCCGAATTTCCATTCGTCCCATCGTCCGACCGGTAGACCGACCCGTTGCCGCTCAGAAGCGATACATACCCGGCCAGCAGATTCAGCGCAGTCGCCTTGCGGTTTGAATCTTAATGTGAAACAATCAAACGCCTATACAAACTATCATAGGAAACAATCGAAAAATATAGTGCAAAATACACGTAGGATGTATAACAGGATGACCTTTGCGTACAGAACAAAATCAAGAATAAAAATATCTGTTGCAGTTTCGGCGAGATCTTGAAATGTCATGTAGTGGATTTTATTCATAATCTTGTGTTATACATTCTACATCTTGTAATATTATTGGTGTATTACATAATATAGTTTGTTTACTGTGCATAATAATAAAGTGGATGGGAAATAATATCACAGAGCATGGATTCTGGCTTGCCACAAAAACTCCCTGGAAAATTCTAACAAGACGGCCACTATTTTGTTAGAACATTGTTATGATCGAAAGTTGATTGTAATATCATAACCTAATCAACAATCGCAGTAATACTCTCTACTAGAAGACTAGTTGCCCAAAAAAAATCTGTCTTCAGTAAAAAAATTAATGACCAAATGAAAGAGATATCATTATGATCCAGCCAAGCATGTAAATAAAAGGGATAAACAGAAAGAATGAGGTATAAAGTGGTGGGATGTCTAATTTTAAGATAAATAGACACATTAAGACAAATTTAAGACAACAACAGTTTAAGACAAAATACTCATGATAATTCATCAAAAGGCAATTTTATTTCTCACTATACTGTATTGTAGCCTAATAGATTACAATTAGAATCGAAGGTATTAAAAAGAAATGATAATGATAAAAAAATAAAAGTGAGTGTACTTCTGTACACGCGTTAGAAGTTATACTTCTTTGGCGTGACAAGATAAAGATCTTTTCAAAAATTTTATCTTTCGCCTTATTCTACGCGTTTGTAGAAAAAACGACACTAACTATAGAAAAAAGGTATTTAATACAAAGAAAAACAAAGAAACAAAATGTTGCCTATAGCTAACTTCAGGGTGTCGGCTTTTCGTGGTGGTTTGCGCGCGTATGTAGTGTTGGTTTTTCGTGGTGGTGTGCGCGCGCATTGTAGTGTTGGTTTTTCGTGGTGGTGTGCGCGCGCATTGTAGTGTTG
>JACEII010000035.1:5175755-5193045 GCA_014332785.1 Antheraea mylitta
ACAGTATTGAGCTACTTCAGGATAGTCATCCTTCATTAACGATACCAACACGTCGATGGCTAAAGGGACTGATGGCTGCATTGTTCTGTAACAGCACACATATAAATGATATACATAAACTTATATATAAAAATCTCGTGTTTGTATTTGAACTCCTCCGAAATGGCTAGACTGATTTTTATGAAATTTCTTATGTATATTTGGTAAGTATGAGTATATGCCGTAAAGTATATTTAATATCGCGAGGTGATTAGGATGTCGCTGTCAACATTTTTTTTTTTTACATTTTTTTGTTATCGTGATTTAAAATACCTGTACCCCCAACTTTCAGCCTCCTGTCCCACCCTCCCGTTTTGTAATCGCGATTTGAGTATTTTCACAAGAATTATATCCAAACATTTTTTTTTTAAATAATTTTGTATGTTAATACTGCAACATCTGATAATTTAATTGTATGTTTTGCTTGTTGTTTTGTGTCTTGAATATCTTGTCTTTTTAACAAGTATATATTTTTTACTTGATTTAAGGGGGGGAATGATGTAGCGACATAATTCTGTATTGTGCATTATTATGTATCGTTCGCATACTGATTCATTCTAATATCCTTTTGACGCTAAAACTCGCTTGACGTGGCGCTTACATGTACAGTCCGGTTAATCGATAACATGCTTTGGGACTTTATTGTAGGACCTAACACTATTACCTAAAAAACTATTATTTGTCTTGCTAAGGCTGAAACATGGGACATCCAGAATTCTCTGAGAGAAGGAGAACTACTAAGAAGTTATCTTTGTTTTATTATATCTACAGACATCAAATAGAGGTTGAACCTCTAAAGATAATACAACAAATAAAACAGAATGAGACAGAGTTAATTTCTGCTAACCCCTAAAATCTATTTCATTAGTTCAGCGGAATGCTGTCGTTATAGTAACAGACGTTTCTATATTCTTATTAATTATATCTTTGAAAATGATATAAAGAAAGAAGAAAGAACTAATTTACTGTTGCGACAACCGTACAATAAAATAACACAAACAAGTTAGAAAAAAAAACATTTGAAAATAAGAGATAAATGTCCAACAATTGGCGAAACCATTCAGCAGAAATGTCCAATACTATATGTACTGCAGCGTTGATTTTCAATGGGATTCTATATCTATATAAACAGACGTTCAGTCGGCCATATTAATGTGAATTCAAAATTTAAAACGAACAAAGAAATAACACAGACGCACAACACGTCACGGATGATCACAATGGGGTGGGGATAGTCGATATTCATCGATGTTGAAGAAACATCGATGATTAGCTGAAAAACATCGATGTTTTACGTGGATAATATGGACACATCGATGTTTTGATTACGATAACATCGACGTTCTGAGAACATTGCATGTACTAGCTAGAGACTAGAAAATTATCAAATTTGTAAGCCGACGAATAGTTTCTTCTTTGGATGACTTTTTTTTTCGTCGCTGCCCTCTGGTGGGTTACTCTCGACGCATTCGAGTTCTAAATCGAATCCAATATCAGTCGATTTCATGTTGTTTCGTACTCTTGAAACCAACACTAGCGCATAATCGTACTGTGGCTCAAATAGGAACTAACTTGGATCGACTTCGTCGTTAGGATCGAAAAATCGGTACTCTCCACACAATCTGACAGCTGTGGATCGAGTCGTTCAATCGAATATAGATGTCAAAATAGACGATTGAGAAAGAGGTACTTTATTAGGATCGAGTGAGCTTATTTTTGTGTTTTATTGTGATATTTATTTAAAAATATACATTATTATCGTTCACTTTGCAACACCAAATCAAATAAACACACATGCGTGAAGATATTTGCTTAATATAAGTCGATATAACGACTAGATTATTAAAATTGAAATTCTCAAGGATTTCGAAGAAACTCTACGTGTTCATAAATTTATTATGCCCTACATGGATGAATCTACAACATTATGATATTTCTATTAATAATAAGGTAAGTTGTAAGATTTAAGTTTACACATAACATGTCGGTATATTTGTTTGCTATATACAAGCTGTATCTAAATCTCTCAGTGGCACTACAAAGGCATACAAGGCCAGCCACAAATGTGAATATATGTGTGTATGTAATTTGATAAAAACTATATGAGGAATAGGATTGTAATTTAATGATTTTGGGTACATCATTATTTTATCCGATTAAGATATATAACGATAACATCATGGTCATTTTATAACACAAAAAGGTGTTAGGAAAATGAACTAACCATAAAATATTTACAAAGATATCTTCATCTCATGAACCAAGATTTATACTTAAAAATAATATAGATTATATGGGTATAGGTTTAGTGAAGATAAGTAACTATGCTTTTATATAAATCTCATGGTACTAAGCTTATCTTTAGTTGAGTTGTCGTGAGTTCTCATTTGTTTGATTAGCAAGTTTAGTTTTGTCTTGTGACTAATATCCTGTATGTATGCTATTATATAAACATAATGTATGCCAAATTTAAATACATGTTATAAAAAAAAATGTAACATGTATAGTTTTTTCTAATAAAAGTTACATATGTGCCACCCAGGGTATTTCATAATTAACAAGGAATTCAGTAAAGGGTTATTAGATACTACTGATAAGTAGAAAAGTGTAGTATAGTTCATTCAAGATTACAGACAAATTCTAACATCTTACAGATAACTAACAATACATTGTTTTTTTAGGTGATCCCGGTAAAATCCTAAGAAGAATGAAAAAATACTCTTATATGAGTTGTACGAGTAAACACGAGTTGTATCTCATAAAAAGTATAAAATCTTATCAAGGATTACAATCAAAGCTTTCCATGAGAAACTGTGGTACATTAGTACAATCCCTGAAGGTTATTTATACCATCACGGTGACCAGTAACATTAGTTAATGGTAAATATATACTGTTTTTATTGAATTGTGATACAGTTTGATTAGTTGTGTTAGAAAGTCTTGTTATTAATAAAGAATTGTAAAAGAAGCCCTTTTTTATTGACATTTTTGTAAATGTTGTAAACATTTGAATTAAAAACTCATTCATTGTTCTAACAAAATATTACACATTTTACATTTATTGTTCTAACAGAACAGCCCATCTATATAGTAAACTATAAAGTGCTTAATGGGACAATATATGAATGTGTGTAAGTGCATATAAGCTATGGTGGTAAACTACAATATCTCTATATTGTATGATATTCTTAATCAAGTAATCTACACTTAACATGAAATATGCTATGGTCGCTCAGGTTTTTATTATGAAATTGGTTATGATTAGTATCACTGTGATATTAAATGTTAAGACACACTAACTATCTGGCAAAGTTATATTTACATGTCTAAATAGCTATATGTTAATAAAAGTAAAAAATGACTTCATACCAATTCTCTCTTTAGCATATTTTAAATCTTTTCTTAATATATTATATGTGTATGATATAAACTTTGTATAAGGGTAGTTTATATAACTGTTTCTAACTCCTAGTGTTAAAAAATATTACACAAGAGATATTTTATCAATAAAATATATTACCACACATATTAAGATCCATTATTTATAATTCATATACCCTATATGAGTTTAAAGTAACACTACAAATATGAGATATTACATTCGTTAATGTCGATAATGGTAAACGGATTTAGTTATTGTTTTGGATTTTAGGTATGTCTTTTCATACTATATTAGTGCAATATTCATCACATTGAATAATTTGTTGTGTATGATATTCTTAATCCAAGAAAATACTCATCACGGTTGTTATGATTCTTAGTACGATATCGGGCATGAGTGTTAATACTTAAAAGTTAATACTTATTACATTATTTAACTTTAAAAAGGGGTGAACAATTCACAATGTCTAATTAAGAATGCACGATGTTTATAGGTATCTCTAAATGTATGTTCGTAAAAGATGAAGTTTTATATTAACACACGCACTTCATAAATATTATCTTTCGCATATTTTAAATGATTTCTTTACATATATGTCATATAAAACGATGGTCATACAATAAATACATCCCATAATTCTGTAAAACATTCCAATGTTTTGATTTTTGTCTGACAGTCCGAAGCACAGATTACGGCAGACTTTATTCTGTGGCACAGACTAAAAAACATGTCCTCAATATTGAAATCAATTATTTAAGGATGATTTTAATAGATGTGACATATTTTTGTAATATGTAACCTTATATAAATCATTTTTCTAGTGTTATAATGGTAGATAACATTACAAAAACTATGAATCAAGCTTAGATAAATAACACTTTACTGTGACGTATTGTGTGTATACTATGACCGGATACACTTAACGACGCCGCTATGATTCGATCGTAACTCGTTCTTGATATTCGATTCGATTTAGTTCAAGAGTACCCTTTTAGATCGAGTTCGGATCAAAATCAAGTTCGAATCAGAAACAAAACCAAATTGAAATCAGTTTCAAGAGTTAGACCACTGTTTTTACAAACAATTTTAATCGCTGGCAAAAACTGAAAATATCTGAAAACATCGATGTTTTGCTATCGATGTTTATCATACATTGATACTATTGAATCGATGTTGACATCGTGTCAACATCGGTATTTTTCTAATATCGCTCATCTCTAAAATGAAGGCAATATCATCATAAACGTGTTTGCTTTGTTAGAGTTTGAACACAGCGTCGTTTCCATGTAATATCGATAGTTTGATTATCATTGGGAGTGTCACAAAATGATGCGGAGGCTGAATAATAACTTCATAAAATTGTAATATCTTTTTAAATAATATTACTTCATTATTTTTACGAATACAAAATGGAGTCATAACTTGATATTAAATAGATAGACAAAATTGAACTCACAGATTACATTCCGTAAGCAATCTATAGCAGAATATCGACAGTTCTTTTCTCACTTTAAAATGCTCATGGGTTCTCAGAGCGACCAAATTCTTTGTGACTAGAATCAATTTATTACCAGCCATGGCGTACCACTCTGGACTACGTTTCAGTAAATCTTTTATTTTCTTATCTGAAAACAGTTTCATATATTAATATTTAATTAAAAATATATTGCACATATTGTTATAAGCAACAACTGTAACAAGCATTTCTATACTACTGTAAGTTTCTTTCGAGTCATTGGCCCCGTAAGTTTCACCAGCGTACTTAAAGGAAGAGCATGAACATTTCTTAAGTATTTGTTATCAAGATAAACATTTTTTTTTTTATCTAAAGGCATTGTTCTAAGTTTTTTTTATAGGGTCTTAAACAAAAACTTTTCTAAAAGTTACTGTGAGTATATTTATGCGGGTATGAATGAATTTTCTAAAACATAATGAGACTGTGTGTGTACTGAGGAGTAATAATATGTTCTTACTAATGCTCACAAGTATTTGTGTGTGAGTGCGTCTGAGCGCGTGCGTACGGATGCAAGCGAGTGTGCGTATATATGAGTCTAAAACTTATGTGTATAACCTTGAATCTTAATATTATTCATTTAGATTATTAATCCGATACCGTTTCAATTATTTTACAAATAATATATTTTCCTATTATAATGTTCTAGACATTCGATTTTACTTGGATTTGAATATGCTAATAACTGGAACTATTTCTCATATAAAAAAATGGTTATATTTTATAGTTTATTTATCAATAAAGATTACCTAACATTTGGGGCAGAATAATTGACATATAAATTATAGATCAGAAAGTACACTAAGCGAGCACAAATTAAAGAAAGTTGGGGTCAGGAAAAATTAAATACGAGTTGTTTAAAACGTTAAATAACAGAAACTACAACACTGAAATACACACAACACATAATGTTTTACTAATCAGATTGATCCTTACTGCTTACATCTGTGTTATTTTGTTTGGATCTCTCGATAATCATATTATAGAAATCCTGTGGTGTCAGTTCGTTTCTCTTTGTTAGAAACTTATCGTTCATTGTTATACATAATATCCTGTGTATTGCATCAATTGCTGCCTGGAATAATAATAAACATAATTTATTAAGACCAATTAAAATGGTTTAAAATAATATGTAGTTACATTACACTTTGATCTAAAGGTTGTATCAGATCAATAAACTATCAAAACGTATTTTTTATGAAGAGTCCGAGATAAAACAGTCTAAATCCACTTTGATTTGAAATAATTTTTTTTTTTATTTTCGACTACCATCAGAATGTTTCACTTTGAAAAAAAAACGTTTATATGCAATATGATTTTACAACATTTACACTTTATGAATTCTGGTAAGAGTTGCAAAAATATGTTTGACTGATTTTTTTTTTTACCAGGCCTATGTATGCAAAATCATTAAATCCCATACCACTATGATGGCATGTCCCGGATTGCCACTGCAGGTGGCAACATCCTGCAATCCGGCTAGAACTCCCGGTAAGATACTAGACAGCATATCCACGACAAGCTTCTCGATAGACGGGCATGTGATATGGTAATTCTCTGTGATATTGGCATGGGTTCCAGTATGTGCAGTGACACATTGTATAGCTGCTAACCTGGTATGTATGAGAATGATCAAGCTTTAACTTGTGGCTATGAAAACCAGAAAAAATCTGTCTTATACTAAACACTATAGTTTTATCTGTACATTCGAATTAATATTATACAGGTGAATTTAAGTTTGTCTGTTTGGTTGCTACACTTTCACGCCTTCATATAATTAGCTATTTAACAATAATGATGCTAAATAAAATTAAATCTAAATCCATCCTGTTTTGTATATATATTTGCGAATATCTTAATAGTTGTACTAACATTTTAATTATTAACAATTTATTTCATATGTAATGTACTTTATATGTAATGAATAAAAATACAATTTTACATACAAATGCGAATATAGGGTATCTTTCATCCAGAGAAAAAAATTTTTTTGAGTGAGAAGACAAATCCACATTAAACGAGCAAAGAGAGAGTGCAGGAATAAATCTTGTAAAAAAAATCTAGTTCATATATATTTCAATTTTTTGTATAGCTTTTTTATTGTTTTAGATAATTTTGTAACAGATATTTATTATAAAGGCATGAGATATTCAAGAACGTTGTTTGTAGGTCAGTATTAAAATCAAAATAAATAAAAAAGGTCTTGGCTGATGAGTATATGGTGGCTGGTTTATACAAATAAATGATTTTATCATTGAAAAATATTAATGTCATATTTAATCCTGATGCTAATACAAAATTTTCTAATATATAAAAACTTCGTATCACGGTATTTGTGCTCAAACTCCTCTGAAATGGCAGGACCGATTTTTATAAGTTTTTAAATGTACATTTAGTAGGTATGAGAATAGGTCGTAAAATATATTTTATACCTCCAAGTGATTAGTGTGTCCCTATCTAGAATTTTTTTTCGGTTTTTTTTTTGTAATTTTTTTAATTTGCTATCAAAATCCACCTACAACCCCAAATTTTCACCTTCCTAAACCCACCCATCCCCTTTTTTATTCGCGATTTTAATATTGTACGAACAATATCCAAATAATTCAACAGTCGTTTGTATCTCAAACAAAATGAAACTATTAATGTTGCTGAATGTCAGGTGGCGCTACACCAGCTTCATCGATAATGTCTTCCACATATGCCTGAGTCATTCATTAAACCAACTAGGGATGTGTTTGAGTGAGTCCCTGAATTATTTGATTTCAGTATTGGTAGAGGCGTGATTCACTGTAATCGGTTTCTAGGTTTTTTTAAAGATTTTACAAGTTTAAAAATACAATTGTATGGATGATAAATTACTTTTATAAAATTGCATACAATATGTTTAAAATAGCAGGCCTTATATGAATAAAAGACGATCTATCTTCAATATAAAAACATAAACAAAAAAAATTACCTGAGTGATCGCAATTTATCTAGCTTTGCCATGTGTATTGCGACGAAAACTGCTTGAGCCAGTAGAGGCACATGCGAGTTCATCAGCATCTCTCTATACCTAACATCCGTATTCAACAAAAGTACAGTCTGACATTTTATCACACTTAGTTTCAATTCTTCTGGTATCTCTGCAACTGAATTGAAAATTGTGATGTTTATTTAAAAAATCTGAATGATAGAAAAAATAAATATAAATTGAAAAATAAGTGTGTGTATACTTATGTACACGCGTTAGAAGTTATACTTCTTCGTCGTAACAAGATAGAAATCTTTTCCAAAATTTTATCTTTCCTTTTATTCTACGTTTGTAGGAAAAACGACACTAACAACAGAAAAAAGGTATTTCATACATTAAAAGTTTTAATACAAAGAAATAAAATGTTGACTATAGCTAACTTCAGGGTGTCGGTTCTTCGTGACGGTGACTTTTATATATAACTTCAAAAATATATAAAAGAGAAATTATAAGCACGAATTATCATTTATGTAATCATAACATAAAACAAAGTCCTCTGCCAAGTCTGTCTGGTCAGGATAAACTCAAAAATGACTAAACGGATTTTCATGCAATTTATCTTAAATTAATTAAAGTAAAAAAAAAACAAAGATTTCTATAAACAATATGCTTCAGCAATGTGTTTTCTTGGAGTGAAGAGCCTCTATTGTGTCTGTATGCCTGTATGTTCACAATAAACTCTAAAACTACTGAACGGATTTTCATGTGGCTTTCGCCAGTAGATAAAGTGTTTCATGAAGAAAGGTTAAGGTATATCATTTGTCAAGGTTTTTTTTTATTATCAGGGCAGGGTAACTTCCGCCGGACCCCTTAGTTGTATATATTAAATTGTTATTATGTTTAGTTAAAATCTGAATAATTCTAGTTCAGGTTAAATTTTTAAGAACAACAGTAGTATAAATTGTTATATCTTATAGAAATAAAGATTACTTCAGTTATCATTATTTGAATAATAAAATTCTTAAAAGGGAGTAATATGTTGTTTAAATTTTCTGGAAATGTATTTATTAATACAGTAGTGTCTAAGTAATTTGGCACTTTAAAAACCAAAGGGTATCTGAATATTGAGTTATATAGAATACTAGCCCCTGCTCACAACTTCGCCTGCCTAGTAATAGTTACTTTGGGCCAACACTAACACGCACTCGAAGCTCTCAAGAGGAAAAAATATCCCGAATTTGAAACATGTTTAAATGGTTCTCTACTTCTATTGTTGATGATGATATATAGCCTATAACTTTTCTCAATAAATGAGCTATATAACACTAAAATAATTTTTCAAATCAGACCAATAGTTCCTGAGATTACCCCCTACAACGACACAAACTTTACCTCTTTATAATATTAGTATAGATTAGAAGTTATACTTATACAGATGTGCAAGAACACAACAAGGGATGGGGAAGGTTGAGGAAAGGAAATGTATGGTGGCAGATTATGGAACATATTGAATTACTAGCTGCTGGATTAGTAAGACTCTACTGTATTTACAATCTTAGTTGTTAAAGAAAATGTATAGCTGAGAGCACTCAGATGTGTTCCAAGTTTCACTAAAGAACTAGATCCCTTCTAGGCTTAGTGCATCAAAATCCAAAAGGAAATCTTTTATATAGCGACATATATGTCGATTTTGATGACATATTGTATACATATTCCGGTGGATCAGAGAATGGTTTAGGTTAGCAATTGGACCTGGTAGGTGGCACTGTGGTTGAATTTTATTTTTTTTTTAAATTATCAAGGCTGGACAACGTTAGTATTAGTATAGATTGAGATATTAATAAATAATTACTCATTGAAGGTTTATTCTTATCGAAGACAAGTTGAAGTAAGCCAATCTCTAGCTTCATACACATTTCATAACTATTTACTGTTATCTTCTCCAGTACCATCCTTACTCCGTCGACAAACTTTCGCTGTAGTTCAAATTTATTTCTGAAAATTTAGAGTATATACATTAATATGAAATATATAACATAAACAAATATTTTGTCACAATAATACATGTAATGGTACTGACATATTAACATCACTATGCTCGCCAATCGCTATTGTGGCCAGTTTGCTTTTTTTTTGCAAGGCTAACCTAACCACGATGAAACTGTTTTGTTTTAACCTAAAAATCATCAATTTACTAATATACAAAATGGTGGCTTTGTTTCTAAAGTTTAATGTAACCTTACAGATATATCTTTTTCAATGTTCCCATCTTGTTTCAGTTAGGTTTGACTAGTGAGACAAAGACAGTTGCACTGCCATTAATATATAAGTACCCATGTAATATAAACAGATATTTTGAGCTACAAGTTCATGTAAAAAAATCCAATGCTCTTTGTAATTTTTGAACACTAGCTTTAACAAAATGTAAGTTGGTGCCTTTTTAATACCTTATTTTTAGTTATTATAATAACTTAGAATCTGACATAACACTTTTTTTTGTAATTGGCACTTTTATTTAGTACTTTTTTATTATGATTTTATAAAACTAGAAGCTTTATGTTATTTTCGCAAATTAAAATTTAAAGGCCTTATTTGTTATTCAGAGTAACAATTATTGTATATATCGATTTAGATAATCTTTAAAACTCATCACAAATAAACAGATAATATCTACAAAAACTACTTATGTATTATAACAAATTTAAACATAACAAATCAGAGAAAAACTTACTCAATTGCCACAGAGTTTATATGGGTGATAAAAGGATAGAGTATGTACTGCTGAAGCTCTTGAATCGCATCTTTTTTCAGTTCAGACACACGAGAAATAAATGTACCGATGTTGTTTGAGGATGGGTCGCTCATCATCATATCACAAACAGGTTTAATACGGGTAAAAGCCTCTTTGAGTTCGGCATCCATATTTGCGTTTTAACTTGAAACTTCGTTTTTATTTTAGCAGTTCATTTACTTCAATTACATTCCTACGGTAACTTAACATCACACTTCATATTACATTAGTTATTCAACGCAGTAGCAAAAGTAAATTCAGTTTTACCAATTTTGCATGTAAACAAGTAAACCGCTACCATCTCCGCTAGTTCTCCCACAGACTAGAGATGTTAAAAAATAATCGATTATTATTTTATTATAATCAATTATTTATAATTGATAATCGGTTTTATTATTAATCAATTATACAAAAAAATACGTTTAAATCGATTTTCATAAACATTTATGCGACGGAAAGAAAAACTCGAAGTAAATTCATAATTATATACATAATATACACATTATAAAACACCTAAAAGTGGCTGGCGCAAGTATTCTATAACGAAAAAGAATAATACCACATCAAAATGTTTGTTCTATTCGAGAGAATTAAAAATTTGTAGTAAAACTACAAATTTAAAAAAGAACATGAAACGAAAACATCCCACTGTCCTACAGGTAACATGACTAATTATATTTTATAATGATTATTGAGGTTGTTATGACAGCAAAATACTGTTCTCTGTAAAATTCGTTCAATAAAACTAAAAACATCTGGAATGCGAGTCATATGTTTATAACCTCAATATGCTCAATGAAAAATGTGTTATGGGAAACTCGACATCAATAAGTTTGACAAACTAAGACAAGCTACTTTTAGGAAACAACCTATTGTATTTACTGGTAAATTAAGTGGGTAAATATGTTTCATTGTTTGTTTATAAGACTCGCACTATGACACGAAATATTAGTTTTATTCATAAGTTATTTTATTTATAACTAGCTCACGCGTGCAACTTCGTCTGCACCAAATTGGTTATCAATAGTTTCAATTGTATTTTTAAATGCGAGAAAATTAATAAAAGTGGTACCCGATTGCAGGCATAACTATGATTTCCAATTGTGAATCCAAACTATCCACGAACTCACTCAAACATATACCCAGATTATATATGATTTTTTTTATTAGCCTAGAACCCGTTCGTAGCATCATCTACCAGGTTCAATTAAGATAAAAACTAACCTACATAAAACTAAATAAACATCTACTATCTTCCACTTGTATTAAAACCTTTTTATACTCCATTGTATTGAAGAAAAATATATGAACACCGCGTCGAAGCGTCAAACATTGCGTCGAAGCGTCAACTGTCACTTGCTTGTAACTATTGTCCAAGAGTTAGAAACTGTTGCGAAAACGAATTTTAAATATATTTCCAATATATTTTTATAAATAATCTCTATGCCAGGGCTCTTGCTAAAATATCGATGTATCGAAATATATATTTTTATTTTAAAATATCGATTTCTTTTAGTAATATTTTTTGGGCATTACATCGATATTTCGATATTAAAACTTGGATATCGGCGGTCGATATCTTTTTTATTCATAATCATGTTCTTAGTCTTAGGTTGAATAATAGCTACCCAGCACTTAGATGCATGCAGTATGACTGTGTCTTATAATAGTTTTATACATATAAGCGTGAACTCCGGATTTCGCCCTACTGTAGAGAGACTATTGGGTACACGACCAGTAATCTCCTCTCGTCAGCCTCACCTGTGCAACGAGGAGATGGGGCCCCCGACCCATTCCCTCAGGTTTGGCTACGGTGTTGGGAGCAGAGGGGCATTACGCCTCGCCCCTCCCGCTGCTCTTCTTTGGCGAAGAGGGCCACTTCGCGGATGTACCTCCCGGGCCCTATCGCATGATACCCTAAACATCTTTCGCCATTTCGTGCATCTTGCATTTATCGTATTCCTTCCGTTATTGTCTACGCTGCCGCGTTTTGGATCAATAAACCGAGATACCGGAATTCGAAACATGCTGGTAATAGTAACCTTAGTACCTAGTGAAACAGTTGAACATATGAAATAAATAGTATTTTAAAAATCTCTTACTGAAAAATATTAATCATTATCAGCCTATAAGAGACCCACTGCGGGGTCATAGGCCTCTTCCCGAAGGAAGGTATGGACACATCACCACACCAGCCCACGATATATTGGCAATTTCAAACTCTGAGAAAGTCACAATTTTATGTTTTCCCATATATAGTAATGCTACAAGAACATTTCTCAGGCTTATCTTTTCTCACGGGGTTCTCCTTCACTGTCAGACGATACTGTTACCAATTTAAAAGAGTAAATCTACGCGAATTTTGTAAAATTCGTTATTAAAGGCCGGGGTTCAAACCAGCAGTCATCGAAACGTTATTCCTCTAGCGAAACTAGTAGACTACCACTACTTCAAAAACTTGGTAACTGATGGACAGAAAAATATTGATACACATAATTATTATATTTAGATAAAACAATAATGATGACGATTATCAATATGATTGAATAAAGTTTGTGCAAGTGGCTCTTAGAACTGTACTGTTATATTTTAAAACATTTATTGTATAAATTATATCTGCAAATATACTGGATTAAAAACTGTAAATCAATGTCAAGCTGATTTACATTTTTTTAATAAAGCCGATAAATATCGATAATCGAGTTGTCGATATTTTTTTCCAATATATCGAGGTCCGATACTTATATTTTTATAAATATCAACAGCCCTACTCTGTATCACTCACAATATAGTACCTGTCTCCTTTTGGTAATTTATCTATGTTGATATGTTTCTATTGTAGATTATTCTATGTTGCTACACGGAATATTTGGCATTAAATTCATAACGTGTATTTGTCACATTTGATATTGGCGAAATTGTCTACATAGGCAGATATCATACCGGAAAGAATCAATCCAGCCCAGCTTTATATATTATATTCATCCGAACTACGTCCGAGCTACCTGTCTGGCTACCGGTAAATGATGCGTTTATTTGTGCATATCGTACCTTTACACACAAAAGTATTAATTTTTAAATAATTTTAGGATGTTTTTTTAACTATCTTTGAAACGTTATTAAAATGGAATTATTATTGAAAAACATTTTCAGTGCAAATTTCATCTTTCAGACTAATTCAGTTATTTACTCAATATTTAGACCGATTTATTGCTTTAAAAATAATATGTGTATAGAATAACTTAGATAGTGCAGTACCGGTTGCACGATAAAGATAGCGATAATTGGAGCAGCGTACGTTATTGACGCATATATATACGCAAGATGGCGTCAGTCCTGACTCATACATTTACGTTTATCGTTGTTTTATTGTATATGGTGAAATCTTAGTATTAATAATGTTTAATAAAATAAAATTTGTTCTTTGCTATAAAAAAAAAATTGGTTTGAAATTAATTCTTTTTATTTATAAAATATATCAGCGGGCGTATGACTGTTTATAAAAAATGTGTCTGACTGTGATAAATTCACGTTTTTAAATGCGTTTAAAAGTTACTGAAAAAAAATGTTCGTAAACTTATTCGTAAATCAAAATGCGCATTAAAAATACAACGTTAACCAGCTACCAGGTGTTCTAAATTCTGTCTATTGATATATTGATTATTTGTGTAGGTGGTAGTGCCACGCTGAAGCTGTAACTGGTTTCATCATGAATGGGTTGTCTCGTTCGGGCTAATACCTCCCTCTCACAGAAAACTGACGTGAAATAACATTGCTTGCATTGTAGTGTTACCTTCGGTCAGTGCTGGAGACTAACCTCTCTTCCTCTTTCCTCCTTTCCTTTCCCTTACCCTCCCCCTCCCCATATACAGGTTGGTAAAGCACTTGCGACACCCGTGGTGTTGCTAGTTTCTATAGACGGTGGTGGTCACTTAACATCACGTGACCCACCTGTTCGTTTGCCTCTTATGATACAAAAAAAAATTATTGATATATTAAAGAACCAGGTATTCTAAAATTCTTGTTCTTCCAACGTTGCCGGTTCTTGTACCAAGATGTCGCAATAAAGTCTAGTTACGTTAACTATAAATTTTTGTTGTTCGTTATCCTGGAGAACCCTTTGCGTTTTACGGGACAAAAAGTATTCTGGATATAACCTTGTAATAATTGTTATCACTGTGTTAAGTTTCGTTAAAATTGATTCAGTTCTTTAATAGTAATACGGGTTTAGATTATAGACTTTAATACTTTATCCTGGAGAACCCTTTGCGTTTTATGGGACAAAAAGTATATTTAATGAAATCTCGTAATATTATTTATCATTGTGTCAAGTTTCGTCAAGATTGGTTCACTACTTTCAGAGTGATGCGTGTTCATGGGGACAGACAGACAGACAAAAATTGAAATAAGGTTTTTTTGGCTTCTATATATATAACATAGTCTACCCTGATTAAAATTTTCAAAAAATATTTAATGTACAGATTTCGACTTCTTACAGTATTATTATAGTATAGATTTTTAAAGGAGGTACGAAAATCTTTTGATTTTGTAATTCGTGTCATGACATCCTACGTCAACATTACCGTCAATACGTTTGATTGATTGAAAGACTTCATAAAAATATAGGTATATAATTATTGCTCCGAGTGCCAATAGATATGAAAACCACACTATTGTTAATAATTTCAATAAACAAATTCTGAATGTTAAATATTGTCGTTCACACTGTAATTAATATGAAAATTTAAAAGAGAACACATTAATTTCATTGTTTTGAGTTTTCACTTCAGTCGGCAGTCCTTATGACTGCCTCGACTTTGTTTGAGTTAATGAGATTGTCATTTTGTTAGGATACTTAACATTTTTTTTTTTTATGATAAAATGTTTAATGGTACTAAAAATGTCTATGAATTATTATTATTGGTCTAGTTATTGTGATATTTGGTTTCTATATTTTCTACCTTGAAAGTTTAAACATTCACTTTCATTTTGTTTTGTATTGGTTATTTTCTATACACATCAGTTTATTTGATTCTTAATCTAGTAAATTTTTAAAGGTTTATTACTGAAACAAAAAAGCATGTCGAATTTTAAATATTAGAAAAAAACGATTTTATTCTCAGAAATCGATTATTTATATTTATTAAAATCGATTTTTAAGAAATTGATTGTTATTGAATAATGAAAAATTGACCACAGTTAATCGATTTTTTTTCCAATGATCTCACATCCCTACCACAGACTCTTCTTTAGTAAACCACAGACTTTAATTACTATTCTTATTTATGGCTAAGAGTAATTTTAATCTGTGGCTAGCATAACACATTAGCGATATAGAATAGAGAATTATACAGAATACAGCTCAGAATACAGATATAGCATCTATAATCAAATAATTGTTTATATGTGACTTACAATCTCTATATTATAATATCTCTTATTTGATCTGAAATCTTTTTTTATATCATAGGAGGCAAACGAAGAGGTCGGTCACCTGATGTTAAGTGACCACCGCCGTCCATAGAGACTAGCAACACCAGGGGGATCGCAAGTGCGTTGCCACCTCAGAATAATATTACTGCTAGCGGAGGTTGCTACTTTCTTCGTTCTAATCACTTGTTTTATAAGTGAGGTTTTTATGCATGATCTGTGTAAAATTAATTAAAATTCTATGTCAAATTATTATTGAAGTTATACTTCTTTTGGCGCGTTAGGGAAAAATGATGAGAGTAAATTTTATGACTCGCGCGCACACCGTCACGATAAACCGATACCCTGAAGTTAGCTATAGTCAACACTTTGTTTCTTTTTGTTTGTAGTTTGAATTTTTTAGTATTAAAACTTTCAATGTATTAAAACGTTTATTTTATTGTTAGTGTCGTTTTTTCTACGAACATAGAATAGGGCGAAAGATAAAATTTTTGAAAAGATTCTATCTTGTTACGCCATAGAAGTATAACTTCTAATACTTATACATAAGTACACACAGATTGTTTTTATTCAATGAATGCTTGTATCGACTAATGAAATATATCATTTTTTTAATTTTAAACAATTATTGCATAGAATTGTCAATGACCACATTTAACTCTCTATTCTTTATTCCGTGGATATAATGAGATAAGTACTGATGGTATTCTTTTATTATTATTATTAAATCGTTTGACGTTCGTAATATCAGTCTTATTAACTTAGCAATATTAATTTTGTGATTTACTTTTGTATTTTTTGCCATACTACAAGACATATTAGTTTATTTAAACAGAGAATAGTTTTTCGAGTTATATACTTGTAGGCCATGAGTTGCCTATGAATTAGACATGTATCAGATTATGCATATGCGTATTTTAAAATGGGAATTGTCACTAATGTCAAAGTCAGGTGTTGATCGGTGTTTGTCAAATTGCTAAATGTAAATGATACATATTGTTATTACTTTAATTGAATTAATACAATAAAAGATAATGTTTTTTATAGTTTTACCGCGTGAGTAAAATATAGCAAAATGTTTTCTGTAGGGGGGCAGAGGATCTTACATAAATTCTCCAGAATTTTGAGGTTAACAATATTTGATTTTAGTAGTTTACCAGATATAAAGAATTTAAATGCTGT
>JACEII010000035.1:5194111-5207486 GCA_014332785.1 Antheraea mylitta
ATATTTGATTTTAGTAGTTTACCAGATATAAAGAATTTAAATGCTGTTAGAACCGTAGAGAAGACGATAGATAATAATACTAGCATCTTTATTGAGAGCCCTATACATGTGAAATTGCAACCTATCGATGTAAACGACATGAAAGCACATAATAAACTTACTATGACTCTATATAGTCAAGGCAAAGACACTAGTGATTTTCAAGTGAAACAAACCTCGAAACGCTTGGAACTACTCAACAAAAATACTGCGTCTGATAGAAATGACGTTTGTTTAATTCAGGTGCCGTATCAGCTGAAAGTTCAAGTATCTACAACAGATAATGCTTCCGTACATTTATCAAAACTGGAAGGTGATGAGTTTATTATTAAAACTCAGAAGGGAGCTGTAAACGTTTCCGATTTGAAAGCGCAGAATATTAAAGTTGAAAGTGATGAGGGGGAGGTCCGTGCAGAAGGTAGACTTCAGGCCAGTTCAATAGAATTAAAAACTGGAATGACGTCTGGAATCAATTGCCATAATATAATGGCAAATATGTTTATAGTGACGACACATGCTGGTACCATAGCAGTGAAGTCATGTTACAGTGATAAATCACACTTCACCACATTAATGGGTGATATAAAACTTGATCACTTACATAGGTCAGTAATGATAGATGTGATCCAGCAGGGCAACCTTCGTATTATGGGTTTTTCAGGAAACCTGCAAGCTTCCTTGAAAAGTGGTGAGGTATACATGCATGCGTCACAATTAACAGAGAAAAGCAGCATTTTTATACATGAAAAAGGGAAGGTGGAGCTATTGATACCGGATATATTAAGAAATTTACCAGCAACTAATCTGATAGCAGAGAAAATTAAAGTGGATGATAAGATAATGAAGTTAGGAAGATTTATGGACGATTCCCATCCTAAGAGGTTTAGATATGAGAAAGAACCACAGAATGAGTTGCATATAGTGTGTAGGAATGGGTCCATAGAATTGAAAGAAACAGATCTGCCTTTTATTGTGTAAATACAAATGTTTCTTATTTTGTCTATGACCTCTGGAGAATATTTACACAATTCTGCCAATATCATATGAATCCTTTGCCAAACCAAATGAAGAAACTTAATAAGATATTTGAACTGTAGTACACTGAAGTAATAATTACTTTTGTTGTCTAGTGTAATCAATTAAATATTTTACCTTTACTTAAAGTGTTGCAAGCATTAAAATATATTTATGTATTAATCTATACTATCCATTAAGATAGTCATAGAATATAATTTATAATTATTGTAAATATTATTGATGAAGGCAATTATATTTTAACTGCAAGATTAATATCAGTTATTGTATTAAATAATTTTTAATGGGCAATCAATCTTTTTCATTTGCTGACACCATTACATGATATTTTCTTATGAAAATTAAATGTATACCTCTAATACTGTATTAATTTTAATTCTTTAACTTATATAATGATTTCCTATTTAGAATTGTTGCTGATGTATATTTGTACAATATATGTAATGGTTTTTTACTTACCTTTTGATCAACACTGGTATGGGTGAAAAATCCTTGTAGAATATTTAGTATACAGCAGCTCAATAGAAGTTAAAAGAATTTAGTTACTTGCAGTAAAATACCATAAGGGTGATTTTGTTTTAAATTCATTTCAAAATATGTTAACTATAAAAATTTTGTAACTAATTTGTATTAGAATCTATTAGTAACCGAAATTGTAGAGGTTGTTAGTAAATTTAAAATTTTAAATAAGTTAATTGCCAAAAATATAGTGTCATTTTAAATATAGAATGATATGTGTTCTATAACTTTCATTTTTGTATTTAAGAATGATAAATGAGGCTCTGGTTAGTGTAAAAGTGACAGAAACCAAACCTTTTATATTTTTTGTAATTTGATATAATTAAACAGGTATTATTAGATGAAAAAAATAACAAATTCGAAATATATTCATCTTAAATTCACTTAATATTTAAAATGGAGGTACCGTTACTTTTAACAATTCAAAAAAAAAAAAGAAATTCTTAAGGTATGATTTACATAACTTTTCCACTGACAATCTGTATTAACATGGAGCAAATTACATATAAACCAATTATCGAATTTAATAAGCAATTCAAATTTAATTCTTAATAGAAATAATATGAGAATAAAATATTAATGTATGAATACACAAAAATAGATGAAATTAAACAGAATGTTTCATAAAAAAAACAACATATATCAATAGATATTATTATTAATTTATTTCTACATGTATGTGTTATTTTATATGTACTTCCACATTTTATCATCTGTCTCTGTTTTAGAAGTAATAGACTGCAATTGAAACATAAAAAAACATTTCATATTTAATTAACTATCTCTTTCCTTCCACAATCTATTCTATTATTTTTGTTTGCAGCAACTCTTATAATAAGTTTTAATATGCAATGCATTTATGTCCATCACATCGGTACCGCTTGAAAGCCATTTCAGTTGTATTTATATCTCATATTTCGGTATGTATCAAAAATTTATGATTAAATTTTGTAATAAGGTATTGAATATTTCATTACTATGGTTTACAACATATACTTAGGACAAGCGTTACACTCTTTTTAAATTGGTTGTTCATACCCTGGTGTAATAATACTAACCGAATAAACATAGGAACATAATAAAATCAGCTTACAGTGTATTTCTGATTCTAATAGTTCAGTGTTAAAACAAATGCCATTACTATCTAATAAATACACAAGGATTCGAAGCTTTCTTATGACAAATATCTTCACCACAGATGCTTTTATTTGTATTTAGCACGTGCAAGTAATATACACATAATTTGTTTTATTATGTTTTACCTATGTGTAAGCAATCTGTAGAAGTAAATATTGTGTAGTTCCTATAATGTAGCTTTGATGGTGTCTGTACATATTTGTGTGAGTAGTCTATAAGTACGTTATCTAAAGGTTTTAATGTTGATATATTGTAGATATTCAACTATTATTATTTATCAGTGTGTAGATTATTGAATATTTGATTAAAAGTATTTATTACATTAATTAAGATATGTTTAATTTCCTTCACTAGTTATCCCATCTAGTCACGTAGTAACTTCCCATTTATGTTTGTTTATTTTTTAACTAGGTAAGTGTTAATTGGGTACAAAGATGAGCGGTTCGAGTCCGGCGGGGCGCTGCTAGCCGCCATGCATCAGATAACAAGCCAGTTTATATGCGCGTGCGGCTATCGCGCGCGTCAGTGTGACGCCCGCCATGCCGGCTTGTGCGCCCGAATACAGTCGCCTAGCGCGATCCAACACAGAGCTAGTATTTTCCCCGCGGAAGAGATGTTCACATCAACCACCGCCGTTCACTGCCCTGCGAAGATCCTTCTCTTCGACTTTCTCGCTAATACCTGAAGAGAGGGCCATATCTCCGGAACGGCCGCCGCCGGTCCCTCGTCTCATACAACTTATAACGTGGGGTCCTCGTCAGTTACTGCGACCTATGTTCGCACTGCTCAATTTAATCTCGCATCCAGCTTGGAAACAAATCTTGGTCGTGCTGCCTACTCTGTGGATAGCGGCATCGCTCTTCATATTCTGGAAATGTGTGCAGTGCCCTCTGAGTGTCTTTAAGATGATCGGCCGTGCTATTAGCTTGAAGGGTTACAACAAGCCCCGCACTGTTCTTATAAGTGGCGGGAGTTCAGTACAAGCTCTACATCTTGCGAGGAATTTCCATTCGGCCGGTGCCAGGATTGTCGCATTCGAGATAGAGGGGCAATTCGCTTTGTTGAAGTATTCTGCAGCAGTGCATAAGTTCTATTCTATCCCTAGGCCGAATCCGGCCGATCCTCTTGCCTACGCGAAGGCCTTAAAGGAAATCGTTGAACGGGAGTCTGTTGTGTTCTATATTCCGGTCAGTTCATCGACTCCAGCGTATTACGACGCTTTGGCAAAACCTCATCTAGAAGTCAGCGGCTGTCAATGTTTTGTTCCCTGTGCAAGAGATGTTGTAACTCTGGATGATCCATTGGAACTTATGCGTGTAAGTAGGGCTGCCGGCCTCGCCACTCCACAATTCTGGGTCGTGGCTAATGATGAGGATGTGCGAGCATGGTACGACAGTGGCGCTGCGAAAGAAGGGCGTCATTTTATTGCCAGTGCTGGAGCTCGAGGTGCAAGGGATCGTTTACGATTCGTCATGCCGGAGGAGAAGTCACAATTCAGATTCACGCGTGAAATCAGCGCAGAAAAACCTTGGGTGATTGTAAGGGAGCCAAAAGGGGAGAGGATAGTTACGTGTACTACTTTGAAGGAGTCCCGTGTCGTGAATAATGTTACATGCCGAGTGGATGCTACAAAGAAGGGCCTCGTACCTCAAAAGGACGAAGAAGCTGACGCTTGGGCTCAGCGATTCGTTTCATTCCTCGCACCCGTCAGGCCTATGACTGGACACGTATCGTTCAGACTTGTTCGCGAAGAGAGCACAACTAATGGCCACACGAACAAACTAATTGCGATAGGAGCTCGTGTTGGAGTGTCTTTGCCTTACTTGTGCCAGGGACCGACACGATGCGGACACACGGCAGCTGTTGGAAAACTACTTGACACTGTGCTCGACACACGCGAGGCTCTGTTCGCATTTTGGGATCCTTTGCCGTATTGCGCTTACTATCAGTCTCGAATGCCAGATGAACGCTATCCGCCGCCGCCAGAGCCTTGTAAGACCCCACCAAACGTGCCTCTTTGAAGGGACTGTGTTTAAGTGTAGGATTTATTTATTAAAGACACTCAAGTACCTGAAGAGTGCGTGAGTGGGCTCTCTATGCGTAGTTAAATTGCGCGCTTTCTCTGTTTCTATGCGTCTCACCCCACTTGGTGACCCAAGTGACAGGGTTGAGGAATGATACGAAATATTTGTAACTACTAAGTAGATATTTTATATACTACCAAATATTACCATTAATATTAGGGAGTTATGAATTTTATATTAAAAGTTCTTGATTAAATTTTTATAAAGCTTAATTTTATTTAATAACCTCACCTTAAGATAATAACTTATTACTGCATCGGTAGTAATTGTAATCGTTTTTTTTTATTGATTTGCTTCAGTTGTACCATGAAAAATGATATTAAGTCGTAGTAATTAACATTGACAGGTAGGTACATTTTGTTAGTAGAATATATATATCTTTCGTTAGTGATTATTTTTAAAGTACATACTTAACCAAATACTTGAGCAGATTATGACAATACGTTCTATGTACGAATCATGGCCGCTGAATATAAGATTTATAAATATTTTTGTTTTCTAGAACATAAATAAACAGTTGATCATCGTAGTTTTTTAAAACTTTAGTTTAACAAGTATAATAGTTAACAATCTTTTATATAACTTATTCTGATTAGGGCTAGAGCTAAGAAAACGCTGTACATTTAATCTCCACAGTTAACAGCATTGGCGACTGATTCGCGACGAGTCTGCGAAGAAAATTGTGACCTCTGAAACCAGCGCCATGATTGACCCGGACGCGAGATAACAAGCTATCTCTTCAAGTGCAATATATTTACATTACTATATATGTATATATGTATACTATCACGTTCAATAAACATTAGGTTAGCAACAATAAATTTCAATTTACAGTCGGTTATCTATAAATTGTTTACAAGAAAAAAAGAAGGTCTAATGTATTTTATGACAATAGATTATAAGTAGTCCTCTATACACATAGTGAGAATGTAAGATTAAGGTGTCTGTGCTTTTACGATTATTGAAAAAAAAAATTGCAAATGTCTATGAATGTCATAAAATACATTTCAATTAATTTCAGACGTGTCTGTTTGTAAGAAAACGAATCACTCCTGAAATAGGTACTACATTTACAATAAAACCTATTCAAGAAAATCATAATGCATATCTTCGAGTAACATTTCGTCTTTGTTTCATTAGATCATTCGGTCTATCAAAAATATATTATTGTAATTTTAATGATGAGGCGACTTATTACGAGAAAAAATTAGATAAAAAAAAGATTAATGTATTCAGATAATTTTAATACTGTTTTTTTTTTTTTTACATTACATTCCACGCAGACGAAGTCGCAATCACAGCTAGTATTTAATATGTAAGTGGAAGTCGTAATTTATATCATTATAAAATTGAAAAAAGATGTATTGATATTTTGAAATTATTTAGAACTATTAAAAATTATGTATTTTTTTAAATATAGGTAATATACACAGATTATTTATTAAACAGCGGAAATTCATTAATGTGCGTCATACTGAGTTGATCTATTGACAATTGACATTATTATATATTATTATTAAACTAATATAAACAAAATAGTTACATAACAATGATAAACATGAACGCATGCAGACTAGATTCTAGATTTACTTTGGAGAACTACTTATATCTTGTTCAGTTAATTTCATTACTAATTTGCTTGCTAATGTGGGAGTAAAAAAAAATAAATATTCCATTCAACCATATAGTCGATCACTATGCCAAATTTCTATAGAGTCTATCCATCCTTTTAATTGTTATTAATGACTAAACATTGAAATGTGCTTTCAAATTAAATGTAACAATTAACTACTTACCTTTATCATATTTTTTTAAGGAATCGTTTTCTATATTTTATTCAAGTAGTTAATTTATCTAAATGTAAGTTACTAATTAAATTAGCACATATATAATTAAAATAATACGTTTAGTCCTTGTTAATATTCTTGATAAATTTTTATGTAGCTGTATGTTCGGGTTTTTGGATAAGTACCTGGATGACCGAGCTTAGCGTGGTTCTTTAAAAAACATTTTTAAATTAAAATAAACTGTTAGGTTTGTCTTACAAAGCATTTTTTTACAAATATTCGGACTGAGGTTAGACGGATTTTCGAAGCTGCCGATTCCATATAATCCGTCATTCAAGCTATTTTGATTTGACAGCGGTGGCGAAATTTGCCTATATATTCTAGCAATATTTTTTCATGCCTAAAAACTCAGTTAAAAAGTTTTCTATGAATGAAATCTAGCTAGATTGATTTATCGTCCCCGAAACCACCTACATACTAAGTTTCACGGAAATCGCTTTAGCCATTTCCGAGATTCTGAATATGTAACAATATAAAAGTATATATAGTAAAGAATTCAATAAGAAACAAAGTTAAGATATAGTAAGTTATGTATAGGAATTTGAAATTTTAAAAAGACCAAACCAAACTTTACTTCAATGCCATTTGATTTCAAAGATGTGGATAAGCATGGCTAACTAAATGAAGTAAATACCTAATATGCATACCTATATACACTAGATCCAATAATCCGGCACACTATGCTCATGCTTACCTCACTCTTGTCTGCTTTTGTACCAACAGCCCCTTGTTTTCAATAGTGCCGAATTAGTGAAGTTGGTGTTTAACTGTGTATTTAGATCTCGGCGCGCGGTGTTTTCAATATGGTAATAAAATTGTTACTTCAAATTTTATATAATTTTGCATCATGTTCTAACGTTTTAATACAAGATTATTAGTATCTTACATTTTTCTATTGCAAGTTCGTCAATGATACAGCTCATAAAAAGTTGCTACTAATGACTTTTCTAATCAAGCTTCCATCAAATTTCGTCTATATTCTAGAATAGAAAGCAGACTAATCAGCGTATACCAAATGTCACATCTAGACTCAGACCAGGAAATAACCAATCTCTCTGATTAGAAAAAATAACTGTACGGGGTATTGAATTCATAAATACTAGGCTCAGTGGTAATGCTCATAAACGCCAGGAAACTTGTCAAAGACTCATTTAGAAGAGAACAATCTCAGATATACATTTTCTATAACATAATCTATCTATCTATCTAATAATAATATATATTTAATACCTTTAAACGATCATTGGGGTGTAAGGGGTGTTAAATAACATCATAAGACTTGAGACACCCAAGCCAACCTCACCTGCCCGTGGTGCACCCTGCTGAATAACGAATGAGGCAATGGCGAAAGCGGGGTGGTAGGGTCTTACAGCCCGACTGGGTCGCAACCACCATGTATACGGTGAAAAAGCCCGTAATAGTGATTCGCTTCTGCGGGTCGCGTTTCGGGATCAGCCTGTGCATATCCAGCTTTTTGCAGGCCGGCATGATAGTGACGATCGGCGATGGATAGTGTGTCAATCGGTGGTCGCTATTATTTTTGGATTGCACTGTGCTTACCATCAGGCATAGTGCAGTCATTTTGCCGTGGTACAATAAAAAAAAAAGATCAATTCTTATATATTTTTATGTTGTTATATATTCAAGATCTCGGAAACGGCGTCTGCGATTTCCGTGAAACTTAGTACGTAGATGATTTCGAAGACAATAAATCGATCTAGCTAGATTTCATTAATAGAAAACTTTTATCTGAGTTTTCAGGAAATAAAAATATATAGCTAGAATATAAAGGTAAATTCCACCGCCGCTGTCAAAACAAAAATAGCTTAGATGGAAATCGGCTGCTTCAAGGATCAGTCTAACAACAGTTTTAATCCGAGTGACAGCAAAAGAGATATCTTTTCTTAAAAAAAAAAAAAAATGCTTATTTTGTTAAGTTTGCCTAACAGTTTATTTTAATTTTAAAATGTTATTTAAAGAACCAAGCTAGGCTCGGTTGTCCAGATGCTCTTCTAATCTTCTAAATACAATCTAATCTAAGTAAATATAAGATTCTAATTACTTCAATGAGCGTTATTAAAGGTACTATGAATTATTTCCTTCAACTGCTAACTATCCCTCTCTAGAAAAGTAGATAAGGTTGAACGTGGGCGTGAATCAATTCATAACTGATTGTAAAGCAGCCAATAATAGACTGTCGTGTTTACTTCCTAGTGAGATAGCGGCTCATATCTTCCACTCGTCTCGGGGACGTCTTGTTGTAGGCATGAATATTTCCAACTTTTTGAAGTGAAATCCTCTTTAGAAGCGTTGAACGGTATTTTTGGCGGGAGATAAATTTATAATTTCGGGTGATGACATGCTACGTAAGCATGACGTGTTGTACTTAAATGGCTTGCGTCAGGCTAGCGACGCGTAGTCTAGGAGCCAGTGTACATGTAATATTGATATTTTGCAGTTCATTTGATTGATTAATAACTTTATAAAAATCTACATAATTATTGCTCCAAATGCTAATAGACACGAAAACCACACTATTGTTAATTATTTCAATAAACAAATTCTGAAATTTCAATATTGTCATTCACACTATAATTAATTTGAAAATTCAAAAGAGAATACACATTTATTTTAATGTTTTGAGTTTTCACTTTTGTCAACAATCCTTATGATAGCCTCGACCTTTTTTAAAAAATAATCTACAAATTTTAGCATTTGACTCCAGTCGTCGATGATATCAACACAAAAAGTATAAGTATTTTCAAAATTTAATTTTACTAGTCAAGGAAAAAAGTGCAGAAAATAATGATTATCAAGAAATGTATGTATATAAAACTATCGCCCATTATGAATACTGGAACGCCTACTATTGGATGGTAGAAACCAAATTTACTATGTTATCAATTACGAGTATATTGTATTTATGCTATGTTGAACATCAAAAAACATGTTTGATTGTCATCTAAAGTTATGTAAGATTGCGATTATTCGCTTCTTTTTCATGCGCTTGTCTTTTTTTTTAATCATAGGGTCCAAACCAACAGGCGGGCCACCTGATAGTAAGTAATTCCCGTCGTCTATAAACACTAGTGCCATCAGAGGATTCGCAACTGCGTTGCCAGCCTTTTAGAGGTGGGCGTCCCGACGAAATGTAACAATGCAAGCATTATTTCTTCACGTCGGTTTTCTGTGAGAGGGTGATACTACCCCAGGCGAGCCGAGCCATTCATGCTAAAACCAGTAATAGCTTCAGCGAGGCTTTACCACCTACCTAGATAGTGTCGGTAAAATATGTTCCCTATCTTCATGTTGTGAATTAAGATATCTTAGTATTTTTGACAGCTAAATTGTCGCCCTTGTTGCTTTAAATACTTTTTGTTTACTACCTTGAAAACGTATACAAATAAACTAATTTAAGCGTTGCAATAAAAACAAAAATATGAGATTAATAAACTATTAAATGACATGTTTAAAATAAACATGCTTTTCTCGAAGAGTGTGTGTCAGTAGATAACAATAAAAAAACTATTATTTTAAAATTAAATATTGATAAGAAAAGAAAAACACTCGTTTATTACATGTTACATGTCGACAACGTGAACGCTTGAATTGGCTTATTATTGGTGGCTAATTATACTTCATACTGGAGTGATCGCACAAATATACGCGTGTAACGTGTATACCTAGCGAGTGTCTGACAATTCATTTTTAGTCATAAGCGGTTTGTAACGCGGTTACTATTGTCATATTTTCAACCTAAAGATGTTAACTAGCCAATGGAGAATTAGAAATTATCAAGAGTTGTCCGGTGAAGCTGTTAAGACCTTGCTAGGCCAATAGCGTAGTCAGTTCGAGAAAAAAAAATATCAAGAGACATATGAAACTAAATTTAAACAGTTCGTAAACAGTAGTATTATGCTTTATATTCTTCTTCTTGGATAGAGTTGGCATAGCAGGTTTCTACATTTTTTACACTTTCAGTCTTTTCTATTAGTTGTCATAGGTCTGTACCCTTATTTACAAATATAACTTCCTCACGCAATATCTATAAAGGTAAGACTTTAAAAACACAACAACGGTTTAAATGGTATTTTTTGCTGCTGACGCACTGGATGCTGTTGGTTCGAATTCAACTTAGGAAAAACATTTAGGTGGCAGAGAGCTTAACCCTTTGGTTGATAGGCATCTTTTATTAAGAACAAAAAATAAAGAGTAAAGCTTCCTAGATACTCCTGTACTTTTATGCTAAACAATCAAATTTGTAAATTGCTTAGAAGCGAAAGCTTATGGGTTGGAGAATGGTTCTGTGTAAGATGCTACGTGTTTCAGTACTTTGTCACCGATGATGATTGGTCCGACCGGTTTCGGCCATGGCGACCACTTTGACCCCTAAACTAACTCGGAGTCTAGTAGTAGAAGCGGTCAGATGCGCAGGATATATTAAGGTGCACAAGTGTACGCGCAAAAACACAGGTGCACATACTCGCCCTTGTTCTTCTGGACCCAGAGGAACGGGGACCGTTACGACCAGAGAAGGACTCGGACAGATGGTGCAGTATTCCGGTGAGAAAACACAAGGGGTCAGTACTATCTCACACTCCCTTAATCGCCTTTTACGATACCCACGGGAAGATATGGGGTGGTGCTATTCTACTCTGCCGGCACCATCCCAGCTACCTCGGTAGAGGACTTCAAGTGGTGCAAGTATGCTGCCTATTGCAAGGTATCATTTTTGCGCTTTACCTACCGACCTTGCAAAGAACTCGCGTGTTGACTGATTGGTGTAATTAATTAGACCAATCTGGCCAATATCTCGGTTAGCATATAAACAATCTGAAAACATTTTTTTCTAGCTGTGAGTTCCTCTTATTCCGAATAAGTATTGTTAGATATCCTCTCAATTTTCAAACATATACATATATATCTATATTGTATCCATACATATAGATAATTCTGTCACAAAATCTTTCCACACTTTTTTCGGATTTTCTCTACTCCTATATTTATCCAACCTCATTCCTATTATTCTTCCCAATCTAGGACTTTAATTTCGTCTCATGACAATAATCTATTATCCATAAATATCTGTCTCTGGTATTGTAGTTAACCCATAATAAGTCTCTAGCACGTGCAATCTTCTTTCATCAATTTTTGTGTGCTCCATCAATCAATTAAAAATAGCTGGATAAGTCCTTATCTTTTAGCTTGTACTTGCTGTGCTCAAGACTTCGTCCGCGTGGAACTGATTGCATAAAAACTCTTTTGTATGATATGTCTTAGATAGTGTTTATAAATTATATTATATCTTGATTTTGTAAGAGACTGAATTGCATTTACTTACCTACTCTTTTCTCCTACTTATGTCGACCCATAACTCAAATTACAATAACTTTTGATAGAGTGGACCGATTTTAATGAAACAAAAACTAAATGTTACTCGAGAACATGTTTTATGATTTTAGCTTAGTAGTACTTTAGCAGTGTTACGTGTCCAAACAAACAGACATTTTTAAAAATGGTTGAAATGTTTTTTTTTTTACTTATTTCTAGACACGTGCTACATTTTTTTATATAAAAATCTAAAAAGTACACACAAGTTAGATTAACATTTTTATTATATGTAAAGTTTTATTGAATACAATAATTAATTTTCCATAATTTTTAAGAGTACGCTATACCAGTCATGTAGTCGGCTTATCTATGAGTCCCTGTGACCGGGCGTAGACCACCAGGCGGCTGCGTGCATCGTTCGAAGTCCCATTCTCGTAATTATATTTAATTGTCCTGTCTAGACAGATAATAATAATTGATCAGTGTTTCCCAATGTTCTTCTTATTGTTAATTAATTGTACTTTTACCTACATTCCAAATCATGCTTGACATCAGTCATGACTGATGGTAAATCATTTATTATCGGGAGTTATCAGTGATATCTGTTACGTATTGGCTATTCCCTTGACCCTATTATATATGACTATTAAAGAGAAAAGATTTGAATTCTTCTTAAACTATAAGGATATATACGAACGGGTAATATGGGTTGTATTTCGTTTTTAAAGTCTACATCAATGCTAATGAAATCGTAAGCGAATTCTGATAAAAATGAACACTGGTAAAATGATAGACATTTCACAAACAAGTTCCAGTATTATTTGACGAATTAACACAGTTGTATCTTCTCGGAGAAAGTTACTAAGCAAGCCTTGTCAACCACGACTACTCGCCATTAACTCTATTAGCATCAGCTATAATCTTTAATTTTAAATGATCCCCATGAGAATGCTAATATTCGAGAAAAGAATGTGCAATATTAATTATTGTGTATAAAATTAAGACAATTCCACGTTCAGTAACTCTGAGAGAAGATTATTTGTGGTAGTGATTAGAAAGCTAAGATAGATATATGGTGTAATTAGAATGGATAAGATTAAGAATGAATACATCACTGAAAGTTTGAAAGTAGCAGCATTGATAGAGATGTTGACAAGTAATAGATTAGCATGGTACGGGCATTTCATGAGCAGAGTTGAAAGTTTTGTAAATAGAAGCGTTTTAAGTATGAAGGAGTGTGGTTACAGGAGTAGACAAATACCAAAAAGGTATAGATGGATTGTATGAAAAATGACACGTGTAAAAAAGGTGTGAATAAAATAACATCTGAAAAGGAGAGTGAAAGAGGAAAACTTTTTTTATGTTCCATGCTTTCTTTCCTGC
>JACEII010000035.1:5210924-5336176 GCA_014332785.1 Antheraea mylitta
TGAAGATCCGTTGAGTAGTTTTTGAGTTTATCGCGAACAGACAGACAGACAGACGTGATAGAGGTCTATGTTTTTAATATGTTGTGATAATGCTATGTCAGAATTGTAAAAGATAAATTCGCGGAAAACATACCTCGAAACTTCGCGAGTGATATCAGAGTGCAATTAATTGATATAAAAGGATCTTAGTTATCACTTTCTCTTCGATAAAACATAAAGATTATCGCATTAAATTATGCTCGAAAATAGTGATATAGAGTATAAAAATAAGTATTTTATAGAATAGTGAGAATCACGTATATTAAGAGTTGATAAGGTTATATTATGTTCTGTGATAGCGCTTCTAATAAAGCGTTGCTACGGTACGCTATTTTGATGGTTGGAACTTTATTTGCCAATGTTGTGTTTAGCATTCGACTTCAATCTCATCCAACGATAAATGAAGACGTGGTCTAATTGCTATTGAAGCTATTACTGGTTTCAGCATCAATGGGTCGGCTTGCTCCGGGTAGTACCACCTGACCCACAGAAACACTGGCGTCAAGTAGCAGTGCTTGCATTATTGCGTTTCGTTCGGTGCAAATGCCAGAAAACGTTAAGAGATGCGTCGCAATAGATTTAAAATTTGATGGAGGCAGCAAGCCAGGCGAACTTAGAAAAAACCCTATCACCGTAAGCTCCAATTTCGTTGCAAGGATTCGAACCTACGTCTATCAATGATATGGCCGAGCATGCTATTAACTAAGCCATTACCGCTTCGAAATATTTGAAGGAAGTATTTTTCTTGAGTCATAGTTGGCAAATGAACGCATGGGTCACCTGATGTTATTGATCACCACCATCCACAGACACCAATAACATCAGGGAAGTCGCAAGTGCATTGCCAGCCTGTGTTTAGTGTAATGGGGAGGGTAGAGTGGAGAGGTGAGGACGCGAAGGGGACTGGAAGTGGGCCTCCGGCGCTCTCACTGACCGAACGAAATGCAACAATGAAAAAAGCACTGTTACTTCACGTCGGCGTTTCTGTGAGTCGGGTGGTACAACCCCGGGCGAGCCGATCTATTCATGTTAAAACCGGTCATAGCTTCAGCGTGGCTCTACCACCTATGATTTGTTTCTTAGATCAGATTGTGCTGACAACAGTCAATGAATTTGAAAACCGCTGTTATAAATGTCCATATTTGAATTATTAGGGAATAATTTCAAAGAACCGGTTCATTATCTATATTTGTACGTGTGACCCGAAACTCGGATCCGCTTTGATTGGGTTACATATTTACTTTCCTCGAATAGTATTCTGGAAACGTCCATATTAATTAGGCGAACGATACATTATCATCTTTTAATAAATTTCGTGTAATAGTTGAAATACTAATCAACTTATGTATGCGGTAGGTTTTTTCCGCGAACGCATGACATGTTAGTATAGCGTGACCGAGCGTATTACGGCCGAGCTTATACGGCCTATTTACGTGCAATATTGATGTTTTGCATTAAGATCGTGCAACCCATCGTATGTTTGATTGATTAGTAAATTGTGTAAAAATGTATATAATTATGAAAACCAGACTAGTGTTCATCAAGTTCATCTAATTTTTAATATACAAGTTATGAAATTTAAATAATTTATACTATAACTCGTATAAAAGTTTTTTAAAAAACGAGAGGTTTTAAAAAGTATTCTATGGACAGCATCGTGAAACCCGCTTAGGGGTCTCGTCGATGCGCATGTTTGTGCGAGTGTTTGTAGCTAGTTTCCGTACTGTCTTTTATATTTATACTGTGACCATGTTATGCCTTCATCACGATGATTTCCTTCATCGGAAACTCCAACTCAGTTACAAGAATTTGAAAATACGTGCATTGACAAGGCATCGACGCGGTATCCCAACATGTTATTAACTAAGCATTTCATCGCTTCAGAACTTTAGAACCTTATGTTCTTTTCTGTACTCTTTACATAGTGTGTGCAAAATTTAATCACGATTTAGTACTTAATCTATGAAAGCATAACATATAAATAAGCTCATTAATATTTATGGTAGAAGGACGGCGGGCGTATCTGTAATGTTTGTCGTACAATAAGAACTCTGGCTGGCAACCCTTTTTTTTACTAACGAGGGGATAACCTTTATGGATACCCACCTAAGCCTAAATTAAACATTTAAATAAAAAAAGATCTAGTTGAGGGTAGTTTCTTTCTAGTTTTTTCTAAATATATATATAAAAATTAAATAATAGCAATGAAATCAATGCGTGCGGAATCGGGTGCTCTGTTAGTTATTATTTTAAAGGGGTAAAATTTGTATATTTCTACTAAGTAATCTATTAATTATGAAAATTATTTTTGTGGAAGGAAGTAAGCCGTACTGTCTATGAGCTATGTTTTACTGTTACTAAGTCTATTACTCAAAATAACAGACAAGGAGCTGCAGTAACGTGTAAATAATCATGCCAGCGGCAGTTAAAAAAATCTACGCACTAAAGATAGGTCCATGGTCCAAGGCTGAAGTCACGCCGCAGACGCATCGCAGACACCGATTAGACATTATCAGCGTTCTATATGTATTTTTTATCTTTGCATTATATAAAACAAAATATTACAAAACCGAGGTAATTAGATATACTTGCTTCGATTTGTTTCAATGTATTTTTTCATTCGTTTTAAATACAAAGAGGTTTTAGTTCACACTCATTTAATATTAGTCTTAGACGTGGTGTAAATCGAAAAAGAGGTTTTTATCTATATTTATCATGAAACACAACTAAGCGAAGTTTGCTAAATGCCTTACCACAAAACTATCTCAAACAAAGTTTGATTTCATCGAAGAAATTGCTTCAAGAGAAACTATTTCGAGATAAAATTAGTATAACAAGCTCATGGTATTTACGATTTATCGTCGAATAAAACACTAGCAACCGAATGCGGAGCTGTTCAGATCTTCTTATTATCATTTATTAGCGGACGCGGCGGACGTTGTCTTGCCCTGATGATTAAAATTTTTTTTTTTTTTTCGAAATTTCTACACTATTGACCCAGCAAGGTCTTAACAGCTTCACCGGACTACTAAGGCGAGCGCTTAAGGCACTCAGCCAATTTTATTTTGGCAACCAGCTCAAGGGTGCACGGCACACCTCGGCTTGGCTGTTGCCTGTTGCATGCAAAATCGCGACCTATCTTAGCTAACCTAGCTAACCATTCATATATGTATGAGTTGTTGAAACATATACGTGTACCAAGCATACACGCCTCAATAACTCCTCCATATATTTATTATCGGAAAATTGAGAGTTTTTCAGTTTGATAAGGGAAAAAAGTAAACCCTTGCAATTTCATGCATAAGCGTGTAGGCGTGCACGTGTGTGGTGGTGATCGTGTAGTGTTGTAGCAGTGATGTATATTTATGTGTCACCGTATCGCGCAAGCAACGCACTCAAGGGCTCCCTACCGAGGGATCGAACCTAGGCTTGAGCCGCTGCTGTGGGAGGCCTAATCGGGTTGGGAGGCCTAATCGGGTATGATTAAAAAATATAGACTAATTATACACCTTAATCTTTCTCATGAATCACTTTATAAACTGGTGTAAATCTCGTGAAAATCCGTTCAATAGTTTTTGAGTTTATCGAGAATAGACAGATGTGGGAGACGACTTTGTTTTATACTATGCAATGGTTGGTATAAATTCTCCTTTATACAATTATATAAATAAAATGAAAATAAGTCTGTGGTAGTGCTCGGATAACGTAAAAAGTAATGTATAAACTTATTTTTTTTATTTCCTGAAAACGAGAGTGGAAATGTAAAATATATTAGTTAAGTGTGATAAGGGTAATGAGATAATGACAACATAGGCAGAGAAAAAATTTTCAATACTGAGAATTGATTTTATAAAAAGTAATACTAACTATTACCCGCTGATTCTATTGGATTTAAATTCTATACTATTAAATTACCGTCAAATATTATATATAACGTATAGAGTGTGACTGACACTGAAACACGACAATGTGATTGAGCTGTATCTCGTTGTCATAGGCATTCGTAGTTCGGCCCTTCTCGACTACATTCGGTTCTTGTTGGATGGCTATTCTACCCTGGGCTCACGATACCCCGCGGCGCACTACACGGCCCGTCTTCTAACACTATCTTTCCATAGTACAGAGACTATGAAATCCAAACAATAATAATTAAAAGATTACTGTTTTCTAACAAGAAAACCTATTTTTGAATTCTAGGATATTAGTATAAATTTATAGGTATACATAGATGTTATATGAGATTAGACTGCTTTTAAACGTTTTATAATAACTTATTCACTTTGCTACGTATAAAGGAAAATATGATTTAACTAGTATAAAGGAAAATTAATAATTTCTTTAGAAACATTACAGATAATTGGTGAGTTATTGTTGATGTTTGGATCGCGGATAATTCCATTATTCGTTGGTCCGGTATTTTTCCTGTCGGTGCATTGGCTGATTGGCACCTAGACGTTCAAAGGTCGACCATGTCCAGACGACGTGACCTACTTGAATGACCAATGGACATATGTTTATATAAAGGTAGGCGAGTAACTCTTATACCATATATGTAACTGTATTCTTGAAAATTGTATGGGTAAAGTTGTGTATTAACATTATCTTTTACTTCACAAATTTTTCTGGTTAGGTGTCATCCTAAAGAAATATGTAATGATTAATTATTAAATGCGTGAACAACCCCATGCAAAATTACGCAGTAATTATATTCGTTTTTTATTTTTTCCTAGTATTTTTTGAAAGTGCTATTATATTTTTATAGGTTATTAATCGGGCAATAATATATATCTCGCGTATGACTCTTCAAAAAAAAGGAATCGAGTCGTTTATGCAATTGTAATTAAACCCATGCATACAAAAACACATTTATTTAGTATGTGTCTTATGTTATGTGTTTTAAAAAAATATACATAAGTGAACAAATATTATAGAAAGGGGTTGTAAAATCTGTAGCGTTTCTAATGGAGCCATGTAAAAATAATGATAATCAAAGAAGCCACCATGACTTAATTCTAGATTAACTATCTATGATTAAGTATGTATACTTAATCCTCTTTATGTATTTATGAATCTTATATTTATTGAAATTCGACAACTATGTCAATAATAATTGAACTAGTTATGTACTCCAGTTCAGATTTTGTAGATGTTACAAAAGTAAAATACTTTTCAATATTATCTCATCCATTGTAGATCTTTAAAACAATTTTATTTGATACATTAGCGCTTCTTCTATATGAAGCTAATTTTCACTAATCTATTTAGAAAAATATTTAATCCCCGATGCAAATGCTTAGATCGTAAATAAATCTAAAGATGAACTTGATAAAAAATGAAACTACCTGTAACCCGCAATTTGGTTCGCATGTTCTCCAATTTAATATGCTTAGCTTTGTGAAACTATCATTATAATACTATAAGAAAGTGAATATACAAGTTATAAAAACTTCACGGATATATACGCACAACTTTTCACCAAAGATTATCAGAAGAATTATATAATGAAGTACATTTATCCTATTTATTGTATGGATATTTTGTAATCAATTTATTTTCGTATTACGGAATACCTTATTATAGAGTGGACAATTATGTGGCTGATATCTAGAAATGATCTCCTCTCTGTACATTCGCTTAAAACGACTATGGCTACAATGATATATATCTAATCTGTATGAAAAAAATTACATTAAAAACTAGATCGACTTTTTTCTTAGTTTCTCTCGTAAACTGCTTTATTTTTTGAATCGGTTGTCAGGCCTATATCATTGCTCTTTCGATAAATATACGACTTTTGCAACTAATATGTAATATGCAAAAAACACTACTTAAGTAAGTTATCAGAATCAAGTCCATTTACTTATCTACTTTTTTTTCGTAGTTACGCCGCGTCGTCATCAAAATTACAATAACTTTTGATAGAGTGGACCGATTTTAATAACTACTCGACTAAGTTACTCCCGAGGATATGCTTTATGATTTTATTACTGAGATTTTATTGTGAACCCAGCTAGTGCTTTAGCAGCGATGCGTGTTCATATATACAGACATTTTTAAAAATGATTTATATGTATTCTGTTACTTATTTCTAAACCTGCAATATTTATTATCACGAAAATCGAAAAAAAAATAATCACGTTAGATTTACATTCATATTGTATGTATAGAAAGGTATCAGTTGGTTATGATACGTGTAAATGGAAGTGTTTAGAATATAAAATAGAATAGTATATTCATTAGAGATTACAGTGTACTTAATTTCGTTGGTGTGTATTCGTGGTGTGTAAAAAATAACATGGAATCACATTCGAGCCCAATTGTGAATCTTTCCTTGGAGCGTTTCCAAGGACTCACTTAAATATACACAAAAAAAGTATTGATGATTAAATAACCATTTCAGATTCCTATATTAATATTCTAACTTTGTTTTGTACTAAAATCATGATTATGTTGCGCAAAAACCCGAACTTTATTCAGAGCGGCCAATAAGTTTGGCGCGGACTATAACTTCCGTAGCCAATTACTACGCAACAATCCGCGTAGCAGTATACATCCGTGATAAACACGCTCAAGTCGCGTGACACTGCGAGCTAATTAAATGCACTTTTTTTATATTTTCTTTATATTAAGTGTCAAGCATTGATAGCCTGCCGTGGTAATAGATTGTCAAGCGAATGTTTACTGTATAGCTTCTGGAACTGAGTATAATATTGATTAATTTATGGCGAAGTGATAACATTACCTTGGATAATTAATCGAGTGCATTAATACAGTTTTAATAAATGATAGATGACCTGAGCGATGATATATTTATCTTATGGCCTGTAGATTGTGTTGTAATTTTAATTTACCTACAGCTTATTATTTTCCTTTGCTATACTATAAATTATATAATTGTGAATTGGTTATATGATACTAAAATATTTAATATATTCAATCCATGATTTCAGGTGTGCCTGCTTCCATGACAATCGGTCAAACTGTATTGAAGTACTAGCTGACCCGTGCAACTTCGTTTGCACCATATTGGTTATCACGCGAAGAAATTGTTTCTTTTTTTTATCGTAGCACGGCAAAATGCCTGCACTATGCCTGATGGTAAGCACAGTACAATCCAAAAACAATAGCGACCACTGAGTGACACACTGTCCATCGCTGGTCGCCACTATCATGCCGGCCTACAAAAAGCTGGATATGCACAGGCTGATTCCGAAACGCGACGCGCAGAAGCGAATCACTATTACGGATTTTTTCGTCATGTACATGGTGGTTGTGACCCAGTCAGGCTGTAAAGCCCTACCACCCCGCAAATAAAACTGATACCCGATTGCAGCCACAACTACCGTTTCCAATTGTGAATCCAAACTATCCACGGATTCACTTAAACATATACCCAGATTACATGTATTCATTTTTTAAATAAACCTAGTACCCATTCGTAGTGTCATGTACCAGGATCAATTAAAATAAAAACTAACCTACATAAAACTGAATAAACATCTCTACCACTTACTTTATCATAACTATCTTCGACTTGTATTAAAACCTTTTTATACTCCATTGTATTAAACAAAAATATATGAACACCGTATCGAAGCGTCAAACATCCCGCCGAAAACGTCAAATGTCACTTGCTTGAAACTATTGTCTAAGAGTTATAAACTGTTTCAAAAACGTATTTGAAATATATTTCCAATATATTTTTATAAATAATCTCTGTACCACTCACAACATAGTACCTATCACCTTCAAACCAAGCCAGTTTTATACATAACTATCTTCGACTTGTATTAAAACCTTTTTATACTCCATTGTATTAAAGAAAAATATATGAACACCGTATCGAAGCGTCAAACATCCCGCCGAAAACGTCAAATGTCACTTGCTTGAAACTATTGTCTAAGAGTTATAAACTGTTTCAAAAACGTATTTGAAATATATTTCCAATATATTTTTATAAATAATCTCTGTACCACTCACAACATAGTACCTATCACCTTCAAACCAAGCCAGTTTTATACATCAGGTTCAATCCCTCGGTAAGGATCCCTTGAGTGCGTTGCTTGCG
Source organism: Antheraea mylitta (assembly GCA_014332785.1). Classification (NCBI taxonomy): domain Eukaryota; kingdom Metazoa; phylum Arthropoda; class Insecta; order Lepidoptera; family Saturniidae; genus Antheraea; species Antheraea mylitta. The sequence goes on from JACEII010000035.1 coordinate 5,219,032, forward strand.
CGATACGGTGACACACAAATATACATCACTGCTACAACACTACACGATCACCCCCACACACGTGAAACACATGAAACACTGAATGATGATGAATGAAACATGTTACACATGAAAGTGGAAGGGTTTACTTTTTTCCTTATCGAACTAAAAAACTCTCAATTTTCCGATAATAAATATATGCAGGAGTTGTTGAGGCGTGTATGCTTGGTGTACATATACGTTTCAACAACTCATACATATATGAATAGTTAGCTAGATTAGTTAAGATAGGTCGCGATTTTGCATGCAACAGGCAACAGCCAAGCCGAGGTGTGCCGTGTACCCTTGAACTGGTTGCCTAAATAAAATCGGCTGAGTGCCTTAAGCGCTCGTCTTAGTAGTCCGGTAACTTATATACGTATATAAGTTATTGAAACATGCATGTGTACCAAGCATGCGTGCCTCAACAACTTCTATATGTATTTTGTGTAGGAAAAAATCCTCTAAACTATGTAGGATAGGATAACAAAAAATAAGGGTAGAACTCTTGTGTCACTGTATCGCGTGAGCAGCGTACTCAAGGGCTCCACGCCCAGGGAACAGATCTAGGCTTGAGCCGTTGCCGAGAAGGGCCTAATTTGGTGTACGGGAGCGAAATTTAGTCCCAGACCACGGCGGCGTGATCTGCGGTTATGCGGGCGTGGGTGAGAACACGCTCTGTTTGAAGAGACAGGCTGGTACTGATCGTTCGCTGACGTGATTGAATCAGGAGGGTCGGTAAAAATGTGTCGCGGTCGTCTTCTATACTGCGCAGCGTTGGGTACGGGTTCATCGTTCGCGGCGGATACCACTAACGGGCTGGGATGATTCGCGGCTTTTTCGAAATAACTACCTGTAAGTGATTTTATATACGCTCAGACAGAAAGCATCTCCAGGTCCTGTGGAGATCCTTATTCCGGACGTACCATGGGGCACCGGTGATTTTACGTAGGGCTCAGTTCTGGAGAACCTGCAACTTTTGAATACGATTTTGCGCATGTGCAAAGACCGAACAACTGTACGTCATAATCGGACGGATGCAAGTTTTGTATAAAGTGAGTTTGTCTGGGGGATATTTTACTCTTATGACAAAGCAAATGATAGAAACGACCTAAGACCATACGGCTTTGTTTCGCACTCTTTCTGTGTGTGAATCGAAATTTAAGTGTTTATCTAAAGTAACACCAAGATATTTCACCTCGCCGGCCCAAGGTATTTCGGCTTTGTATAGCCTGATGGTCGACGACGCATATATTTGAGATGGCGTCAATCCCAAGTCATACGTTTACGTTTATCGTTGTATATGGTGGTCAATAATGTTTAATAAAATGAAATTGGTTCTTTGCTAGGAAAAAAAATAATTGATTTGAAATTTATTATTGGAACGAAGTTCCTTACGGCAGGCTTGGAGGAGATAGAGATTTTGCTGCGCGACCGAACTGAAAAAAATGTGATAGTAAAACTGTAACGAAAAGTGCATGGAATAAAACAGTTAAATGAGACGTGCGCAGGCGCGACAGTCGTATACATAAGCGAGTAGTGTATAATATCTTTCTCTTTCTCCTTTTTTGTAATTATTTCTATTTCTATGTAATTTTATGTTGTCAAACAAAAATAAAGAGACATATTTTGTTATTTTAATTGATAATTTGAATTACGATTACATAAAATTGAGCACGATTTTTTTTTCCAAATAGTGTCGATTCTACATTAGCTGAAAGAACTTCGTTCCTACCTGGTGTCCCACGACACCACATTCTTTTTTTTATTTATAAAATATATCAGCGAGTATATATATGATTGTTTATAAAAAATGTGTCTGAATGTTTAATTGCGTTTAAAAGTTACTGAAAAAAATGTTCCTCAACTTATTATTGATTAATCATAAATCAAAATGCCTATTAAAAATACAACGTTAACCCGCTACCAAGTGTCCTAAATTCTGTCTGTTGATATATTGATAATTTCTGTAGGTGGTGGTAGAGCCACGCTGAAGCTATTACTGGTTTCAGCATGAATGGGTCGGCTCGTTCGGGCTAATACTGCCAGAATACTTACAGAAAACCGACGTCAAATAACAGTGCTTGCATTGTAATGTTTCGTTCGGTCAGTGAGAGTGCCGGAGGTTCCCTTACTTACACTCCCCCATATACAGGTTGGAAACGCACTTACAAATCCCCTGGTGTTGCTAGTGTCTATAGACGGTGGTGGTCACTAAACATCACGTGACCCACCTGTTCGTTTGCCTCTTATGATATAAAAAAAAAATATTGATGTATTAAAGAACCAGGTATTCTAAAATTCTTGTTCTTTTAACGTTGCCGGCTCTTGTACTAAGGTGTCGCAAAAAAGTCTAGTTACGTTAACTGCAAATTTTTGTTTTTCGTTATTCTGGAGAACTCATTGCGTTTTATGGGACAAACAGTATCCTGGATGTAGTCTTCTAATATTAGTTATCACCGTGTCAAATTTCGTTAAAATTGGTTCAGTACTTTCAGAGTAATTCGGGTTTATATTCTAGACTTTAATCCTTTATCCTGGAGAACCCTTTGCGTTTTATGAGACAAAAAGTATATTTGATGTAATCTCGTAATATTAGTTATCACTATGTCAAGTTTCATCAAGATTGGTTCAGTACTTTCGGAGTGATGCGTGTGCATAGGGACAGACAGACAGACAGACAGACAGACAGACAGAAAGACAGACAGACAGACAGACAAAAATTGTAAAAAGATTATTTTTGGCTTCTATATCGATAACATAGTCTACCCTGATTAAAATTTTCAAAAAATATTTAATGTACAGATTTCGACTTGTTACAGTTTTATTATAGTAATAGATAGATAGATACCGATCACCGATGTACCAACATCCATCTATATTCATTATATACAATTATTTTGTCCGTGTGTATATAACTGAACTACTCCTAAGCAGACCGAGTTTCTTGCCGGTTCTTCTCGATGACTGGGTTGTTTTCCGAACCGGTGGTAGCTTTGACTTTCATAAGCGCCTTCTCAGGGCCTAAATTGAATAAAGGATATTTTGATTTTGAATTTTGCAGGCGGACAGATTTAGATTTTTTTTTTTGTGAGTATTAGGAGTAATCGAGCTTAATTCAAATTTTCAATTGGACCCGATAGGTAGTGCTGCGGTTGAATTTAATTTTTTTTTAATCAACACTATGTTTGCCGGGCCCACTAGAATCCGTATATTGATATGATTGTTGCCGTCGGTACGAATACTGGAATAAGTCGTTCTGTGAAGGACAGTAACGTGATGATACGATTGTGGTATATACGACCCTTAAGTTGAAAATCTGTCCTCAAGCAATACAGATGTGTTCTTTGGTATTAGAAAGTTACCGTCTTTGATCATAATGTCGTTTAGTATCAAATTAGAACTTAGTAGAAACCTTTACTTAAAGTTTTCATAGCGGTGATCTAAGTGAAAGACAGGTATATACTATAATAAAACTATAATATTCCTTGTTTTTTTTTGTCGGATTCTCTGACAGTTCTAATCTAAATATATATTATTAAAACATTGTCCCAATGTCGTAAAAGTCTCTGAATAGTATCTTTCTCTCTTAGTATAGTTCAGTGTAGAGTAGCCCTTACTTTTCCCAGTCAAAGACCTACTGATGGAAAATCGAGTTATTGACGTAGATAATACAAAAAGCTATTATTATAATTAACAGTTTCCACGTGAAAGTGTGTCAAAATATATTCGTCTTTATCACACGTTCCGAAATAGAAGAGGCATGGTGTCTTTTGTATACGAAAGCAATAGAAATATGGATGACTTGCATTTTTAATATAGTACGATTTTGACCTATTTTTGAGGATCAGTCGTGCTACAAATTTAATGCCAGTGATACGGAATTAGCACGTATGCATAAACATTTAGTTTCAGTAATATTATTTAAAAGTAAAAGAAAAATATAATTTATTAAAATGAAATGGTAAAGGAAGGTCAGTGACATTGTACACGCGGTATTAAAAGATTCACTCATGGCATTAAAACTTAAATAAGAAATTTTCAACTATGAACAACAAATAACAATAGAAATATCGTGCCAACATAAAGAATTACGGTAACAACAAAAAAAAATAAGGAAAACAAAGTTTAAATAAATGTAGTGTCAAAAAAAGTAATCTCAAATATGTCATATTTGGTTTAAAATATATTAAAACAAGCTTTCATAAGCTTAAAAACATGAATTAAGGTATTATTATGAAAGGAACGTTAAGTAAGTTCATATACTTGTTCGTCATTTAAGATTTTAAAAGTCCTTTTTTGGATATGCCCAGAACTACAATAAATTTACTGTGCAATTTAGTGTATATTTATTTTGTGGCCACATTTAGCATGTATTTACTGTTTACGTTTCCTGAGTAGGTAGTATAATTATAGGTTTCAATACAATTAATAAGATAGTGTACTGCGTCGTTGTAAAGTTATTTCTTTCTAAATACGGTTTTATTCCAAGTAGGTTATGATATGGTTAGCGGAGTAAGTGATCTATCAATCGTCTATATCTCTTATAATAATTTGTTAGTTAGACTGAAATAGAGCACTCTAAACTCATCTTGTAAGTTTTTCAATTGAGAAAAAATAGCAATTAATAAAGGAAAACATCATAATGAAGCCATAGCATGGTGATATGGCTTCTTCTAAGTCCATCTGGTTAGCTTCCAACTTGCAGTTGAAAAGATGTATCCGAAAAAGGTGGTAGAGCTACGCTGAAGTTATTACTGGTTTCAGTATGAACGCGTCGTCTCGCCCGGGGTACTATCACCCGACCCACAGAAAACCGACGTGAAGTAACAATGTTTGCATTTTTGCATTTCGTTAGGTCAGTGAGAGTGCCAAATGCCCACCCCCTTCTTTTTCCTTCCCCGTCCCAACTTTTCCACTAACACAGGCTGGCAACGCACTTTAACTCCTCTAGTGTTGCTGGTGTGTCCATGGGCGGTGATGATCACGTAACATCAGGTGGCCCACCTGTTCGTTTGCCTTATATGATATAAAATAAAAAAAGCATCTGTTGGTGTGTTCCAGCAGGAGCACTTGAGAAGCAGTCCCCATTACATATAGCGTGTTAAAATTAAAAATAAATAAAATGAAAAATAAATAAAATGAAAAATAAATAAAATGAAAAATAAATTAAAATGGTTACATTTTAGACAAAATCGCCATTTAACATTAGATTAGATTGTGATGAAAAGCTAAAAAAGACCTATAAAGTATTTAATAAAATATAGATCGTATTATTCAATAAAAAGAGTACAATAAAATGACCCTTATTTGTTTTAGATGTAGCATATCTAAATGCTATATATAACCATTGATAAAAATGAATGATCCCGAAAAGTCATTACATACAGCTAGATCTCGAGCACCCATAGATAATTTTGGGGTAGAAATGTGGGATCTCTATGGTGAAGATGAAAATTATAACCCACTTGACAAAGTCGACGATGAAACTGAAATTTCAAATAAAGAGGATAAATCCACAACCACTGATACTTTATCATTACAACGTGATTTAACTGTACAAGTTGTTAATAATTTCAAAGGCACAACGGAAAAGGGAAAACATACTGTTGTCAAAAAATGGAAGGAATACCAAACCCGGAAGAAATACGAGCAAGCAAGGAAGGCTGTCATTAAATCACTGAAGGATAAATTCTCATTTGAATCTGTACAAGTGAATACACTCCTAAATCCTGGTAGCAACAGAGTCGGTTTTAGAGATACGGAAACAATGATAGTTATACCTGGAGACAATGTCGAAGAAACATCAAAATCGAATGTAAATCACGATATATCGGAGCGATGTAAAATTGATTCCAATTTGAATAAACATAAGGTAGGAATTGTTGCTGTTACTGGCGAGGATAGCAGTCACGCAAGGAAGCTTCAGATGGGGCCAGGTGGTGAGCTGGCACAGTGGAGGCTTGCTCCTCGAGGCATTAGGGCGGCGGGCGCGTTAGGTACTCTACGCGGTTTTACTAGGATCGACATGCCGGTAAGTGTTCTTCCGACTTTAATTACGCAAAGTTTTCGAATTTTTTTAGGCTTTCAACCGGAGAGTTTTGTTATTCCTTAATTTATTGCAAATGTTATTCTTAAGAAACTCCACGATGTTGATGTTATTGAAATATCTACAAACTATTTAAATAAAGTAACATATTCTATATTATTTATATTAATTATAAATAAAGTTTGCATGCTTGTATGCACTAATTCAAGATTACAATTTTCAGGAATAATTTTGCGTTATATGGGCCCTTTATTCGTAAAATTGAGACAGAAATTAAACGTAAATAAAATACAGAGTTTAGCTTTTTGTAATGCTAAGATGTTCTCTCATGTCAACAATTTCCATATAATAGATACAGAGTAAGTTTAATAGGAAAACCTTAAGTCATTTCTACACATTAAAGTCAAATTGCTTTGCTTTGTTACTTTTAGAAAAAAAAATCTTTAATCGTTTAAGTAACTATAACTCTGTCTGATTAATGTTAATTAATCTAGCAAATGGCAATACTTTTAGCTTTGTTTATGTATATGTTGTGAAAGCTAGCTTATAAATGAGCTTTCATAATCCTCAGTGATAAATGCATTATTAACTTTATGTATTTACAACAATTTCCTGTTCCTTGAGATTCTATATACGCATAAATACATAGGTAAAATTTAAGTATTTCATGTTTGTTTCTAGGAAGCGGGTGAACCGATTTTGTCAAGATATTTACTAGGTGATATAATATTATTCAGGGCTTTATTGCTTTTTCTTTTCATAAAATCCAATTTATACGTTCCCAAAGAATCCCATTTCAACTTTTTTTTAAATTATGAAAGTTAAAATCAAAGCTATATGTATAGTTCATCTATGCAATCAATACATTCATGTTAATGTATCATAGACGCATCCATTACGTGAATATCCTACAGACATGGCATTGCATCATAATCTGAACGTGGGATCTACCCTGCATTACATATTTTACGCAACTCCAATATAAATCAATCGAGTACTGAACTAGGTGCGGTAAGTCTTTTGGTAAGTGAAGGTATAGAAATAGGATCAGTTTTTTTTAACTGAAAGCTTTTTAGGTGTACTGAGCGGTATTTTTTTAGCCGGAGATTAATTTATGATTTCGCGTCATAACATGCTAACATGCATGCAATGTGATGCGCGGCTTGCGTCACACTAGCGACTATGCGAACAGTGACTTGTGTACATCTAGAATTGAGATTGTGCTGCCATCATGCGTAGTACAGCGGCCTCTGTACATCTAGTATTGAGATTGTGCTGCCATCATGCGTAGTACAGTGACCTGTGTACATCTAGTATTGAGATTGTCCTGCCATCATGCGTAGTACAGCGACCCGTCTTCATCTAGTATTGAAATTGTGCTGCCATGACGCGTAATACAGCAACGTGTGTACATTTAGTATTGAGATTGTGTTACCATCATGCGTAGTACAGAGGCCTGTATACATCTAGTATTGAGATTATGCTGCCATCATGCGTAGTACAGCGGCCTGTGTACATCTAGTATTGAGATTGTGCTGCCATCATGCGTAGTACAGTGACCTGTGTACATCTAACATTGAGATTGTGCTGCCATCATGCGTAGTACAGCAACGTGTGTACATTTAGTATTGAGATTGTGCTACCATCATGCGTGATACAGTGGCCTGTGTACATATAGTATTAAGATTGTGCTGCCATCATGCATAGTACAGCGGCCTGTGTATATTTAGTATTGAGATTGTGCTGCCATCATATGTTTGATTGATTAATTAATTTTATAAAAATGTGTATAGTTATTGTTTGCAGTACCAAAAAAAATAAAAAATATAAAAATTAAAATATAGAAATTATAAAATTTCAATATTATCATTCACCCCATAATTAATTTAAAAATTTAAAAGAAAACAAAGTTATTCCGTTATTTTGAGTTTTCACTTCTGACAGAAGTCCTTATGACTGCTTCAACTTACATACTTCATAGGTATAGCGTTTGACCACAATCTCTTCTGCTGTTAAATAATGATGTGGTGTGAGTTGATAAACACGCTAAACCTAGAGGTGACTGGCTCACAATTGCAGCTGCCGGAACACACCAGCAGTATACGGAGACAGATGTTCAACATAGGGGTGGGAGCTAGCCAAGCGGACTTAGACCAAGTTAAAGCCGAATACACCGACAGCTATTTGATAACAAATTTTAAGATGATAAATACTTAGGCGGTTTTAGACTCAAGTTCATATTAAAATTTGAAACCACGTGTCACCTTTTCTATTAATGTGGGAAAATCCATTATGGATACCCATCCTCCCGGAGGAGAGTGTAGGTAATGTCTGACTCTCACGGACTAAAACCTTTCAGTGGTATATTTCGTTGAGGCGGCATAGGATCAAGCCAGGCTAACATTATATCGCCCCAGCGTTCAGCCCGGCTGACGGTGGCTGTCGATCTCCATCCTATTAGGGAGACAGACTGGGTAAACCACGTGTCACCTGAAATGAGCTATTGTAATGTAAATTTGTTTACAGTATTTAGCTGTAGTGTTGAGAATTAAGTGTAACTTATTTACATTGGTAGTTGTTACTATGACATCTAGCCTCTTTGTGTACTCTGCGCGCTAAATTATCGATATTTTTATGGGTGTGTTACCAAACTATACTTAGTAATTTTATTCCTTCTTATCAGGAGTCCAGCCACGTTAGGTTTTAAATACAAATGTCTACCATATCGTTATTGGTTGAAGTTCCTTCATGTACGCAATAAAAAAGCCGATAATATAGGTACAACCGACATTAATAAGATTTTCATTTGGTTGTTTTCTAATTCATCTATTGTGTGAAATTAATAACTGCAGTGATGAGGGCTTGGTAGTAGCGAGGTCAAAGGTTCAGACACCGCATCCATTAATATAGTTTCGAATCTTATTCCGGCAACCGCATTTGAGTTCAGTTACTATGTTAAATATTAGGTCATATAGTGTTACTTAATTTAAAGTGAAATTATCAAACACAAAACATATAAAGTACTTTGTATAATAGAATTCGTTCAAAATAGATCACAGAATATAAAGGAAACTTTCTGCATGTTTTTTATGATCTTAATAATTTAGTCTACAGATTAAGATTAGCAATTCATTTAAATGGGATCCGATAATCATACCAATTTATTTTAAAAAGATAAAGTAGTATGTCAAAAGATTGTCGTAGAGGCTGAAAATTTGGGATTCCTTTTTTTAGGTGACAAACGAATATATAATAAATATACAGTTGGAAACTTTAAAAAAAATGTAAAGCCCGAACAACTTAACTATATACTTTAAGAAAGATCTAAATGCTTTCTATAAGTCAAACAAAAAATCATGAAAATCGGTCCAGCCTTTTAACAGAAGAACGAAATTATATAAAGGCATACCAACATCCATTTATGAGTACTATGAATGGTAATTTCAACGTTTTTCATCAATGCATATAATTCAATATCATGTAAGTTAGGTTTTTTTTAATGTTTAAAATTATAACAAAACTGGAATCATTATCACGGGCCTAAGCTAGACGTCCTCGATCTAAATTGATTATCTATAATAGTCTGGGTTTTATCGAATATTAACAATATAAAATGGGAAGTCGCGTACAAATATTATGAACAACTTTATCATATAATCAGATAAGAAGCCCAACCAGTCTTGATATTTTATTCGTTATTTCACGTAAGATTTACTATTGTTGTATCATAAATTGATATTTGTATAGAACATTTAGGACATCTTAAACGATTGGCGGGATCTTGAACCTCCTCCAAACCTTTATAGTTATTGTTGATCTCTTTTTTTAATCAAATTTTAAACAGAGCTTCACAGATTCAATGAAAATGGTGTAGAACAGATTTTTGTGAAAGATATAAAAACTCCAATTATTTATTTTAAAAAAATGTGATATAGCGAATGTTGTACAGCCAGGACAGTATCAGCAATCTGTGTACAGCTGTGTACCTGCTAAATACCATATTCTAGATGCAGGCGGAAAAAGAATACCCAGTGAAACAAGTCCATTTATTAATTGTTTACAGTCTGAAGTCATCTACACATAACATTTTCGGCTTTGTACAGTTAACGCGCAATTTTTTTTAATAGTAATCTTCTCGATAATACATAAATACAGTCTTCTTAAGAGCACGATTAACAGTAAGTAATTGACAAACTTTGTACCTAATGATTTTACAAGGTAACAGCGACCAGGCCATAAATACGATTGATTATTCGATTGATATTCCTATGATTGACATTTGATTTTGAAGACCGATTCAATTGGTCTTCAATGAATCAAATCACCGTGCTAACCAACCACAACTCTAGGACATTTGAACAATAAAATATATGCTGTGGGACAGATGGGCCTTTACAGCATTACCGGACTTTTTTGGACGACCGCTTAAGAGACTCAGTCGTATGGCAACAAGTCCAAGAGCACCAAAGTAGCCGATCCTGAGCTTGAGCTGTTGCCTTGAAAATAAAAAAAATATAAATATTAATTGTATAATTACATAAATACATATAACTGAGATCTACATGTCTATATAAAATACAACATTATATCTTACATACTTGACAAGGTATTCAAACGCAAAGTTACAAAAACAACAGCTTGCTTACTAATTTTCCAATTCAATATATTTGTGAAACCCGAATTCTTTATTTACATACATTCAGTAACTTCACATGTTCACATCTAATTCATTATATACTATTCTTAACTTATATCAGCTATTGCTATTTATTAATTTTACTAGCTGATACGTCAGCATTAAAAAAACTACTAATAAAAGATATGGGGTAGGGTCAACTGTCTACGCAAGTTTCGAATGACCTATACTGCGTTTAGTAGTTTTGATGTTATTGAGCCTGAAACAAAACTGTATCCAACTACTGTGGAGTTTCACACATTTTACTTTTCGACAGTTGTCTGGTACCAGTAAAGAGTAACGAAAATCTAATTTCGTTTCACCGTATAATGTTTCCGATAGGTTTAGTTAGTTATTAGTGATACGTCTCCAAAACCACAAACAGGCAGACATTAAAAAAAATATAAACTCGATAATTACGTCTCCAACAACACTTAATTATTCCACAGTATGTTCATATTGATTGTAAATAATAACTTTGTCGAATAAATATATTTATTAGATAACAAATTATTTTTATCATAAAATAATGTTTCGTATACAAACAACTCAGTGTTTTTAAAAACATAACAATATTGAAATCATTTATACGGTGTGAAGTCCAAATGGTATCTTCAGGAAAATTAATTGTACCAGGTCATTATAATAAAAACATTAAAATATCTGAACTAACGTATACGTACTGTTGTACTGTCTGTGCATATTATGTTATTACTATATTTTGTTCCACACATGTATCATAGAGCATCCTGACTATGAATATGATATTAAAAATGTTGTTGTCTGTCTGGGTGCTTGTATGTCTGGATTTAATTTAAAGAGAGCTTACCCATTGAGAAATTTGTAGACGGGTTACCACCTATATACTTATGTTTCTCATCTGTTGATAGATTATAAGTAATATAAAAAGGCTTATAAAACGTACACTGTTTTTCGTTCAATTTTATAGACGAGATTAATTTTTAATTCTATAATATTTTTTTTTTTACGAAAAATGAAATGGACTACAAAATATGTACTGTAAATTAACGACACATAACGTCAAAGACCATAATTACATTGCTATATACGTAGTCTTAGACTACCATAAATGAATCAATATTTCAATCCTCAAGTTTGAGAAGTTTTTTGGTGTATATTCGATATGCAAGGTTACACACTACTGAAATTAAAATGTGATTAAAATTAAATCAAATTCTTGAAAGTTTCTCCTATCTAATAAAAACGTTTTTGTTCCAATAAGGTTTATAAATGACAAGTACTGAAATAGCAAACATAAAAAAAATGTAAATGGTACATCCTCAATTTTTAAATCCGTTGAAATAGATTCAACTGCTTTTAATCATTTAAATCATATACTTATATTATGTGAATAGAAATAAAATCATGGGACGAAAATAATTATTATACAACAAAAACATCAGAATTCCGACTTCTGCACAGCTAGTTTCATCGTATTTTAACTCAACTAGTACTCAATCACAATATTGCGTGATTTAATTATTTAAATGATTTACATCACATAATTGGGATGGTCAGTGACACACGAGGCCTGTCGGTTGGTTCCGGTTTACGGGATAACACGATGGTGCTAAATAATCTACATTTCCGTATAACCACAGTAGCCTGTGAAAGCTAATAACACTAAGAGTGACACCAAAACCATAAAAAGTCTATTCACTGCATCTTTATAACTCCCAAAATTAAAATCAAATCAATCGAAAATACTTTATTCAATTTAGGTCCTAAGAAGAACTTCATAATTACAACCGGTCATACCACAAGTAACCCACAAAACTCCTTTATTATAGTGTTATCTGTGATCAAGTTCCGAAATGGTGGAATGAATTCCTTGCGGATGGCGAACCGAATGGCACTTGCATCATGTTGGAAAATTCCTAGGCAAACATCTAATTTTACGAAGAGTAGAACGTTCACAAAGAGGCGAAGCCTTTCCTAGAATTTAAAGATCCGATACCGCTTGTGAGTTTAAGACTTTGAACCGACTTTGACAGCACGTATGTAAATCTTAAAATGTTAAATTTTTGTTTTAAAAGTGAAGTGGGTGGGAAATAATACCATGGCATAAATTTCGAGACGCCACAAAAACTCTAGAAATATCTAATATAGCCGCCATCTGTATGTCCATTTACATATGTGAATGATGGTGACGTCTGAAAACGAAGCCTCTCTCTGTGCATCCACTAAAAACGAATGTAACTATTTATGTTTTGTAAAAACATGAAGTGATAAACCAGATCCAGTTTCTTGTCGGTTCTCCTCCATGACTGGGTTGTTTTCCCGAACTGGTGGTAGTTTTAGCGTTCATAAGCACCTTCTTAGGGCCTAAATTGAATAAGTATATTTTGATATTGACCTTGTTACAACTTTGAAATATCAAAAGAAACTTGTAATATTAGTAGCTTGTCGACAATGGCAGCAAGAAAAATAAACTATATTTAATAATTAGCACATAGTTATTTGGTTTCCTATAATTGTATTTATAACAAGAATAATATGTATAGGAAATGTTAATGAACTGAGTTTCCTTTATGCGATCAGCGGACGCAGAATACTTTTTTTAGATGTCACACCCGGACCCGTTGTTCTATTTATCTAGATAATTTTAACACAGAGCACGATCCGGGTACAAAGTCCCCATGTCCAAGATAATTATCTGAATTAAGTAATTTGTTTACTATACGGTATTTACCGCAGACCGTGAACTCTTTATATATGTTTGTACATTTTTTTTATTATTACTACTTATTTATAGACTGTTCTGTTTATGATGTTGTATCTTTGTAATATTCATAGAATCCATAGAAAAGTAAAGTTACGAATTATTAATTTAATGGAAGAATTTAATTGAGAGGGCAACAAATAATCAATAAAATATAAACAATGTACAAGACCTCTACTATCTACAACCACGTGATAAAGAGTGTGAAAAATACACCTTTATTTGTAACAGACAAACTCTATCATTTCTCATGACGAAAATAGAGGAAGGCCTATCGAAAGAAATACTATTTTCTAATCTAATATTCTTACGTACAGATCGTAGATCAGAAAGTGTGTCTGTTGTAATGCTGAGTATCGAAAAACGTAAGTAAGTACCTTGGCCGCCCAACGAAAACTGCGCATTACCGAGAAGGCCCGAACTGAGAGTGCCTATGTGAGTGAGATATTATTTCTGTCGGCTCCTTTTGTAACAGTACCGTGCAATAGCAAGACAGTATTTTTTTTAATAAATGAGATTTAAACAGCATTAAATGGCTTTGACTATATTATTGGGAATGATGGATAATTAAATTATTATAAATTACCTTTTTTTGCGGATTGTTTTACAAAAGGAATTCTGTTTTACGAACGCTTTAAAATTCACACTGTACAATTAATGTCTATGTTACATTAAGATGTTATTAATATTAAAATAGGTTGGAAGAAATAATATCAGCACCTGACAGTTATAAAATTAACCCAGACATATCATTTACGGTGTAAACAAGCAAACAATATTAATTGATAACTGGAGGCCACGTTAAATAAAGTGGGTAGATCAGTAATAAATACGTCAATATGTTATTCACTGTGAACTTTAATGTTCCGATCACGACGTACCGACGTGATTGGAGATAAATCATTTTAACACACCTTTCAGGTTTTTGGTGGGATCTTGGAATATCATGTAGTGAATTTTAAATTTTAATCATGATCCTGTGCACAAGTGAAGTGGATGTGAAATAATACCACGGTGCATAAAATCTAACTTACCACAAGAGTGCCTTGCCACACGCTCCCTTGAAAGTTCTAACGAGAGGGCCACCATCTTGTTAGAATATTGAAACTATCGCAGGAAACTTGTAATACTATTACCTACTCGACAAGCCCAGTAGTAATCCATTACAATATTGGTTGTCAAAAATAAATCTAAAGAAAAGAAAGAACACATCTCTCTCGACATCTGTGATGTATGGAACCTTTATTTTTTTATGTCATAGGAGGCTAACGAACATGTGGGTCATCTGACGTTAAGTGATCACCGCCGTCCATAGACACTAACAATACCAGGGGTTGCTACTTACCTAAATCGAAGAGTACTATATTGCGTCTAGGTTTCGAGAAGGGACTTGTAATTACATTGTTTCGGAAGTTTTTAAATGCGATGATGGCTTAATGATAGTGTATTCGGTCACAGTGTCGATGTACGTAGGTTTGAATCCTTGCTCATCAATTGAGTCGGAGCTTCCAGTGACGGAAAATAATGTGATGAAACCATAGCATGATGGTAGTCTTTAGTAGCTTCTGTCAGTCCCCTCTAGGTTTGGCGTACTTACCATTGTATACTACGTCGTCAAGTAAGTAAAGAAAAGTATAAAAAACACACTCTGGCCATCTAAAAGTCCTGACAAGAACTTTATGATCCAATCGTTTTTTTTAAATTATCCAAGTATTTTTAACAGTCGTGCATTATAATTTTTAGTATACATTGTTATATATACTATTGTTAACCTTCTATAACCTATACATGCTCGCTGAGATCCTGAGCGACAGTTTTACAGTAATTTATATCTAGACACGAACCAAAAAGTTCGCAACCTCTTACCCATGATGTATCATGAAGCTATCAAACAATCTCCTTGCCAGCTTGTTCACTTTTTTCTAAACCATGGGGATCTTCAAGAGTAATGTGAAGAAACCTTCATTCAGGCTGGCATAACATCGGCGACTGGCGATGGATAGTTTCTCTCTCATTGGTTGCCGTTGTGTTTGCATTGTACTGTGCCACTTTGCCGTACTGAAATATAAAAAAAAATGTTAGCCGTTGCGGGAAGCCTGGCAGATGTGAAACATTGCATTTATTTCGTATATGCTCAAAAGAATCTTTTACGACAGGAAATAAATATGGCATAAACAAAAATAAAGTATTATGATTTTTTTTCAAAGAAAAGGATAACCCAAGATGTTAACCAAATAGATATTTATCTATCTAATACCGTTAAACGAGCAATTCTTGTATATTTTTATATTTGTATATATTTAGGATCTTGGAAACGGCGTCATCTATTTCTGTAGTTTCGGGGATCTAGCTAGATTTCATTCATAGAAAACTTTTCTTAACTGAGTTTTCAGGCATTGAAAAATATAGCTAAAATATAAAAGTAAATTCCGCCGCCACTGTCGAAACAAAAATACCTCAGATGGAAATCGGTTGCTTTGAAAATCCGTGTAACCCCAGTTCGAATCCGAGTGACAGCAGAAGAAATATATTTTTTTAATTTTTTTTTTTGTAGGAAAAATGTTAATAATATAAGGCAAACCTAACAGTTTATTTTAATTTAAATTCTTTTTTAAAGAACCGAGATAGGTTCGGTCGCCCAGATACTATTAATTAAGTACAAAAAATCAAAATCATCCAGAGGCAATGGCAACGAATGTCATGGCGACGCCAAGTCGGTCTGATCCACCACTATAGATGTTTTATAACAATAAAAAAATTACAGCAGAAGCATCCTTTCTGTACTACAGAATTTATATTACTTAAAAAAAAAAATACAATAATAACACGACAATAGAAACATTTAAACAAAATCATATTTAGGTATTAATATTACCAGTATTTTACAATAATGTCATTGTAATTTGTAACGTATTGTGTTGGTGTTACCAGTTATAATATGTAGTTAGTGAAATTTTCATGTAAACCACAGATCTATCTGTTAGGTTTATCATAGGTCAGTATCGCTATAGAGCGAAGGTTATTAGATAAATGCGAGCACATGATCAGCCCGTATAAGGTGTGACCGTTCTTTTGTTATGTATTTTAGATATAACTATAATAATTTGTTTATACATACTATTTTTTGTGTGGCTTTGTAGAAGCATTTTTACGTGGTGCATCCTGCTGATCAACGAACGAGGCAATGGCTATAGCGGGGTGGTAGGGTTTTTTATAACCCGACTGGGTCGCAACCACCATGTACATGGCGAAAAAGCTCGTCATAGTGACTCGCTTTTGCGCGTCGTGTTTCGGGATCAGCCAGTGCATATCCAGTACCGGGTGACTTTCGTCATTATGGCCGGCATGACAGCGGCGACCGACGATGGATGATCTGTCTCGCGGTGGTCGCCACTGTTCTTGGATTGTACTATGCTTACCATCAGGCATAGTGCAGTCAGTTTGTCGTGCTTCAATTAAAAAAAAAAAAAATATTTCGAAGAATGCTAACTTATTCCACTGATCAATCCACGTAGTTTCGATTTTTATATTTAATCTGAGAGTTGAGACCAATCTCAAAACATCTCACCTTGGAGGTGACGGGGGTTAAAAATCCTCAAAAACGCCCCTTACAATTAAAGCAGAACCTCATACAAGTAAGAGAAAATAATTCCCAAGCACAGGGATGCATTCAAGTAGTATTTCGTGGGTGATACAGATTTTCGTCATTCTTGTAGTCTCTTCTGAAGAAAACGTGTGGATGGTTTTTCCTTTGTGAAACAAGTTTGCCAAATAGATTTTCCATTACACCCGGCCACAAAATAGACCATTCCGATAATGATACAACGGAGCATAATATATTCTTAATATTTAAGCAGAATATTTATTCTTATCATATCATTCAAAGTATCTACATATTATATTAACAATATATGATTATCAACATATACTTGTATGTGTGGCGTAGTCACAGGACTAGTATAAAACATGTTTTTTGTTGGTCGGGTTTTGTGATACAAATTTTGTTTCTTATTGTGATCTTCTATTTATTATATCTATGCACTGAGAATGAAATTATGAATTCTCTTTATTTTTGGAAATAACTTTACTAATTTTTGCTTGCGGATATACTTGCATTAATGTAGACTTTTATCTATCCCTTGGGAATACTATATATCTTTGGACGAAAGGTACTCTATGCTCTATTTTGTATCTGTGAACATACATCTTTAAATATGTATATAGACAGTCCAATGGTATTACTAAACTAAAACAGTCACATGCCTTGTTTTGCTTTCCTTTTTCAACCCTGTCAGTGTACGACCTAAGTGAATATGCGTTCGGCGGGACGTGCAGAAGGGCGTGCAACGGCCAAGAACGCTGCTCGCGCGCCTCTCAGGACACCTATGTGCATCTGATTGAAACGAACGTCGCACGTCCTGCCACGCTCAACGCTTCATTTAAGCGTCCACTCTGACCGTACACTTAGGAATAGCTGTATATCGTCGATTTGTCAATGTTACTAATGTCACTAATTACAGATTACTTTTTTAAATCATGAATGTTCATGAACATTAATTTGAACTTATTAGCCATTCAATCTATTTCATAATCCTTGGACTGTCCAAAACCATAAGGGTATAAAAAGGTAGTAGTCCGGTGAAGCTGTAAAGACCTTGCCAGGTCAATAGCGTAGTCAGTTCGAGAAAAAAAAACAAAAAACATAAGGGTATAAACTCCATATAAACAAATATTTACCTTACGTTAAGTAAAGTTTTAAAAAAATATCGTAATTATTACAACATTTCTAAAACCTGAACAACAAAAAAAAATGTAATACAAAATTATAAGGAACAATGGTTAGATATTTAAAAACATGATCCGCCATTTTGAGATCTGGGCCTTAAAAAAGCAACAGAGGGGTTAACCTACTTGTCTTTCAATGTAAGAATATAGAATCGTTACAGAAAGTAATAGACATTTATATTCTCCACATAATTGCTTTAACAATTGCTTACAAACTTTTGTTCGCGCAAGCTTAACGACCGTGTAAAAAAAGACTAACTTGCAATCGGCTTAACCGCCAAAAGCCTATGTTTACGAATAATCTCGATTTACCAAACTAACAATTGTCGAATCAAAATCCGTGATAAGCACCGGTTGGTACAATCGATTTAGGGATGAGTGAACCCATTTTTTATGTGATATGGTAACAAAAAAAGTTTTCAAGTAGGATTATACACTCTACATCGATGCCGTAACGCACTAAAGTTAGTGATGAGACATCGCTACCGGCAAAATTAACCATGTCGAATTTTACCGTCACAAACAAAGATGGCCGCTTTGACACGTGGAATAAAACGTTATTTATGGGCGGGAACTTCGCGAGTCTGGATGCGACATGCGAGACAGTCACGAACCGCGGAAATACACTTTTAATGAACGATTTCTATTCATGAAGGGTTTTGTGTATAAGATTTTCGTTGATGGTACATCGGAAACGATTTATGTGTAAATTCATGCGAGAGTTAAAGGCTCAAAGATATATGTAAACAAACATGCGTAACATTTCTTTACTACTTTCTGACAATAATGTGTTTTTCACTGAATATACAAGGGCTAGAATCTAAATTCATATTTGCCTTCAGAATCTTATAAACCTTTTGATCGTAGTTAGATGGTTTTTGTGTTCACTCATTTAAATGAAGCTTAAAATGATACAATATCAACCAGATTAGGCCCCCCTCGGCAGCGGCTCAAGCCTAGGTCCGCTCCCTCGGCGTGTAACCATTGAGTGCGCTGCTCGTGCGATACAGTGACACAAAATCTTACATCACTGCGATAACATTACACATATCACCTCCACAGACGTGCACGCATACATGCTTAGACATGAAAGTGGGAGGGTCTTATTTCTTTCCCTTATCAAACTGAAATAGTTTAGAAAATTATTCGAAACGAAATATATATATATATATTTATTCATACAGAAATCAACAGTTAATTAATTAGTTTTTTTTTTTTTTTTTATAATAAAGGAGGCAAACGAACTGGTAGGTCACGTGATGTTAAGTAATCACCACCGTCCATAGAAACTAGCGACATCAGGGACGTCGCAAGTGCGTTGCCAGCCTGTATATGGGAGAAGGGGAGGGGAAGGAAAGGGAAAGAAGGAAAGAGGAAGGGACGTGGGCCTCCGGTTCTCTCACTGACCGAACTAAACACAACAATGCAAGCACTGTTATTTCACGTCAGTTATGGTGTGGTACTACCCCGGAGGAGCCGACCCATTCATGCTGAAACCAAAAATAGCTTCAGCGGGGCTCTACCACCTACAAAAATTTATACAGTTATAAGTTCAAATTTATACATATGTAGTAATTACAATATTTGTTTAACCAAGGGATTTCCATTATATAATAACCAAAATACATAAACATCCCTAGCAATGTGTTACCTAGGACTTTCTACATCTTATTTACTTGATAATAGCAATACATATAAGAAAAATAAATATAAAATAGTGCACGTGTATGTGTATTAGAGTGAGTACATGTGTAGTATTATAGTGATTTTTTGAGTATCAGTTGCGTGTGTTTATTGAGGATTGAATACGATTCGTAAGTTTACTTTTAAAAGCTGCACTACTGTTAAAGAATATATCTAGATTAGATGCATGAAGATTGTATGAATGTGTACATCTATTCAACACTGAATTACGGGCATAATTAGACTTAGAAAGATCCGAGGATTACGAGTCCGATTCGTAATAGTTCTCAAACCAATTCTCTCTAATAAAAATGGACAATCAATTTTGTTATTTCATAAATTATATAAAAACAGCATATCAGCAACCGAACGTCTGTGTTCCAGGCTAAACATACTTAATTCAATCAGGATTTCATTCTTATCCCCCGACAAAACCATACATCGACGTTTGAGTGTATTTAAGAATTGAATGTTCTCAATTCTTTGGATGTGTATCTTGTAATAAGGAGCCCAAATCTGAGAAGCAAATTCCAGGATACTTCTCACATAAGCACGAATAAAACCCTGATACTTATTTTATTTCTAAAAGAAACCGTTATTCTATTTATAAAGCCTAGTATTTTATAAGCCTTTTGAACAACAATTTCATAGTGATCTACATATGATAGCTTATAATCGAGCATTACTCCAAGATCCCTAACGCAAGTTTCTCTGGAAACGACTATGTTATTCAATTTATATTCATATTTAAGGGCATTTATCTTACGTGTATATGTAATGCACTGACATTTAGATATATTAAGATCCAAAAGATTTAGTGAGCAATATACGCATAGTCTATTCAAATCAAGTTGCAATTTATTACAGTCTTCCTCTGTGCGTATTGGCATAAAAATTTTAGTGTCGTCCGCGTACATAGAGAAACTTGCGTACTCAAAGTAAGTACCTATATCGCTCACGTATAAGTTGAATAAGAGAGGACCCAAATGTGACCCTTGAGGAACGCCTGATGTTATAAGTGAAAATTTGGAATGATGTTTACCTATTTTAACGGCTTGAGATCGATTTTCAAGGTACGATATAAGCCACCGCAGCAAATCACCGTGGATACCTATAGCTTCAATTTTTTTTATAAGGATTGGGTGAGACAAACGATCGAAGCATTTAGCGTAATCAGTATAAATCGTGTCAACTTGTATACCCTTATCCATTACTTCAATAACATAATCTGTAAAACACGCAAGATTTGTAACTACGGATCTTCTCTTCATGAAACCATGCTGGTTATCAGGAATACAACTTTTTAAGAGCGGGTAAATTTAATTGTGTACTATAAGTTCAAAAAGCTTATCAAATACTGATAAAATAGACACAGATCTATATGATTCAATTTTAACTTTTGAGCCACCTTTGTGAATGGGTACAATTAAGGCTTCCTTCCATCTACTCGGAAAAACTCCTACATTTAGTGATTTATTAAAAATAATGATCATTGGATCCGCTAAAACCGCTGCACATTTTTAGCAAAGATAGGAGCTATGCCGTCACTACCAGGGCCATTGTTAGGGTCTAGTGACTTCAAGAGATTTATAATCTGGTCTCTGGTTACAGTTATTTTCGAGATATCAATCAATATATAAGAGTTGTTGAGGTATGTAGGCTTGGTACACATGTATGTCTCAACATTTCATAAATGTATGAATAGTTAGCTTAGGTTAGCTCAGATAGGTCGTGAATTGTATGTATCAGGCAACAGCCCAAGCCGAGGTGTGCCGTGCACCCTTGAGCCGGTTGTCAAATAAAATCGGCTGAGTGCCTTAAGTGCTCGCCTTAGTAGTCCGGTGAAGCTATTAAGATTTTGCTGGGTCAATAACGTAGTCAGATCAAAAAAAGGATGCAATATTGAAATATTATAACAATTTCAATATGTATAGGTATTGTATTTCAGGCTGCCTAAAATATTATTTATGTTCCCGTAAACTGAATGATATAAATTTGAGTCATTTAGGCTGAGTGCCTTCTTTACTAGGCACCAAACCCGGCAAAGCGGTAAATAACTTTCCTTCCACTAGGGTCAATCATTTCGAAAAGAACTTGGCACTCGTACATTATCTTGCCACATACCTTTATAAGTCACGAATATAAAATATATAATTCCGGATTTAAAAAAAAATCAGACATACTGGGAGGTGAAAATTTGGAAGTAGTTATAATTCATGTGCGTAATTTTAAAAAATCGGTCTGGATACAAGAAAATCTAGAGCTTGACAACAGCGCCACCTACCGGGTTTAAGTATATAGCTAAGAACCGGTCAAGTATCCATGTGTGTACTGAAGGCTTTATCAAAATTGATAAAGGCATTTAAGGCGAAAGAAGTTATAAACATGTGCAATTCGATTTTTTATATAAATATATAGATTATGGTAACTTGGAACTTTTTAGTTTATCCTATATCTTTATTTCATATTGTATTATCAATGGTATATATCACAATTTTTTTTTGTTATCTTTATTTTTGGCAATCAATCAATTAGATTATTACTGCCATTGTCATGTAGTTAATAATATTACAAGCATCGTGCAATCACTGCAATAATAAGCGTCGTGTCAGTCAATATTCTAACAAGATGGTGGATCCCTTGTTAGAACCTTCCAGGGAGTTTTTATGGCATATCAGAATTTCATGCTCCGTGGTATTATTTTCCATTCACTTCACTTATGCACAATAAACTAACTATATTACGCAAAACACCACCAAATTTACAAAATATAGAGTCTAATAACACAGGATTATGAATAAAATATAAAATCCACTACATGACAGACTGAGATCCCGCCAAAAACTCTGATGTCACAATTTGTAGATTCAAAATAGCGGAATACAAAGATAAAATTGAAATAATATTTGGATTATGGTTACACATATAATATCGTAATAGATAGCATCAAATGACAAAGAACTACTCACGGAGAATAACAACTTTTAATTTGTTTTTTTTTTTTTTCTGTAATTGAAACATTATTTCTGTAATTTACACATCTACCCAATTTTGTATTTACTAGTGGGCGCCCAGTGGTCGACATTCGACCATAGTTATTTGATATTTTAAAGTTTGAACTTTATTAGAGTCCTTTTGTCAAAGGGGTATACCCTCTATAATCAAAGGTTTTCATCATGGCTACTCAGTTATTTGCCATTTGCCATGATCTTTAATTATATAAACATAAAAAAATCTGTGTAAATGAAAATTGAAATTAATTATAAATTTGAGAAAAAAAAACCATGTGGTAAAACTCTCAAATTTTAAGCGAATATAACTTTACGAAATTAAAGAAATTGATCACAACCCATGACACAATTTTCAATTAATTTTACACGACACCATGGGTGGGTGGTATTTCTGGGTTTTTATTTATTTAATTCAATAATTAAATGTAGTCTGTTCATTATGAGAAATAGTGATATACCCAGTATCATCGTTTGGAAAAGTAATGGATCCACAATATAATCAAATGATGAATCCAAGACAAAGATGTTCTTAATACTCTATCTACCATTAGATTTTGAAAATAAATTATTTTTTGTTGCTACATGAGGTTGAATTGCAACGTTGTAACAGCGGAGGTTTAAGTCATGGATTACTTTTATGAACAAAATTCCTATTTTGATTATACAAAGTATTATTTGGCTCATTTTTTTATTAAATCATCATTTGAAGTGAGTTTACCATAAAAATAATAAACATTACAATAATAGTTATATTTTATAATATCATTGTTGAATGTAGGATGAAAAATGGTAATTAGAACGTAAGAATAAAAAAATACATATAGCAGAGCAACTTCCTTCAAAAACCTTTTTGAATTTCGTAATTATTGACGGCTGTCAAAATGCCTTTTTTACTTACATGTGTGTATATGTTGTGTAAAATTCGAGTAGTAGTGTGAGTAGTGCATATTTTAATTAATTTAATGTACTTCTAATGCATTTTATATAAAATAAACAGTTTTCTGCACTTCTCCGCCATATAAACTTTAACTATGCCAAATTTCAAGTTCACCCGTTAACGGGAAATGGGTTAAAAAGGGATACAAAAAATTTGCTTCACGTATTAATATATAGATTTAATTTAAAAAAAACGCATGCAAAGCCGCGGCTCACAGCTAGTCGGAAATAAAAGTTAAGTTTTATGTAACCCATATTATTTCTCATAGAACAATTGCAATGGAATTCAAAGTCAAGTGTAGTGTAAAAAATTACACAAAGAAATTCATTTTATTGACAAAACTAGTTGGAACTATACAAAATTCCAATTAGATTTAGAAAAAAATCATGGTCTCAAAAATTTGTGTTCAGGACCCCTATGTGTGGAAAGTTCCAAATTGATATCCACACTCAAGCTAGAATTAGTCTTTTTACTGTCAACGACCGAAGGCTTAGCGCAACTGGTGTTTTTGGTGGTTTGGTGGTTTTAATAATGGTGCATCATCATTAAAAAGTAACGACCAAAATCCATCAATGGCATAAAGTATTACTGTCGTACCACAATTACAAGAGTTGTGATAAAAATATAACCTTTACTAAGTAGGTATGTGATTTGGATGATTTTTCGTTGTATGGTATAACTTGATATTGTGGTCTTTTGTAATATGTAATATAATGTATTCTTTCAAATCAGTGATATAATAATTATATAGTTTCTAGTAGTATTTCCGATTCGTTTACAATACAAAACAAACGGTATCGTCCCGTCCGCGACCCACGCCGTTTCATTATTTACACAGATTATATCATTCGGTCGTAAACGGTTATTGTGACCCAGTTTCGTTGATTCTCCGCCATACGGTTGGGGCACGCACAATCCTTACGATGATAAATAAATACATAGTTACCGGATTAAACTTTCAATATAACTTTGATTAATCTAGGGACAAGTTTGTTACCTTGTATAATAGTTTGTAAGAATAAAATTAATACTGTTGTCGTTTTTAGGTAACTGATTATGGCAACAAGGTTTCTTTTCCACCGCCGCGATGTTCGAAAACTTTATCAACTAAGCCACTAACTACATATTGGGGAGTTTTTGGCGGGATTTTAGTCTGTCATGTAGTGGATTTTATATTTTATTCATAATCTTGTGTTATAGGACTCAATATTTTGTAAATTTGGTGGAGTTTTACGTAATATTGTTAGTTTATTGTGCATAAGTGAAGTGAATGGAAAATAATATCACGGAGCATGAAATTCTAAGATGCCACAAAAACTCCCAGGAAGGTTCTAACAAGGGATCCACCATCTTGTTAGAATATTGACTCACACGACGCTTAATATTGAAGTGATCGCACGACGCTTGTAGTATTATTGATTACTCGACAATGGCAGTAATAATCTGAAAGACTGATTGCCAATAATAAAGTGAAAAAAAAACTACATATTGTTTCACAGGTTAAAATAGTTTTCTTAGTAATTGGCCGAATACACTATGTAAGGAAATAATTTTATGGAATAAAAATAAAATTAGTCTTATTAAAAAGTGACTTAATACTTTTTATATACCCTATTTTGTCTTTTTATAAACGAAAAGGTTAGTAAGAATGGATGGATGTTTATAACTCTTTCATGTAAAAACTTAAACACGGATTTTGATGAAATAGAAAGTTATATAATTTATAAATTTAACTAGCCCCTGCCCGCGACTTCGTCCGCGTAGTAATAGTTACACTGGGCTAACGCTAACACGCAGCAGAAGCTCTCAAGAGGAAAAAAATCCCGATTTTGAAACATTTTTCATCTATGTTCCGCTCCTATTGACGTTTGCGTGATGATATATAGCCTATAACCTTTCTCGATAAATGAGCTATATAACACTGGACTAATTATTCAAATCGGACCAGTAGTTCCTGAGATTACCTTCTACAACCTCACGTTACAAATTCACAAACTTTACCTCTTTATAATATTAGCATAGATATAGATATATCTTTAATACAAATAATAACAATGTAAATCTAATGTGTCTTTACTCTTTAGATTTTTGAAAAAAAAAAATTAGGTGTCTTGGAAATATAAAAAAATACATTTCAATCGTTTTTAGAAATGTCTGTGTACCTGACTGTCTGTATGTTTGTTTGAACACGCGTTACTGCGTTACTGCTAAAGTACTGCATTCACGTTAAAACCTCACAAGGAAATCATAAAACATTAAGTCTTGATTTTATTAAAATCGGTTCACTCTATCAAAAGTTATTATAATTTTAATGATGACGCACTTAAGTACGATAGAAAAGTAAATAAGTAAATGGACTTAATGTATTCAGCAGATTTTAATAGTCAGTGTTTTCCTACATTACGTTTTACGCGGACAAATTCGCTGGCATAGCTAGTTTATAATAATTACTTTCCCGTTTTAATTATATTATCTTCAAAACCGAATAATAAATATTAATAGGCTTATGACAACCCGAGGCAATGTACCTAATATGGATCATTCTGGAGTTTTTTTTTTCTGTTTTATTGAACTGGGACTTCTTATGGCGCGGTAGGAAAATGTCTTCGTTACGCTTTTTTTTCTTGAATTGACTACGCTATTGACCTAGCAAGGTTTTAACAGCTTCACCGGACTACTAAAGTGAGCGCTTAGAGCACTCAGCCGACTTTATTTGACAACTAACTCAAGGGTGCATGGTACACCTCGGCTTGGGCTGTTGCCTGATACGTGCGATTTGCGACCTATCTGAGCTGACCCAAGTTAACTATTCATACATATATAAGTTGTTGGAACATATATGTGTACCAAGCATACATACCTCAACAACTCTTATATATATTTCGTATCCGATAATTTTCTAAACTATTTCAGTTCGATAAGGGAAAGAAACAAAACCCTTCCACTTTCATGTGTGGGGGTGATATGTGTTGGGTGTAATGTTGTTGCAGTGATGTAAGATTGTGTGTAACAGTATCACGTGAGCAGCGCACTCAAGGGCTCCACGCCGAGGGAACGGACCTAGGCTTGAGTCGCTGCAGAGTGAGGCCTGGTCTGGTGTGAGGGAGCGAAATTTACCCCCAAACCACGGCGGCGTTATCTGCGGATACGCGGGCATGGGCGTGAACATGCTCTGTTTGGGTAGACAGGCTGGTACTGGTCGTTCGCTGCCGTTATATTATCGGGAGGAAGGGTCTTCGTTACGCGCTACGCGTTAAATGTAAGGTAGGCTTGTATTTGTGTCCCAGTGTATGTATAAGCGTCTGTCTGGGTCTAGTAGTATACAAATATGAGTAAATGTTTAGTTAGAGAGAGGGAGGGGAGTTGGGACTCCAGCGCTCTCACTGACCGAACGAAACGCAGCAATATAAGCACTGTTACTTCACGTCGGTTTTCTATGAGAGGGTTGTACTACGCTGGGCGAGCCGACCCATTCATGCTGAAACCAGTAATAACTTCAGCGTGGCTCGACCGCCTACATACTACGGACTTTGTAAATATATAGTTTATGAGCATTCTCCACGTTTATACAATGATATACACATTATTTTGTTTTATTAATATATATATTCGATAAAGAGTTTGCATTTGGACGAGCCTTCGAGCCTGTTTGCTGATAGTATTCTGCATTAAAATAGGATTTTTAAGAATTGCCTCATTTTAGCGGTCTTATCTCCTCTCATACACTTTGAACGTGACATGAACATATATATCTTTTAATATCGTAATCTGAAGTATCAGTAATCGAGCCAATTTGTAAAAATATCACAGTGAAATAGAATTTTGCGTACATAACGATTACAAATGAATTCTTATCGAAAAATTGTTATGCTATATCGGACATCGAACTTTTGCGTTGTGACGTAATTGAAGAGTTGAGATGTGTTCACATTGATGTATTGTCGATAATTATTTTTTCTACATCACAGTACAACATTAAATATGCCAACGATTTTAATTGTATAATACCACCAGTTTATTTATTTTACATGGAATATCAACAGAGAATGCGCTTCCGTCGAGACTTTTTTCTATTTAATCTTAAATTACTCATTAAAATAATATATTCATCAAATTTTTACCCTTATCCCACCTAAGTACGGTCAGCACAACATGTTTTCCTTTTCCACTCTCCTCTATCAAATGTCTTCAATATAGACAACTTTTACACACATTATTTTTCACACAGTCTATCCATACCTTTTTCGGTCGTCCTCTACTCGTATAGCCGTCCACTATCATACTCAACACTTCTCATCCCATCTCCCTTCCTCTCCTCTCCCCTCTTCTCTCCCCATACCCTTTCCCCCATTTCCTCCAAAACACAGGCTGGCAACGCACTTGCGACTCCTCTGGTGTTGCTTGTGTCTATGGACGGCGGTGATCGCTTACTATTAGGTGACCCGCCTGTTCGTTTGCCTTCAATATGACATAAAAAAACTTTTCTAATTACATGGTTTTCATCTCTCCTCATGATATACCCATACCATGCTAACCGATTACTCCTCAACTTCTCTGTCACTGGTGCTATTTTCAAACTTCCTGTGATATATTAATTCACAATCTTACCCATAAAAATAATATATTAAAAGTAAGAAAATAATGATCATAATATGCGTTAATTCAAATATAATGCGTCGTTACGATAATAAGTCATAATTCATATATTAAATCATTATAAAATGATTGCCCGTAATTGTTTATTTTTATCGTTTGCGACTTCGCAAGTGTTAATTGTAATAAGGAAAACTAGCTGTTACCCGTGGCTTCGCGTGCGTTTTTTTAAATATATTAAATAAATAGTTAATTAAGTGAACACTAATAGTGAATCGAATGGGATAGGATTTAACATCAGACACATAACTGGAACTTTAAACTGTTATATATCACCCTCACTATATAAGAAAGTAATGAAAATATTAAGCTAAACATTATCGAACAATATGTGTTAAACCTTTTATTATATAGATATAATATGTCCATAGTGTCGACATAATTAAGTTATTATCATACCTTGCTATAATTTAAATCATATATAAACATATGACTTTCAATTACAACAGCGATGCCCTTGGTGTGGTAGTTGTTCATAGGCGATGGTAACCACTTACCATCAGGGGGGCCGTCAGCCTGTTTGCTGCCTTTTGGCATAAAAAATAAATATATTTATTTATTTTTGGAGTCCAGTACAGCGCACGTCACACGAAGGACGAATACACGGATAACAGTTTATCACTACATAGTGTAAAAAAAGTCCTATTTCACGTCTGTCTATATGTATGTTCGCGATATGATCAAAAACTACAGAACGCATCTTCATGTCGTTTTCACCAAAATATAAAATGATACTTGGGCAAGGTATAGGTATAGTTTGTCTTATTATCAGGGCGGGCAACGTCTGCTGAACCCGCTAGCTTAAAATAAAACAGCTAATTAGTTACTTATTTGCCCGTAAAATTCCCGTTCAAATAGGTCTAGCCGTTTCGGAGATTACCCGGAACAAATAAAAAACAGACATATCGATAGAATTAAAAAAAAATGTTGATATTTGTAGCATCACATATATGTCCAATATAAAATACACTCACTTTACTTTTATTACACATAATATATCACAAATCAAAAATTGGGAACAATACTAACGCAGAATAAAGTTTTTGGCGGGATTTCAGTCTGTCATATAATGGATTTTATATTTTATTCATAATCTTGTGTTACTTGTCTCTATATTGTGTTAAATTGGTGACGATTTATGTAATATGGTTCGTTTATTGTGCATAAGTGAAATTAAAGAAAAATAATACCACGAATACTGTGGTCTTGAAAATGAAAAAGATAAAAATTTACGAAATATTCTCTGGAATATTTGGCTCTTATACCTTTACATTATTTCAGACATAGAAGAAAACTACCTATATTGACAACTTCAGAATTGGCAGTTTGGATTAATTCCTTCGACTGTCTTATTGGACGAATATTATTACTACTAAACTTTTTGAATAGCAACACACAATTAACTTTAGAAATGTTTCCGATATAAACGTACCACGTATAATAAAAAATTGGAAATAAAAGTAACGAAGAATAAACTTTTTGAATAAGAACACAAAATAAACAATGAAAATATTTTCGATAGAATGTTATCGCGTTACCATGGCAACGCATATAATACTGACATTAACACGCAGCGGAACCTTCCAAAATAGCCCGATTTTGAGACATTCTTCATTAGTGCTCGGCTCCTATTGGTTTTAACGTGATGATAAGTAACCTATAGCCATCCTCGATAAATGAGCTATCTAACACTAAAAGAAACTTTCAAATCGGACCGGTGGTTCTTGAGATTAGCGCGTTCAACTAAACAAACAAACAAACTCTTCAGCTTTATAATATTAGTACACCAGCGCCGCTTATAAGTTTAGGGGTCAAAGTGGTCGCCATGGCCGAAACCGGTCGGACCAATCATCACCAATCATCATCATCATCATAGATTATTAAGATAAAATTGTCTATATCACTCAGGGATAATATAGCTTCTCTTATTAGTTAATAAATTTTCGAAATTGCATCTATAATTTGAATCCTAAAAACGAATTATCTATATACCTTATTACCTACCTATATAACCTACCTAACTATATACCTATTACCTTACCTACCTAATATCTACCTAACTATATTCCTATCACCATATAGTAATAGTATAGATATCAAATAAAAAAAAACAGAGCTATTCGTAAAGAGACACGATAAAAGCGAAACTTTGTATTACAGAGATACATAATAATTTCAAAAATATAACAACAAGCCAACCTCATAAACGCAGAACTCATGGTAAGATTAAATACAGACTGTTGGCAGCACCAACAACTGAATTACTGTAATTGCGTAGCTTTTTCTATTAATCTTGTATCACTACGGTTTTTTCTCTAGAACGTGTGCTATCTTGTGTACTAAACAAATAAATAGTAAAAGTGCATAAAATCTCTTACTTTCGTTAAAAAAATCAGCAACGATTGCTAGAAATTGGTCCTTCGAGCCGGTATTGGAGACGTTATATTGTTATTTAATTGTATTATAACTTCATATTATTAATTGTATTTTATCAGTCAGTAAATAATATATCTTCGACAAGTATCTAAATTATCTCGATAGGTGCATCATAAACATAGGTTGTGTAGGATCTGAAAATATTACATACCTACATACAAAAACATAAACATACAAAACGTACTGACTAATTAAAGAAGCTTTAATTTATTGATAAATTTTATAATCGGTCAGAGAGAAAAAAATAACACCAAGGTAACCTAATAAATATTTGTCCAATTATATGCTCTTAGCCCTTTTTAGTATATCTGTCCGATTTATTACCGTTTTTTATCTTTATATTTTCTTACAGAAATTGTTTTATGTAAACGCTTTGTTTGTATTAATGTTCTTATGTATATATTAATGTGTTTTTGTAGAACTCGTGTTGTTTACAAAGAATAACTTTAATATTTTAAATTATATGATACGATATGAATATGATGCTAATTTCAGTATTAGCTCTCAGTTAGTTAAAGAAATGTTTCGACTAGCTTTATAACTGTCTGTCAATTAGTCATTTCGAATGAATGTATAAAACAATAATTTTCTCAAAATTAATTGTTTGCATATATTTACAAGCTAAAATGTAAATACAAGCAATAGGGTATACAATGACCTCTCTATTCATCGTAGAAAATCAAATCGATGTCTCGATGATAGAATTGTTTAAAACAAAAAAAATCACATACTTTCTTCTGTAGACTAAACTTTAAATAAAGTTTTATTTTTATGTAACATGTATATATATTCTATTTTACTTTTTCTTCAGACGCATTTAGGAACCTAGTGTGTTACATTTCTCTTTAGATAAGCACCAAGTGTTTAAGAAGTAATACTAAAAAAAAGCGAAGAACATCCAGTATTAGTCATGTGCGCATAATTGAAGATCTCTACTCTTTGATTTATAAAAGAGAATAAATACAATGTCTTGCCCTTATAATAAGTAAATTAAAGGTCAACACACGATTGGCGAGAGATATGAAAATCTCAGAGCAATGTAAATTGTAAACATCGATGTTTGGAGTATTAGGAATTGATGGGAAAAACAATACTTCGAAAGAAAAAACATTGCGTGGGTTTATAATATCACGACGCAATTGAAACTTATTTTCAGGCCCTAGGCATTTAAGTGAACATTTTCGGAAAATTATTAGATTTAGAGTTTCAATGGAAAATCAATGCATTTTAAAAACTTAGTACAAAAAAATATTTAAGCAATTGAATTATTTTGAATTGAGTGCACGCGGGGGCACGTGGAGCACGCAGCACCCTTAATCCCGTAATTCCCTAATTATGAAAATATCGAAAAATTGCCATGAAAACTGAAAAAAATGTGGACTTTCAACTTTCGAAAATTAGCGTGCCCCAAAAAAGAAGTGACAAAAAGGCCTGCATGCTATCATCGTTACATAGTGTAAAACAAAGTCCTCTGTCACGTCTGCTAGTCTGTCTGTTCGCGATAAACTCAAAAACTACTCAACGGATTGTCATGCAGTTTTGCCCAGTAGATAGAGTGATTCACGAGGAAGATTTTAGTATGTATAACGTCCGCCGAACCCGCTAGTTATTTTATAAGTTAGTGTTTTATTACAGCACAACTATCTTACGAAAAGTCTATGTTTAAGATACTGGTTACAAAAGTGCGGTGGATTAGTTGACAGCGTGTTTAGACACAGATGTAGGCTCGAATACTCGCAACTGAGTCGGAGCTTCCAGTGAAGGATGTTCCGAGTGTTGCACTTACGAGCCAATGACCTTTAGGTTTGGCGTGTTTATCATCTTAGAGTTAGATCTCGTTGTCATCTAACATCAGATAAGATAATGGTCAAACCTATAACATATAAAAAAACTGTACTATGTAGACACTACCGCAACGAAGATGCGCTCGGCGAGCGCTACCGCGGCCGGCTCGCTCGGTCTTTGATTCTAAAGTTTAACCTTTTTTTACACGGGGAAATTACTAACGGATACGCTACCCTCCCAGGGGAGAGATTGGGTTATGTCCGATTGGCACAGACTAAAACCTCATGGTTGCCCACTATCGCCATAACAGGAAACAAGGGACGACAAGGCACTCCGCATGTAGCCCCCGCGGCCGGCCCGGTTTGATGTTGAGCCTCCTGCGCTAAAAGAGAGATAGCCTGGCAAAGTTACAAAAACCTAACCGCATTGAGACGGGAAATATACCAACTTCAGATGCGATGGCGTTAATACCTAAAAAAAAACTTATGGGTGTAGTTTTAAATGAAAAATAAAAACAATCACGCCTCTATTTACCGAATATACGAGCTCTTTTTAAAATTATAGTTTCATCCATCTTTGGTCAACTATACAGAAAAATTAAACATCTGCTTATATTATATTTTACGTTCAATCATGACGTCCATATTATTAATTCAAAGTAAAGGTTGTATATAAACGTGCCCTAATAAAAAATAATTTAAATCCACTAATCTTTCCGTTTGGATACGTTAACATAAGTTGTAAACAAAGTTCCTACAAGAGCCTACATGAGTACATAGATATTTTATCATCTAAGGATTTGTAGGTCAATCAACTTGCAACTTAACAAATAATTGAGGAAGATTTTCTGTTCCTTCATTTGAGTGAAAATATTCGCGTTTGCTGCTTACACGGCGTCATGTACGATTAGAGTTCTTTTTCTAATTTTATATTTGACTACCAATTTTCTACACTATTATTATTGCCATTGTCAGTTGGATTATTACTATACAATTATTGTTATAGGACAAACGTCTTGCGATAATTCCAATGTTCTAATAAGATGGAGGCCCCTTGATACAAGTTTCCATAATTTATTTGTTGCGTCTCAGAATTCACGCTCCGTAATATTACTTTCCATCCATTTAATTTTGTTTTGTAATTAATTTTGAATTCATCTATTTAATTTTGTAGGTGGTAGAGCCACGCTGAAGCTATTACTGGCATCAGTATGAATGGGTCGGCTCGTCCGGGGTAGTACCACTCTCTCACAGAAAGCAAACGTGTAGTAACAATGATTCTATTGTTGCGTTTCGTTCGGTCAGTGAGAGCACCGGAGGCCCACCTCTCTTCACCCGATTAGGCCTCCCACAGCAGCGGCTCAAGCCTAGGTTCGATCCCTCGGTAGGGAGCCCTTGAGTGCGTTGCTTGCGCGATACGGTGACACACAAATATACATCACTGCTACAACACTACACGATCACCCCCACACACGTGCACGCCTACACGCTTACACATGAAAGTGGAAGGGTTTACGTTTTTCCCTTATCGAACTGAAAAACTCTCAATTTTCCGATAATAAATATATGGAGGAGTTGTTGAGGCGTGTATGCTTGGTACACATATACGTTTCAACAACTCATACATATATGAATAGTTAGCTAGGTTAGCTAAGATAGGTCGCGATTTTGCATGCAACAGGCAACAGCCAGGCCGAGGTGTGCCGTGCACCCTTGAGCTGGTTGCCAGAATGGAATCGGCTGAGTGCCTTAAGCGCTCGCCTTAGTAGTCCGGTGAAGCTGTTAAGACCTTGTTGGGTCAATAGCGTAGACATTTCGAAAAAAAAGACCAATTAGAGTACTTAGATTTTTAATAGACTTCAAAAAAGAGTTTATATTTTCTGTTATTATTTAACGGTGGAAATATACGTAATATACATTTATACGATTATCATAATTTTAGTCATTTATGTGAGTTATATAGTTATACAACTAAGTTAACGTTAATAATTTTTTATCGAATTTTAAAGAGCTGTACCGAGCATAATCGTAAATATTTACGTAGTAATAAGTTCCTCACACAGTAATCCTAGAAATTAAACTGGCTGCACTAGCATCTATCGAACTATTACGATAGGATCGGCAATGTGTCTATAATTAGATGGTGATGCGAATTTATGCTCGTCGAATATTAAAAACACCAATAATGGACACAAATGTGTCCACAATCGTTTTAATATAGTAGAAAAAAATTAAACACTGTGTTTTTATTCAAGATCAATAAAAATCGGATAAGTAGATATCACAATCCTTATCAATATATTAGGTATCAAAAGCAGAGGGTGTTCGACCAAGCGAAACGCTGCAACACGACACCCCTGGACATAAAAAATATTCGTAACTTTTTAAACAGTACAACTACCCCGTTTTTAAAAGACACACGTCTCCGATAGCGTTTGTCGTATATAATCATAATAATATTATGGATTAACGGTTAGTGTTAATAAGAATTCGAGATTAGTTGTTAAAAAAATTGCTATGATTTTATTGTCAGGCATCATAACCTATATTGTAGAAGTAATATGATGGATTACTCTAAAATGTAAATAATCATGTATTAAAGAACGCTATCAGCATAACTGGTCAGTAGAATTCACTGAAAAAATGATGAATATCATAAAATAATTAATCAATAAGCCGTTCCGTTGTTTCATAAAAAATTTGGGTTGCTAGGTTACCGATTTGATTATCATTTTTTTTTTATTTCTTTCGATGCACTTGGAAACCACGATGAGTCATGATTAAAATTGACAGAATAATAAAACAATCAAAAAAGAGGTAAGATTTGAATTTTATTCTTATATAGTTTTATAATAGAAAACTATTTGTTATTGTTTACAAATTGTTAAGTCTGTTTACACGATTTCGTCCAAGGTTAAGTCTACTACAACAATTTTCATACATTAAGGTAACTGAACTTTCGTGACCTGAAATCAGAATCTGGATTACTTAACTGATGAAAATTACCTAATACATAATACTCTACATAAATATCTAATCTATCGACTGTTTTAATAGCATTTCTTGTGTATATAAAAATGTTTCTGAAACAGCTTTAGAACTCAACACGATTGAATGAAATTTTATAATAGGATAATTATTTAATGTTTTTTCCAAGTATATCTACATCTTTTGCTGCTTTCGCTCGTTTCTCTTAATTTTTATATGTGACGTTTTTATTTCTATTTGTATAAATATGTTACACAATTATTATGTTTGTTTATTTATAGAAGGTTATATTATGAACTATTTGGTCCGATCCTAAGACTTTTTTAGAGAAGAGAAGAGACACTCTTGAGTGTCGGAAGCTCTCATTTACTTTTTTATATTGTAATGAATAACTACAAAGGTGAACGCAGTTGCCAGTTTGTACATATAAAGTTCTGGTTTGCGTAATTATTTTTGTACCTACGGGTCACGTGGATAAAAAAAAGCATAACCAAAATTTAAAATTATTTCCTTAGTATGTCTCATTCCATTTTTTATATACGAGACTTATTAAAGGTATGTGGTAGTTAGGTGGAAATATCTGCTTACCGGATATGTTAGTAATTTATATATACTTTATGTAATTTCGGCAAGCTTAAACTTTGAGCATTATAATAGAAATATAATTCAATTCCAAAATGATTAACACAAAAGGAATTAAAGTCAAACGTACTTAATGAGATGAAATAAATCTTAAATGATTTTCCTTTATCTAAATTATTAAATTATAGAAAGAATATATATAAATTGTAAAAATTACGAATCATATTCAATCCTCAATAAACACACGCAACTGTTACACAAAAAATCACTATAATATTACACATGTACTCACTTACTCTAACATACACATATACATACACGTGCACCTTTTTATTTTTATTTTTCTTATATGTATGTTTTAGCATTATTAAATAAGATGTAGAAAGCCCTAGGTGACACATTGTTAGGGATGTTTTATGTATTTTAGTTATTATATGATGAAAATCCCTTGGTTAAACCTATATTGTAATAACTACATATGTATAAATTTGACCTAATTAATTAACTGTTGATTTCTGTATGAGTAAATAATTAAATTAAATATTTTAGAACATTTAAAACGGTCAAATTGTAATACAAGTTGCATATCCTAAGGTTTCGGGTAATACCTTATGGGCCGGGCGGTGGTAATTACACAGCTAAATCGATAGCTTAAGTTCACGGAAACGTCTGTGGTGAAACAGCCCCATTTCCATTGTTACTTCCTTTAAGAACGTAGTCTTTTATTCAAATTGCCTTCCGTTTCTTTACGTTTTGTGCAAAAAGTAATTAAGGAAAGATACTTTAGTGTTATATAGCTTATTCTGACCAACATGGCTTTAGAACACAATTCTCATTATCAGTTGTATTTAGAAATGAAACCTCCATACAGGAAATACAAAAAGAAAGTCACTTTTAAGGTTAAAAATAACTTTATAATTTATTATGATAAGTATTTGGTAATTAAATAGATTTTTCTCTTTTTTTTTTCTAGTTACCATCAAGAGAAGGTTTACCAACTCCGCGGAGTGCTCGCGCTCTTGCTGGCAGACGACCACCAACTAGCTTCCCACAGCGATTAAAGAAAGAGGTTGGTGCTTCTTTAATAATTTATACAAATAAATAAAATTTATGTATATTGTTTGTGCTGATTAATCTTCGAAACGAATGAAACGATTTGCCTGTTCATATTAACAAAAATTTAATAAAAATAACTATAAATCTGTAAAAAGACTAGTATTTTAGAGGCCATGAATGAATAAAAAAAAAATAATCAACGTATAATCTAGATAAAATACGCAATAAATTTAAAAGAACAAGCCATTTTTATATGAAAACAGAAATCGCAGTTATTAGCTAGTATTTAATAATGTTTACTAGTTGCAATTACTAGTCCGCTTATTCAACATCTTCTGTGTACCCAATTCAATAAAATGTTCCTTTAGCTATTGTACCTATTATTATATTGTTGTTAAATCTGGTACTGCTGGTAAACATGACTTCAATTTGACGTCACATAAATTACTTATATTTATTTTTCTTTGAATTTTCGCCTTTTTTGTATATCATCGTTTTACCGTATCCTTAGAATTTGAGTGATTGAGATAAATGCTTACACATTATTTATGTATACAAATGCGTATACATATAATAATGAAAATGTAATATTAATGTCTTCTTATATTAATTTCAAATTGCCAGAAAAGCGTAGACAATCCACCAGAGATGGATTTGCCCATTAGTGGTGTCAGCACTGATTTGCAACAACAAAACGATGAGCTTCGTGTTAGGCTTGCTAGTGAGGCTGCTGACCATAAGCGTCGTCTCGATGCATACCGTCGAGCGCAACAAGGACAAGCCGCTTTGGTGTCTCGACTGCAAGCTAAGGTAAATATTTCAAGGTATTAAAGGAACGGAGACACTTTCAAATTTTTATATGAAATGTTTGTCGGCTCGAGTAAGAATTACATGAAAAAATGAATTTTAATTTTTGAATTACATGCGTTAAAAATAGCGTGCGTTAATGGCATGTTTTTAAGAAATAACATAATATCTGTACTTATCAATTAATGAATAAAATATTTTTTCGTGGGTGTCATGTACAGATAGAACATCGATTTTTAATTATTTTTGTTTTAAAGTATGTGATTTTTAAACGAATTCTGTATTGTCAAACGTAACCTGTCAATGATTGATATATTGTGTGTCAAAATTTGTCATCGAAAAAGTCCGCGAGAGAAAACTTTTTCAAAAAGCAGGATGTGTGTAAAATAATATTATATATTGTCGTATATGTATCGTTTGTACTATACAAGCAGGCATGAAGTGGGAGATCGTATATAGATTTTAAAACATAATTATGATTTCTATGTTGATGTGTCATTGGTCCGTGCATTAAGGTACTGCAATACAAGCAAAGATGTTCGGAGTTGGAGAATCAGATGTTGGAATCAACACCAAGAAGCGACTCGTACCGCGCGCCTCCCGTCGCTCTGCCAGCACCTGTTGCTCTGTCTACACCATCGTCCTCCACTCTAGAGTCTCGCAAAGATGAACGAATTAACGACTTGGAAACCGCATTGCGTCGACTTGATGAGGAGAAGCGAAAGTAAAGGGATTTTATATATCCTAGTATTATGAATATAAATGTTTGTGTTTTGTTAGTTACGCTTTCACATCCTACTCAACCGTAGAACATGAACTTTTTTATTAAAGTGTCAGGAGTACAAAATAGAACATAGAAAACATTTTATCCACAAAAAATACTGTTCCCTAAAGATAGGGCTAATCTACATTAAAATGCAAGATAAAGAGTAAGAGTTTTTGGAATATCATGTTGTGTATTTTATATTATATCTACAATCATGTATTACTTGGATCTATAATTTTTAATATTGGTGGTGTTTTACATAATATAGTTTTTATAATGTGCACAAGTGAAATGGATGAGAAATAATACAACAGAGTTGCCTTGCCACAAAAGCTCCCTGGAGAATTTTAACAAAACAGCCACCATCTAGCTAGAACATTGAAATAATCACAAGTAACTTGTAATATCATTACCTACTCCATAATGGAGTAATCATAGACAAGGAGATTAGTTAAGAAATCTAAAAGTGATAAATCCGCAAGTAAAAACTATTCTCCATTACATTTGAAAACCTAAAAGCCACCTTATAAATGTTTTAATAAACGATTTTATGTTTCAAATTCAGACTAACAATGTCTGCAACAATATGAATTAACTTTAATTAATCATTTATAGCCATTAATTATTTTGCATTGGTGGAGCCTTATATATAAATTTGGGTGAACTATTTTTCCTATATGAATACAATGAGAAAGCTATAAAAATATAATTAATTAACTTACACACTATCAACCAGTAAGATTAGTAACATTGTATCAACTCCCCTCAACCTTATATGTAGTAATTGACAAAATAGATTTCTAACTAGCTTCAAAGTACAGCTGTCCTATTTCCTAGTTTGTATCTCTGAATCAATATGACAGATTCTTGTGACTTATTCCTGGAATTGTTTTAGGCACCTATGAGAAAGCTGTATGTAAAATATTGAGGTACTGCTCTTATGTACACACTCATATATATAATAATTCAGTTTAATATTATTTATTAAGGTAATATCTTTGTTTAAGTAATGGGTTATATTTCTTACATAATTAGATGTTTTTGTATATTTCTATGGGTTAGATTTAGTACTGTAACTGTTAAATACATTTTTGTCTAGTAAAAGGTTAGTTTTAAACAGTGTTATATCTAAAAAGAGGTACTAAAACTGATGAACAATGGCATAACGATAGGGTGACTGGGCTGGCAAAATGCCACGGGCCCCCGAACCAAGAGGGCACAGGTCCGAGAGGCCACGAGTGTAAAAAAATTTTTACATCGTACCTGAGCATTTTATTTTATTTGAAAAGTATATCTTTATAAGTTCTGGTTAAAATCCAAAGTGAGACAACTAAAGACCATAATACAATTGAGTTCTTGAGAATCTCGAAGTTTATTTAAAATTAAACTGGGTACAATGTGATGATTTTTACTGATAGGGCCCCATCAAAAGAATTCGCCATGGGCCCCAGATGGTAAAGTTACGCCACTGCTGATGAAGTATTTAATACTGAAATGTATTAATATTTGTATTTTTCAGGTGTGAAAAGCTAGTGAGCCAGAACAATTTGCTCCGAGACCAACTGGAAGAGTCCCATCAACTAAATGAAGCACTCACTAATGACCTGCAAAAACTCACGAATGACTGGGAGGCGATGCGTGATGAAATGGCTATTAAGGAAGATGAGTGGAAGGATGAGGAACAAGTTTGTTGATATTATATTATATCTAATTTAAATTTAATGATAACTTGTTTGGAATATATCAAAGTTATGATCAAACACCCTATATTCGTCAATTATTTCTATATTGCTGACAGATAAGATGTTTTTTGTAGGCATTCAATGAATACTACTCCAGTGAGCATAACCGTTTGCTCAGTCTGTGGCGGGAGATTGTTTCTGTCAAGCGATATTTCTCTGAACTTCAATCTAACACTGAGAGAGACCTGTACAGAGTAAAAAATGACCTAGACTCTTCAGTCCGTGAGCTGGTTGGGACTTTGAGTGGTTATGCAATAAATGCCTTCGCTGCTCAGGGAACTAAGGTGAGTTCAAATTACGATATGCTTTTAAACATTATACTGTTTTTTCTCAGTTTGTTATAATTTTCTTACATATTTAAACCATAATGATTTAAGAACATTGATTCTTGTAGCTCAATTACATTCCAAACTAACATACTCCTGACCTTTTTCTCGAACTGACTATGCTATTGTCCCAGAAAGGTCTTAACAGATTCACCGGACTACTAAGGCGAGGACTTGCGGCAGTCGGCTGATTTTATTTGGGCAACTAGCTCAAGGGTGCACTGCACACCTCGGCCTGGACTGCTGCCCGATACGTGCAATTCGCGACCTATCTGAGCTGATCTAAGCTAACTATTCATACATATATGAGTTGTTGGAGCATATATGTGTACCAAGCATACATACCTCAACAACTCCTATATATATTTCGTATAGGATAATTTTCCAAACTATTTCAGTTCAATAAAGGATAGAAACAAAACCCTTCCACTTTCATGTGTAGGCATGCACGTACGTGGGGGTGATGTGTACTGTTGTTGCAGTGATGTAACATTTTGTGTCACTGTATCGACCGAGCAGCGCACTCAAGGGCTCCACACCGAGGGAACGGACCTAGGCTTGAGCCGCTGCCGAGGGGGGCCTAATCTGGTGTGCGGGAGTGAAATTTACCCCCAGACCACTGCGGCGTGATCTGTGGTTACGCGGGCGTGGGCGTGAGATCGCTCTGTTTGGAGAGACAGGCTGGTACTGATCCTTCACTGTTGTTATTTCATCAGTAGGGTCGATTAAAATATGTCACGGACGTCTTTAATAATGCGCAGCGTTCGGTACGGGTTCGTATTGTGCGGCGGATACCACTGACGGACTGTGCGGTGGATACCACTAACGAACTGTACTCCTGACCTCCTATGTGGCGTTTCTTATCTTAACAATATACTTCATGTACAAAGGAAGAAAATTGAGACAATACACTGCTTGCTATTCTTCTCTAGGGCAAGGAAACACATCCCTGATATTCTAGTGTTTTAATAAGTAATTAATAATTAAATAATTTTTGCTTGTAAAAATGTTAGTTTCCTAAGAGTTCAAAAACAAAAAAAAAACTAATTAGTAATTTTTGAGTGATGCTATACATAACCGCAAACTTCTATAGTTTTTTTTTATACTAATGATTGTATAGGGGG
This sequence comes from Antheraea mylitta, assembly GCA_014332785.1. Classification (NCBI taxonomy): domain Eukaryota; kingdom Metazoa; phylum Arthropoda; class Insecta; order Lepidoptera; family Saturniidae; genus Antheraea; species Antheraea mylitta. The sequence continues at coordinate 5,261,197 of JACEII010000035.1, forward strand.
AAATAGTGCTATATTTCCGTTAATTATTTTATGTTTCAAATGAGAAGGAAAAAATGTATGCTATTTTTATTCATGACAGGAAAACTTCTCAAGAGCTACTAAACAAAAAAAAAAGATGAAAATCCATGGAGAAAGATGTGCTTAACTGTTTTGTCTCTGCTTATTTATATGTAGATAGATGATTTTTTTAACAAAATAGCAATATAGGTGCTTGTATAAAATATAGATTTATTTGTTCATAGCAGGGAGATATGAATAGCTTGATGAATCAGTCTATTCCAACATCGACTCCTAATGTGAATGTAGAGAGCATGCGCGTGGAGTTGCGCGATATGACGTCACAGCGCGACGCCGCCATCGCCGAGCTGCGAGAGAGGGACACACGTATACAGCGTTTGCTCGGAGAACTACAAGGATTGGTATGTTTTCATACACTATCCTTTACATAGCATAGAGGATGACAATGGCTTAATTTAGAATTTTGCAACCCTAAGGGATATTGTTTAAAACCATCCCTTCTAGTATTCAAGATTGAGTGCTAAGGGAAAGTGTGAAATTGCATTTCTATATATGGTTTAATATTACTAGACACTTAAAAGAAAATTTTAATCAATGTAATGACCTTTAAACCAACAATTGTTGTATTTTTTTATATTGTTATATATTCAGGATCTCGGAAACGGAAACGTCAGCAATTTTCATTAAATTTAGTATGTATGTGGTTTAGGGGCTGATAAACCGATCTAGCTAGATTTCATTCATAGAAGAGTTTTTCTATCTGACTTTTCAGGTAATGAAAAATTATAGCTAGAATATAAAGGTAAATTTCGCCGCCATTGTCAAAACAAAAATACGTCAGATGGAAAGTGGTTGCTTAGAAAATCCGTCTAATCCCAGTTCGAAACCGAGTGACAGCAAAGAGATATCTTTTGAAATATTTTTTTATTGGTAAAAATATGTTAATTTTGTGAGTCAAACCTAATAGTTAATTTTAATATAAAAATATTTTTTAAAGAACTGAGCTAGGTTCAGACTCTTTGCTCCGGGTTCTTATTATAAAAGCGATAGTGGGTGTTTTTGTTTGTTACGCTTTATTGCCTTAATTATACATTGTCAAGAGTATAGAAAAGGACATAAGGTATCTATCACCCACAAAAAGTAGTATTTTCGAGAGATATGTCAAGTGAAGCTGCGTAAAACCTAGTGGATTCATAAGGAGATAATATAGAAGAATTACTGCTTTGTCATATAGGAGGAGCGTTGTGAATCCGCAGAGTTGATTTGCTCGGAGGCTAGTGTGATGCGTTCTGCTCTGGAGGAGGTGGCACGGGCTCTTATACAGGACAGTGAACCAGATCGTGGTGCTCATCACCTGCATCTTCCTGATAGGTATTTAGTATTGTAAGCGACACTCATAGATTCACAAGATTTCCTTCAGACAAATCACCTAATTATGGCGCCCACGGCAGCGGCTCAAGCCTAGGTTCGATCCCTCGATAGGGAGCCCTTGAGCGCATTGTTTGCGCGATACGGTCACACACAAATATATATCACTGTCACAACACTACACGATCATCCCCACACACGTGCACGCCTACACGCTTACACATGAAAGTGGAAGGGTTTACTTTTTTCCTTATCGAACTGAAAAACCCTCAATTTTCCGATAATAAATATATGGAGGAGTTGTTGAGGCGTGTATGCTTGGTACACATATACGTTTCAACAACTCATACATATATGAATAGTTAGCTAGTTTAGCTAAGATAGGTCGCGATTTTGCATGCAACAGGCAACAGCCAAGCCGAGGTGTGCCGTGCACCCTTGAGCTGGTTGCCAAAATAAAATCGGCTGAGTGCCTTAAGCGCTCGCCTTAGTAGTCCGATGAAGCTGTTAAGACCTTGCTGGGTCAAAACCGTAGTCATTTCGAAAAAAAAAAACCTTCAGACAAATTCCATTCCATTCCTTCCATAGCCATTCGCCTATGGTGCAAATATTACCCATTCTGATTGAAAAACTTTATATTAACCAATATGAAATATAAATTGATATTTCGCCTATTTAAAAAAAAAAAAAAAAAAACTGCTTTTTCCATAGCATGATCTTAATCGTTTTTAAAGTATAGATTTATTATACTTTATGATCCTTAAGTTTACTAATATACAATATTTGTGCACTATTTGACAAAAGAAACTCCGTAATACAGAAACTTACAAAAATAATGGACTGATAAATTTGTTTTGAACAAGGAATCTCCTGGAAGATAGATTATTAACCCAAAAGTTCTGTGTATACACTTATTAAGTGAAACATAAGCTTAGGCTTTTGGTTATGTAAACATTTAAAATCAAGCGGTTAAGTAGTTAACTATGAACATGAAGTTACAAATCTGTCTTTCTTACTTCCTTTTATCAAATTAACTTGAAAGTCGTTCCCTTTTCTAGGTCTGACACAAAGAAGTAAAAAGTACTTATTTACATGAATTTCTTAATTTTCAAGACCCCAGAATACATGCTCCGTGGTATTATTTTACATTTATTTCACTTAGCATAATAAAAAAACCATATTACATAAAACGCCGCCAATTTAACACAATATAGAGTCAAATAACCTAAAATTATGAATAAAATATAAAATCCTTACATAACAGACTGAAATCCCGTCAAAAACTCCTCAAAAAGTTTATTCTACGTTAGTTTTGTTCCCAATTTTTAGTTTATGATATACTACGTATTATAAGAATAAAGCGTGTGTATATAATATTCAAATAAATACTTTTTGATGAATACATATATCTGCGGTGCTACAAATATCAACATTTTTTTTTTAATTCTGTCGATATATCTGTTTGTTTATTTGTTCCGGGTAATCTCCGAAACAGCTGGACCTATATGAACGGTTTTGTTTTCTTAGAAATGACTACGCTATTGACCTAGCAAGCTTAACAGCTTCAACGGAGTACAAGTAATATTTGAACGGGAATTTTACGGACAAATAACTAACTAATTAGCTGTTTTATTTTAAGCTAGCGAGTTCAGCAGGCGATACCCGATATTATATCTATATAATAAAAGATTTAACACATTGTTCGATAATGTATAGCTTAATATTTTCATTACTTTCTTATATAGTGTAAGTGAGCACTGAGGGTGATACATAGATCGTAGTTTAAAGTTCCAGCTATGTGGCTTATGATAAATCCCATCCCATTCGATACACTATTCGTATTCACATATATAATGTAAATATTACCTGTTACTGTAGATGATGTGTGTGTCATACTTACAAATATTTTTAAAGAGTATTATTGTTATTTACACATGTAATAACAATTTTAAATTTAATTAATACATTCAAAAAACGCGTGCGGAGACGCGGGTAACAGCTAGTAATAGATATAATTAATAGTTACGTATTGTATAATAAACAATGGAGTTCATAAGCTGTTTTGTTTTATACTTGTATTATAAACAGAGGGGATTTGTACACAAGCAATAATTAACCAATTTTACATATTTTTTCACCCATATAAAGCCATGTTATCAGCTAGTAACTAAGACATGCAAAGCTGGGAACAAACACTAGTATTACATAATATACATTTATAATATATTTTATTTTATCCAAATCAGATCACCTAAACGTGGCGTTTCACAAGCAGCAAACGCCACAGCCTTTGCAGAGAGTACAATATCCGCCGTCCAAGCAGCTCTACACAAGTACCAAATTCAAATACACGAACTTCATGTAAGTGTTTAATTACGTATTCTGGTTTTGTAAAAGAAATCTGAAGTTAATTATATGTTATCTATACAAATACCATGTCATTGAGTCTAAGCAATGTTGAACGGTATAACTTCTATAACTTCGTTGTCTGAGTCAGATTCATCTGAAGATTGCTTAACTGCTGTCTTTTGGTTTGTTTCTCTACAAGTTTATAAATTGCTACCACATTTGAATGCCTTCAACTGACTTTAAAATTGTAAACTTTGCTAATAAATAACTTTTCTATAAAAATGTGGATTCATTATTAATAGACAGTGTTGCAGTATGGCCATTTTGGCATTACGGATTACACATTTTGGCTATAGCACAGTGTGCACATATTGTTGGTAGAACAATAAGAGCATTTTGCTAGAAAGTATAGTTACATTATTCATAGAAATTTATTCTATTACATATATTCTATTATATATGTATATATAGTTATATATATTCATTCATAGAAAAGAATGGTCGTTACTCAGAAGTACAATGTGAGTATACAGTTCCTAGAAAAGTACATATAGATTACTTGTAGAAGATAGAGATAAATTAGCTGTTTTAGTAACGGTCGCATTTTGCTATAATATAGACCGATTGCTTATTGAAACTTCGAAGAACTCACTGAATAAGAACTACCTGTCTGGTACAAGAAATGTTTCAAATGAATTTCTTTAATTAATTAGCATAAGGATATATCTTCCAGGTTAAATTGCAAAACGCAAGGGAACAGTTGGGATCTAGTCGAAAACAGTGTGATGTGGCCGAAGCTACCGTTTCTTCTTTGGAGAGCAAAGTTCAAGATTTACAAAGTAAACTGACATTTTTTTCTTAGATCTAATCTATCCTGTACATTACATTGAGTACTTACTCCAATATACTAATGTCTTGTTTCAGGTAAATTAGATCAGGCCAATGCGGATCTCAACCAACTGCTCCAAGAGAAGGAATCTATGCAGAAGACTGTGGAAACGCTGAGAATAGACAAGAATAATTTGGAGAGAAATCGAGTCGAAATTAACGCTATGGTAGTTTTTCTAATTTACTTTTTTATATCATTGCTTTTGGTCCTTCGAGCCGGGAGAGGTATGGAAGTTAATGCTTTGATCAATTTATAAAATTACTTTTTAAAATCTCTTTTAAAGCTCTTGGTCCTTTGAGCCAAAACTAGTACGAAAATTAATGCCTTGGTCATTTTTTAAATTGATTTTTTGAAGTCATTGCTCTTAGTCTTTCGATTTAGGAGCAGTATGGAAATTAATGCTGTGATAATTTATTTTTAAATCATTGCTAGTGATCCTTTGAACCGAGAGTAATATGATTTGGTTTATTTATTATCAATGTTGTATACATTTAGTTTTAGACCTCAGTCTCATGTCATGTAAGCAACGTTGTGGAGTGAATTCGACTATTCAATTCAGTTACGGATTTAACTATGGGTTTTCATATGTTGTAGTTAAAAAAGTTGATGTTATAGTTTCTCTACATTGTTTTCTAAACACGATAATATTTATCGGACATTGTTTTTTAAGCTTGGATAACGATTAGTTTATGATAGAATTTTATAAAGGTTTCAAGAGATACATAGGGAGATTTCAGAGGTATAATCAGTACTTCAACTTGTGGTCTATTGCATATTTCAATTGTAGAGAGAGATTTTCCCACATACGATGGTATTATGAGAACATTGTTCAAGTTTAGGTTCCTTCACGATGTTTTCCTTCGTCAACGTTAATTGATAGTGCTACCAATTTAAATTAATAAATGTATGCGAATCGTAAAAAATGAATTTTCACTGTTCATAATACATGTTCTGTTTTGAACATGTATTATATACCTAATATTATAAATGAGAAAATGTTTCTTTATTTGTCTTTCACGTTTTCACGCGTTACCTACTCAACTGAATTAAATATTGTATATATGTTGCGTGATTCATAAAAGGATACGGGGTATTTTCCATCCTGAAAAGTGCCGTCACCGAAGGATGGGCCAAGTCTAAATTTACCACAGTAACTGGTATCAACGTATTTAATTCAAATTATAGGTTGAGTCTCTGACATCGGATTACGAGAAACTTCAGAAGATAAACTCACGATTAGAGAAGACTATGGAATCTTTAGAGAGCGAAAAACGAGCGCTCAACTCTGAAGTCGATCATCTGCACCGTGAGGCTACGAACAGGGAATCTGTCCTCAGGTATAAATATATACAAAGGTATAAATATACAATAATTTTGATTAAATGTTAGTTTCTGTCGGACAAACGAAGCAAAGAAACGATGGTGGTTTAGTACTAGGGGTTTTTTTATACATAACATTGAAAATAGTGGTCCAGTGAAGCTGTTAAGACCTTGCTAGATCAATAGCGTAGTCAGTGCGGAAAAAATATCTATGGACTATTTAAATTGAGATTATTCTCGTTGACACTTATTTGCGTGTTATTGAATTCCAATCTCTTTTTGCCAACATGGACATTTTTTGGTCATCAGAGACACTCAGGGGTCTATTCTAAAGTGCCAGTTTTCCTCTAGGTTTGGCGTGTTTACCATCTTTGACCACGACGTCATTTTACGTCTGATGAAATTGTGGTGAGATTGTGTTGTGGTGTGGAAGATCCAAGAAATAAAAAAAAAAATCTTTTACGGAAATTTTACTAGAGAGATTCAAGTCTACTTGTTTTTTTTCTCTATTAATACCAGTCTCATTAAGAGTACAGAAGACTGTGTATGTTCGCTTATTCTAACAACAAGATATGGAACGCAACTCGTGAACTCTGTTTTCTCTTCTCAGAGCTGAAGAGGAACGTTCCTCACGACTCCGCTCTGAGCTGGTGACAGTTCGCGAAGAACTCAACAAGACAGCGCTCTCTAAAGATTTACTCGACCAGCAGAAAATGGAAGCCGACTCAATTTTATCGCAGATGGAGAAACATCGAAGTAATTCTTTACAAAAATTATAAATGTGAAAGTCAGTTTGCTTGTTACCCTTTCATACCTTAACTCAAACAATCATTATGACATTTTATACACTTGTTGTCAGGGGGACTGAGAAAGAACTAGGGTAGCTTTAAAAAAAAGTATTTTTTCCCAAGTGATAGATCAACTCTACATTAACAAGAGCGAAGCCGCAAGCAAAAGCTAGTGTTTAATAATAAATGCTATTTATTATATTGTCATAATACACTATTATTGTATTTGTTTTCAATGCCATCTACCCGTTGATTCCTAGTACTAAATTGTTAGTTGTACATGTTTTAAATGTTTGATATTTTACAATGCTATCAGAATATCGTTTATAATAACTGTATCTGTATTTATATTGTAGAGTGAAATTAGTTTTTGATATTATTTTATTCAGTATCTCTTTTTTTTTTTGATAGGGTGACTGACGTACGTACATACAATCACTTTTATTTTTGTTACTAATGCCGCTGATTAGTTGGAAGAAAACTTGCTATGTCATTCGCTAGTTTTCAAACTAAAAAGTAAAATAAAGGACCCCATTCATTCAACATTTTATACAGTTGTGAAATAAAGCTGTTAAGATAATTTGATTTGGGAGCATGAAATAAATAGTTAGTGGAAATGTAGCATTTTTTATTAATTTTACAAATTATTACTGTTATAATTTAAGTGTTTTTGAGTAACAAACAATTTTGCATTCGTACATACACGTGAACGATAGTGATGTCTGGAATTGACTCATCTCTGTGCATCCATTAAAAACGTTTCTGTCATATATGTGATATAGTCTAAATATTGTATATATTAAAAATATAAACCAGATCGAGTTTCTTGCCGGTTCTTCTCCATGACTTGGTTGTTTTCCGAACCGGTGGTAGTTTTTGACGTTCATAAGTGCCTTATTAGGGCGTAAACTGAATAAAGTATTTTTTGATCTTTTGATTTTGATATACAAGTGGCTCTGTGTTCTGAGACGACTCACTTTTATTTAATGTAGTAGTACATTAGTTATAACAGTAGTTTATCTTTAAATGTAGTGTATTTATAAATTAATTTAATTGAAAACAGGTGATCTGGAAATCGAATTAGAGAGGACAATGATAGAGCGAGGTGACCTACAAGATCTGGTAGAGAAGTTGGAAGCCGCGCTGAGGAATCTGGACAACGAGAAGAAGAAACTACAAGAGGATGTTAAAAATGTAAGTTTTGTTAATGTTTACTCGATTGACAATAATAATAATAAACTCTTTATTGCACACACGTTAACAAAATTATATATTCAATTACAATATGTGTACAGTTAGGCGGACAATACTTCGTTTTCTGTTCAATATATTCGTAGGCCAGTTTAGACGAAATTGTATGTATTGCCATAGTAATTTTTTATGTGTCAATTTATTATTGCAACATTACCATATTGTTTGTGTTTTTTTTTTTTTGTGAAATTACTTAAGGAACAAATGTTGTTTTTTTTTTTTTGTAATTAAATTTGTTACCCTGACTCAAAGATTTATTTTTTCTACACTCCAAGAGTTTACAGGGTAGCAGTATGTGTGATTTTAAAAGAAGAAGAAATACATGGTGTTACTGTGAGGCGAAGATCTGATGTCTAATATTTTTTTTTAGTGCACTCGTGTAAAATCGAGCTGTTTCCTAATTGTGGTATAGGGTGGAAATCTGAAATAGGGAAGCCGGAGCTCAGCGAGTTATGAATGTCAAATTTATTTGACCTGCCAGAGGTGCCGTTATCTTGCATAATTCGTATACGTTACTGGGCCAGATTAAATTGGTGCATCTTTATTGGTCACCTGTAGAGCAAAACAGAATTAGTTCGCCTCTTAGGAAAATGAAAGATATGGAATGCAGCTGAATAATACTAGTTTTGACACGGTGTTGTTATAAAAATCAAATACATTGCAAACAAATGGCTTTGTTTTGACACTATTATCACTAATATATATCACTAAGTATTTATGTTATACGCCATATCTTGAAGGCAAGCCGATGGGAAACGGATTATATGGACTCTTTGCCACTGCGAGCTAATTTAAAACATGGAATGCAAGTTCAAAAATGAATATTTGTATCAGCTGGAAGAGGAAAAATCCAGTCTATCGAATCAATCGTCGGAACAGCAAGGCGACTTGAACTCGCTGAGGAAAGAACTGTTAGCGGCTGAACAGAACCGGATGGAGTTGGAAGCGGACAAAGCGTCGCTCTGCGAGAAGATCAAGTTCCTCGAGGGCGAGAGGGAGAAAGTGGAGTTGGAGCTACGGCAGGTCATCAGGTCAGTTGAGAACATTCGTTATTACCTATACATATAATTCACTATGCCAGCGGTTCTTTCTTTCCTACACTGTGACTTTTCCAAAATATTGTTACTGCAGACACGGAATATCATTTATTATTTAACTTACCTTGTAAGGGATGAGAGTTTTTGTAAAACGCAAGCCTACAAAAAGAGGCACATCTTTAAAAAGTAACAATAGCACGGATAGTTTTTTTTTTTTTTCGAACTGACTATGCTATTGACGTAGCAAGGTCTTAACCTTTCCGGACTACTGCTTGGTTAGTAGATATCAACAAGATAATACATTAGAAAATGAGAGAAACCAATTTTGGGCATTAATAAGGTTTAAATACTTTTTTTATATATTTTCATATTTTAAGCGTGTAACGTTTGAATAAAATGAATAAAATAGTAATAAAAACTTATGAACGGCATAATTTAAAGATCTTCTTTAAGCCATTGAAATTGGATTTGACTCATATTGATATCTTATGATAGATACTTGGTAAAGGCAAGTTCGAGAGTATACTTTCCATAAAAATGTTTTTACTAAAGTAAATACTTGAATTAATTGATTATATTTAGTTGTTTTGGGTAGAAATACCATGCTGATCACTACACTATATAAATTAATAATTTGATTAAGTTAATTGATAATTGCTTTTTTGAGGCCAGTTTTCTCCGCCTTACCACCAGTTATGAACGTCGCTTAAGAACTGTGGAACTTCTTGAAAATTAGGGACGGCGTTAAAGGATCTTTTTTCAATGACTTGTATGGGTTAAATTGGACTAAATTTGTCTTCCCCAAACCCAGACATGCTCAAGTCAGCATCATCAGCCTGTAAGAGGCCCATTGTAGAGTCATAGGTCTCTTCCTGAAGGAGTCTATGGGCAAAATCACCATGACAGCTCACGACGTATTGGCGATTGTATTTGAGAAATCCACTGTTCACTGTTCACCGTCAGCCGATACTTTGATAATCTGAATTAGTACTGAATTAGAACAATGACAGATACTTAAGTTTAAAATCATCCTCTGAATATGTTTTTTTATATCATAGGAGACAAATGAACAGACGGATCACCTGCTGTTAAGTGATCACCGTCGTCCATAGACACTAGCAACATCAGGGGAGTAGCAAGTGTGTTGTCGACCTGTGTTTGGGGGAGAAGAGGGAAGGAGAGGGGAGAAGGAAGGGTAGGTGGGTCTCCGGCGCTTTGACTGACCAAACGAAACACAACAATGTAAGCACTGTTAATTCATGTGGACATTTCTGTGGGTCAGGTGGTACTACCCCGGACGAGCCGACACATTCAAACTGTAACCAGTAATAGCTTCAGCGTGGCTCTACCACCTACAAATGTGGTTTAATAATTTGCATAAGTTATTCCTGTTATTGTTTGAAACAACCAAACAGCATTAATATTCCAATCATTTGATCCAATATATGGGCCACTACCAACATTGGATCCAATGTTTATTTCCCTTGTCAGAGAGCGCGGTGAGCTCAGTTCCCAGTTGACCGCTATGGTCCGGAAGAAGGATACCCTTAACGAGGAGATGATACGCCTGCAGCAGCGACTCGAACAAGCCAACGAGACCATCGGTAGGATCAACAGGGCATTGGAAGACCATGTCAAAGACGGGGAGGAAAAACAGGTGAATAATTTTATCTATGGAATGCTATAAGCTAATGGTAAAGAAGAATTATAACAAGTTTTTTCAGGATACGAATCTGCGAGAAAATATTTTTTTATACTTTACTAGCTGACCAGCCCTACGTTGTGACATAGTTATTAGCTGATTAAATAAAACATATGTACCATGAAGTAAATAAGCCACCTTTGTTTTTTTTGAACTGGCTACGCTATTGGCCTTACTAGGCCTTCACAGCTTCACCGGAGTACTAGGGCGAGCGCTTAAGGCACTCAGCCGATTTTGTTTAGGTAACATGCTCAAGGGTGCACGGCACACCTCGGCTTGGGCTTTAATTGAAAAAATAAACCCGATCTGACCTAGCTAAACTATTCTAATCTAATTAAAAATTGCATAATTCAAAAACACAAAATGTAAATCGGAAAGAGGTAACAAGCCATCTTTCTTGCCGGTTCTTCTCTATAATTGAGATGTTTCGCGAACCGATGTTTGTTTTGACGTTGATAAGTATTACGGTTTAAATTGAATAAAGTAATTTTGTTTTTAATATGAATACTCAAAATTTTCGATTTTAGGGAGTTCAATAAAACGCAACCGTACCGCAACACGTATATAATCGGAGAGACAGAAATATGACAGCTTAAAACTACTTACGCTAAAATATAAAATTATACATATCTACTTACATATGTTACAGGTTTTAGATCATATTGTCATTTATTATCAAATTGTGATCAAATCCTAATACATGTGGTGTATATAGAAGAGTGGTACCAATGACATTATAACTAAAAAGCTCTATATAAGTCATACGCGCTTTTATAGCACCTTGTTAAAACTTGGCTAGCTAAGAAAACGTGATTTCAGAATCGTTTCAGCATTAATGGACGCATGAGAATGCCCATCAATCCGCCCGTATCTAAGCAACATATAACTATTTCTTTTTCACCAATGATATTGAGAATATGCCATTTTACTTTTACATTTTATGTAAAATAGTGGTATTACAGTACTATTTTACGTATGTGTTTATTTTTTTTTAAATCATAGGAGGCAAACGAACAGATGGGTCACCTGATGTTAGGTGATCACCACCGTCCATAGACACTTGTAACATCAGAGGAGTCACAAGTACGTTGCCAGCCTGTGTTTGGGAGGAGGGCGGGGGGACAGGAAAGGAAGGAGGAAGGGGAAGGAGAGGGTAGGTGTGTCTCCGGCTCTCTCACTGACCGAACGAAACGCAACAATGCAAGCACTGTTACTTCACGTCGTTTTTTTGTGAGAGGGTGGTGCTTCCCCGGATGAGCCGACCCATTCGTACTGAAAACAATAATAGCTTCAGCTTGTCTACTACTACTAGACACACAGTGTGTGTTATCGTGCCATTTGTTTTTTTTTTATATTAGTACCTAAACGTTTTTAAATTAAAATATACTGTTAGGTTTGCCTCACAGAATAGGCATTTTTCATAAAAAAATAAAAAAAAAATTAAAAAAAGTATCTCTTTTGCTGTTACTCGGATTCGAACTGGGGTTAGACGGATTTTCAAAGAAGGCGATTTCCATCTGAACTATTTTTGTTTTGACAGCGGCGGTGAGATTTACCTTTATATTCTAGCTATATTTTTTCATTGCCTGAAAACTCAGTGAAAAGTTTTCTATGAAAAAAAAAAAAATCTTGCTAGATCGATTTATCGTCAACTCGAAACCACCTAGTTACTAAATTTCACGGAAATTGATGACGCCGTTTCCAAGATCCTGAATATATAACAATATAAAAATATACAAGAATTGCTCGTTAGAGGTTAGATAGATAGATAGATGTAGGTAATGTATACCTTTTTAGTTATAATAGTATTGGGTTGTAGGGAATATTTTGACATTTACAGATAGTGATAGATAGTTTGGAGAAGGATAAGCAACACCTGCAGGAGCAGCTGGCGGGAGTGCGCGCGGAGAAGGACGCGCTGGAGGCGGTGCTCTTCGATACCGCGAATATGCTGGAGGACGCCGACAACAAGCGGAACAAGCTGGAGCGGGAACTGCAGGACACACTGGTACAACAGGAGAATTATAAAGGTATTTCATTATAGAACCCTTTACTTTGCAGTCATCATTATCATCAGCCTGTAAGTGACTGCAGAACCATAGGCCTCTTTCCGAAAGAAGATATAGGCGTAATCACCATGCTAGCCCACGACGTATTGGCGATTTCTAATTCCGAGTAATCCACAGTTCTATATTTTTCCCACATACAGTAATAGGTAATATGAGAACATTTGTCAGGTTCAGGTTTCCTCACAATGTTTTGCCATTTATATGTAATTAGCAGGCCCGATGGACATTGTCTCGCCCTAATAATAAAAAAAACCTTGAGATCATATCCCCGAACCTTCCTCATGAATCACTTTATCTATTGGTGAAAACCGCATAAAAATCCGTTCAGTAGTTTTTGAATTTATCGCTAACAGACAAACAGACAGACATGACATGTAATTATTTGGTAGAACTGCAGAAATAGGATAATTTATATTTTGATTAATAACCGAAATATATTTTTTAATAATAACTTAAATTATTGTTAATGTTAGTTATTGTTATTATTTGTAAGTTTCATCAGTCTCGAACAGATGGCGCTTTAAAGAAGTTTTTTACCACTCATTAATTTCAGGTTATTGGGAAGACATAAGTGTAGGAACGCGTAATCTGGGCATTTATTGGAATGGTTTTCGACGTTAATTTTAACGCGACAAGTAGTCGAAGCTTTTTCATGGAGATATGGGACCAACATCAGTCAGTATGCTGAGTTGTAAATGCATTTTTTTTATTTCCATGTACAGGTCAAGTAGCTCGTTTGAGCAAGGAGCTGGAGAACAGCGAGCGTAAGCTGCGGGAGACGAAGAGTTCTATGCAGCAGCAGTCCGGTAAGAAGGAGGCAGAGTACCACCAGATCATCAACAACATAAACCGCACCACCACAGAGAATATCACCAAACTTAAAGAGGAAAAGGTATTTATCAATACAAATGGATAAAAATTAAGTGTGTCTTTGTGTTGTCTATGGTAGTTATTGGGTGTGTATGCAATATATCGAATCCGCATCGAGTTCGCGTGTATTATAAGAGGAGAGTACTCTCTCGAACTCAACATCAGTGCTATGAAGGTGGGTATGTTTTATCTTCCTTATAGAAAGATAGAAATATTTTATTATTGGAACAACCATACAATTAAATGACACAAACAAATTAGAATGAGGCATTTTTGATGTGAAACATCTATAGGTGCGGGTAAACCTGATTGTTGTCTTAGCGACGTGGCGAAGCAGAATACGAACTTTGGCACTATTAACGAAATATTCAAAAACATTTGCAACCCTATCTATATAACCATAAGATTCAAATTGTATTTATTTAATATTCTGCGACGTCACACACATGCGAGAGAAACGCGTAAATAGAAATGTTTTGTCGCCAATGTCCATACCACATTGAAAACATCGGTTCTAGTCCTGATCACCGAAGTTAAGCAACTTAAGTATATAGTGTAATTTGAGAGTCGTTGGATTCGAACAAATACGATGTTTTATGTCAGCCAGGCGTCCCGGGACGGCTCAATTTGTTTTATACATTTAAGAAATTAAAAAAAAAAAAACAGAAATATCCAACAATTGGCCAACCCATTCAGCAAAATGTGCATTACATCAATTACCACAGTGTTGGTTTTCGATGGGAGCCTAAGTAATGATAATACAATTATAGATCAAACAATTGTATGGTTTTCTCTTCCAGCGGGTGAGTTGAGCGTATTCCCCTACTTTTACCCTCGTGGTATCTTATCATATAATCCACATCTCTTCCTTGCTCACCACCGCCATTAATGAGGCGAAGAATCAAAATAATCTGTCTTCTTTAGACTTTTTAGCACCTTATTGATTCTTAATATTAAAGTCGGTATATATATTTTAAGTTTATTTGAATTTGCTGATTTATAGAACTACTAGCCTCTGCCCGCGTCTTCGCTCGCGTGGAATAGATACTTTAGGCTAACGCTAACACCCAGCGGAAGTTCTCAAAGTGAAAAAAAAAACACATGTTTAAACATTCTTCATTGGTGCTCTGCTCCTGTTGCTTTTAGCGTGATGATATATAGCCTATAACCATCCTCGATAAATAAGTTATATAACGTTGAAAGAATTTTTTTTTTTCGGAGGTTTTGGCGGGATTTTAGTCTGTCATGTAGTGGATTTTATATTTTATTCATAATCTTGTGTTATTTGACTCTATATTTTGTAATATTAGTGTTGTGTTATACGTAATATAGTTAGTTTATTGTGCATAAGTGAAGTGAATAGAAAATAATACCACGGAGCATGAAATTCTGAGATGCCACAAAAACTAGGGATGTGAGTTTAATGAAAAAAATCGATTAATTAGGAATCGATGTTTCTTTTTTTAAATAATAATCGATTTGTTAAAAATCGATTTTATTCAAAATAAATAATCGATTTTTTCAAAAATCGATTTTTATAATATTTAAAAATAGACATGCTTTCCATATTCCTATAATAAACCTAAAGATTTAAAATAACAATTTATCAGATTAAGAATCACATAAAATTATACGTATCAGAAATAACCAGTTCAAAACAAAATAAAAGTGAATGTTCCTTTAAACTTTCAAGGTAAAGAATATAGAAACTAAATACCATAGAAATTTTCAGTACTATTAAACATTATATCGTAATAAAAATGAAATGATAAACATCCTAACAAAATGACAACATTATTAATTCTAACTATAAAATTCAAAACAATGAAGTTCTCTTTTAAATTTTCATATTAATCATAGTGTGACTGAGAAAATTAAAATTAAAGATTTTTTTTTTATTGAATAATTTCAATAATAATTTATAGTTTTGTAAACTTATCGATGTCGAGTTTACCATAAGACATTTTTAGTAAACATGTTGTACTCGCATGACAGACCTTTTTAGTTTTATTGAAAGTTTTAATTTTACAGAGAGCGGTATTTGGCTGTCATAAGAACCACAACAATCATTATAAGATATAGTAACTCATGTTACTTGTAAGGCAGTGGGATGTTTTCATTCTATGTTTTTTTTTTAAATTTGTAGTTTCACTACAAAATTTTTCATTCTATCGAACAGGACATGCATATTACTGTGGTATTATTCTTCTTCGTTATAAAATACTTTCGCCAGCCGCTTTTAGGTGTTTTGCGGCTAGAAAACATTTTAAATTTTTATAAACATATTATCTCACTATGCTCACTCTTCAATTGTAAATAATAATGAACTTATTTTGAGTTTTTTTCATCCGTCGCATAGATGTTTATAAAAATCGATTAAAATGCGTAATTCATATAATCGATTTTTAAAAAATCGATTAATATGAAAATAAACATCGACAATAAAAAATCGATTATAATAAAATAAAAATCGATTTAATTAAAAATCGATTATTTTTTAACATCCCTAACAAAAACTCCCTAGCAGGTTCTAACAAGGGATCCACCATCTTGTTAGAATATTGACTCACACGATGCAATATTGAAGTGATTGCACGATGCTTGTAATATTATCGACTACGTGACGATGGCAGTAATAATCTGAAAGATTAATTGCCAAAAATAAAGTAAAAAAATAAGATTTTTTCAAATCGGACCAGTAGTTCCTGTATTACCACCTACAATGTCACAACGTAACAAATTCACGAACTTTACCTCTTTATAATTTTAGTATAGATAGGGAAATAAATTAAAAATAAAAAAAAATTTAAGAAAATAAGAAATAGTTAATACATTATAGGAACAACTCCGGCAAACGCTGGAACAGAAGTTGAGCCAGACGATAGCCTCTCTGACGAGCGAGAAGGAAGCTAGCGAGGCGAGCGCGAGGGAAAGAGAGAAAAAACTGTTAGCGATACGCGACCAACTCATACTGCAACACGACGAGGCATTGCTCAGGGCCGAGAACGACAAGCAACAGGCCCTGCTTATGGGTCAGTTATCTAATACCTTTAAATGAGCAATTCTTGTATATTTTTATATTTGTATATATTCAGCATCTCGAAAACGGCTCTAGCGATTTCCCTGAAACTTAGTATGTAGAGGGTTTCGGGGACGATAAATCGATTTAGCTATATTTCATTAATAGAAAGCTTTTTTATCCGAGTTTTCAAGCAGTGAAAAAATATAGCTAGAATATAAAGGTAAATTTCGCCGTTGCTGTCAAAACAAAAATAGTTCAGATGGAAATCGGCTGCTTTGAAAATCCGTATAGCTCCAGTTAGAATCCGAGTGCAAAGCGATATCTAGTTGTGATAATTTTTTTTTTGTAAAAATTGATAATTTTACGACGCAAACTTATTTTAATTTACTTTTTTTTTCCCCTTAGCGAACTGTAAAACTCCAATAATAAATATATGGAGGAGTTGTTGAGGCGTGTATGCTTGGTACATATATACGTTTCAACAACTCATACACATATGAATAGTTAGCTAGGTTAGCTAAGATAGGTCGCGATTTTGCATGCAACAGGCAACAGCCAAGCCGAGGTGTGCCGTGCACCCTTGAGCTGGTTGCCAAAATAAAATCGGCTGAGTGCCTTAAGCGCTCGTCTTAGTAGTCCGGTGAAGCTGTTAAGACCTTGCTAGGTCAATAGCGTAGTCATATCGAAAAAAAAAATCAATTCAAGAACTAAACATCAATAAAATCAAAAGTACTTTATTCAATTTAGGTCTTAAAAAGGCGCTTATGATCGTCAAAACTATCGCCGGTTCGTACATAGAACCCAGTCATGGAGAAAAACCGGCGAAAAATTCGATAAAAATAAAATATTTTCGTACAATACAAAAAAAATGTTTTGTGACTCTACGACTCTCTTTTTGTAGTGGTAGAGCCACGCTGATGCTATAACTGGTTTCAGCATAAATGGGTCGGCTAGTCCGCGGTAGTACCACCATCTCACAGAAACACCGACGGACAATAACAGTGCTTGCATTGTTGCATTTCGTTCGGTCAGTGAGAACACCGAAGGCCCACCTTCCTCCCTTTCCCTTTCCTCTCTTCCCCTTCGTCTCCTCCGTTCCCCACCGATACAAGTCGACAACTCACTTGCGACTCCTTTGATGTTGCTGGTATCTACGGATGGTGGTGATTACTTAACGTTAGGTGATCCACCTGTTCGTTGGCCTCCTCGACATAAAAAACACTCTATTTTCTCCTATTCAAAGTACTTGTTATCTTCATCAGCTCATCAAGAACAGCAAGCACTGTTAGAGCGACTAGAAGAAGTGAAACGAGCTCTGGATTGTGAACAGAACAAGCTGGAGAGAGCGCGAAGAGAAGCCCAGGCACGAGCTGATCAGGATAGGAATTATGTCAACCAGCTCAAGGATGAACTGTCCCAACTTAAGACTAAACTCGAGGAGGCCAAGTAAAGCAGTATACTTAATTATTGCATGCAATAAAACAAAAAAAAAACATGAAAATACAAACTACTAAGAAAAAGGAATTTTTTTTTTTCTCGAACTGACTACGCTATTGACCTAGCAAGGTCTTAACAGCTTCACCGGACTACGAAAAGTAATTAATATATCCTTGAAGTGACATTAAATATTTATGTAAAATATTGTAATTTATTATTTAGCTAATAACCCAGTTTCAATGCATATGGTATTATTTTTCAACTGTATTAAACATTAAGTTTGCCATAGACATGTCAATGATTTCGCTTTTACAATAATAAATTAATAACTTCTGTACACATTAGTCACATCTAATACTTAATATCATGGACAAAACTGGAACTTAAAAACAAATGTTCACTTTGTGAAGTGTCTCTGAAACATTCATATATATTAGATATGGAAATTATCTACTTTTTTTTTTAACTTTATTTTTGACAATCAATCTTTCAGATTATTACTGCCATTGTCACGTAGCCGATAATATTACAAGCGTCGTACGATCATTTCAATATCAAGCGTCGTGTGAATTAATATTCTAACAAGATGGTAGATCTCTTGTTAGAAACCTCCAGGGAGTTTTTGTGGCACCTCTGAATTTCATGCTTCGTGGTATTATTTTCCATTCACTTCACTTATGCACAATAAACTAACCATATTACATAAAACACCACCAACTTTACACAATATAGAGTCAAGTAACACAAGATTATGAATAAAATATAAAATCCATTACATGACAGACTGAAATCCCGCCAAAAACTCAATTATCTACTTTAACATTATTGTATGTAGTGAAGTTTGCGAAGTTATATTTGTCACTGTTATATCACATGTGATATATCACTTTTAGTTAAAATTAACAGTCAGCGACTCTAATAACACTAGACTGGCGTTGCATACCGATGATAGATAGACTGCAAATTAAATTAATTCTTACAGGATAACAAAGTATGTCAAGCAAATGGAGGTCTGACATTATACGAATTCTTATTTCTATTAATTCTGGCATATATCGCTGTAGTATTATTAATTATATCTCATTGAAATACGTACATTTGCCATTAAACGATGTGAATTGTAATGTAATTTATCTGACATGAATTTACATTGAATACATGCGATATGTAATTGGTATTTTTGTTACATGTAATTCGCGCGTCACGTGATTTTTTTATCATTTGTTACATTTAACCAGTGATATGTGAAATGTTTCATGCCTTATGTAAAGTGACTTATTTATATATTTCAGAGCTGCAGCTGAAGACGAGTGTGCTCGTTTCGAGAATCGAATCAAAGAACTCCATCTAGAAAAAGAAGCTTGTCAGAGAGAGTGCACCGAGATACGAGCGCATCTCTCACTCGCTGAGGATAAATACGATAATACATACGCCCAGCTACAGGATACACTGAGGAAATTTAAAGAATGTAAGCATTTTTTATATATTGATTGTTTATGTATTCAAAGAAAAGTTGTATATAACTATTATAAAACCAGTGTTGCTGTATTCGTGTCATGTCTGTGTATTAAATTGTTGTTATTATTTTTAATGTGTGTTATTTTTCGTTAGAACTTTTTGCATCCTGCCGACATTCTCATTGTTTGAAAATTATTTAATACCTAAATTTTTGTAAAACCAACAATGTAAAGTCTTATTTATTTAGGGGTACAAAATCAACGATTGTTTCGTACCAATTTTATTTATTTGGAAATTAATTATTTATAATTTAGTATTTTTTGATAACAATTTCGATTATTACTAGTTACCACTCCCGAGTTTTTTTTAAAACTTTATTTTTGGCAATCAATCTTTCCTGTTATTACTGCCATTGTCACGTAGTCAAGAATATCACAAGTGTCGTGCGATCATTTTAATATTAAGCATCGTGTGAATCAATATTCTAACAAGATGGTGGATCCCTTGTTAGAACTTTCAAGGGAGTTTTTGTTGCATCTCAGAATTTCATGCTCTGTGGTATTATTTTCCATTCACTTCACTTATGCATAATAAATTAACTATATTATGTAAAACACCACCAAATTTACACAGTATATAGTCAAATAACACAAGATTTTGAACAAAATATAAAATCCACTACATGACAGACTAAAATCCCGCCAAAAACTCCACTGCCAAGTTGGAGATCTGTCGTCAAGCATCTATTATTATGTTCTAGCAGCTGCATTTGAAAACTAATTCCACAGACTACATTGTCATTTTTTTTATCGAAGCACGACATAGTGACTGCAGTATGCCTGATGTTAAGCATAGTACAATCCAAAAACATCGGCAACCACCGAGAGACAGATTATCCATCGTCGGTCGCCGCTGTCATGCTAGCCATAATGACAAAAGTCGCCCGGTACTGGATATGCACACGCTGATCCCGAAACGCGACGCGCAGAAGCGAGTCACTATGACGGGCTTTTTCGCCATGTACATGGTGGTTGCGACCCAGTCGGGCTGTGAAACCCTACCACCCCGCTATCGCCATTGCCTCGTTCGTTGCTCAGCAGGGTGCACCACGTGCAGGTGAGGTTGGCTTGGGTGTCTCAAGTCTTAAGATGTTACTCGACACCCCTTACACCCCACAACTACATCATCTAATATTAGATGAGATTATGGTACAACCCTATAAAGTGCAAAAAAAATTCTTCATGCTTGGCAATTTTAATTATAATCTATATTGTATGAGTAACTAATTTTGTTTTATTTGATTTGGTATGCCAGTGGAAAATGAATCGGAGAGTCTTCGCAAGGAGCTGACGGACGTACGGAGACAGCTCACGAACTGCACCGCGGAGAGGGACAAGTACAACAGCACTTGTAGGGAACTACGGGATCATGTGAAACGCGCAGAGCACGACCGAAGAGATGCTGCTCGTGCCAGAGATGAAGCCTATCACAAGATAGCCGGTAATAACTTATATTTTAATATATTAAAACCCTGTGTCATGTTGTTTGTCCATGATGAATTTTGAAATTAATTGATCTTCATGAAACGTTTGTATCTATATATAATTTGATCCAACTTGAGGGATAGGATAATGCTATAATTTGTATTTCGATTAATAGCCTCAATATTTCTTTAATTACAAGTGAAATTATTGTCAATGTTGATAATTGTTAATAGTTGTAAGTTTCATTAGTGTCGAACAGATGGCGCTTTAAATTAGTTTGTTGACAGAAAACTGTAAGATCGACTGTCTTTAGGATCTCATAGATGGCGCCACGTTTTTACAATTAAACTAAAGTCTTTGTAAAGACGTACACAATTTTTTACAGTAATTACTTTCTCTTAATTGAAGTGAAACTAGTTATGGCACGTCAGGGAAAACTTTTGTCACGAGTTACGCTTTAAACGTGAAGTAGGTATCTATTTGTTTGTAGATATGAACATTTTCATATGTATATAATTTAATATGTATTAGCTAAAGAAGTTTCATATCCGCCGCGTGTACACCCTGATACATGGTTATTTTTATTGATATCTTTTTACATTATTATTGACAAATAATGTAGATGGTTCGACAAGTAAAATGTATTCTTTGTGTACAAAAATTTCATTACTATTGACCGAGCCATTTTTGCGTTAAAGTTATCTGTCAAATTCGAAATTACTATAATAATAGAGAGAGAGTCTTTATAATAACGACACAATTTTGAAAAAGCAATACAGTTACAGTTTCAAGCAGATCGATTCTAACTACAGATCTCTTTACATATATATTTTTTTTATATATCATAGGAGGCAAATGAACAGATGGGTCACCTGATGTTAAGTGATCGCCACCGTCCATAGACACTTGCAACATCAGTTACAAGTGCTTTGCCAGCCTGTGTTTTGAAGGTGAGGAGAAATGGGCCTCCGGCGCTCTCACTGACCGAACGAAATGCAACAATTCAAGCACTGCTATTTCACGTCGGTTTTCTGTGTGTCGGGTGGTATTACCTCGGTCGACTTGACTCTACCACCTACTAATATTAATATAATGAACATTTTCTTTTTGTGATCAGATCAGTGTAAAGTTTGAATTCATCGATGTGTTATTGTCGATAGGTTTGGAGGAGAACCGCACGTCGTTGGAAATGGAGTTGTCGCGAGTGCAGTCGATGCTGAAGGAGAGCGAGTCGGGAGGAGAGCACGTGCAGCGCTCGCTCAAGCAAGCGGAGGCGCAGCTCAAGCGGGAGCGTGCAGCGCTGCAGCAAGCGCAACACGATATCAAGGAACTGCAATCCAGGTTACAGCTATAACCATTATAATAAAAAAAAAATGGTCGTCACGGGACGCACAACAACTGTCAAAACATTGAGATCTATATATTAATACGTGAAGCAAAATCTTTGTACTCCTTTTTAACCGAATTCCCGTGAACGGGTGATATTGAAATTTGGCATAGTTAAAGTTTATATGGCAGAGAAGTGCAGAAAGCTATTTATTTTATATAAAATGCATTAGAAGTACATTCAATTGATTAAAATAAGCATTACTCACACTAATGCATGAATTTTACACAACATATACACACATGTAACTGAAAAAAGACAGTTTGACAGATCCGTCACTTTACTCTTACGTTCTAATTACCTACCTTTTCAATATTTTTAACATGACTGATATTCCGTCCCTTACACTTATTACTTAAAAAATCAGTTAACTATAGTCGAATGTCGACCACTGGGCGCCCACTAGTTAATATTAAAATGTGTAACTAATACAAAGCATCCAATACAAGCGGTAAACGTGACAAGTATATTATAGTCGCTTAGAAACATTATGTTATGACCTGTTATTTCACATTGGTTTTTTGTGAGAAGGTGGTAATTCCTCGGACGAGCCGACCCATTTATGCTGAAACCAGTTATTGCTTCAGCGTTGCTCTACCACCTACAAACCTGTATGATAAAATCTATTGCATGGTATACGAAGATTCCGGCAAAAACTCCGTCGAGCGTGTTTTTGACATTATTTTTGGCAATCGATCTTTTACATTATTACTGCCATTGTCGCGTAGTCAATAATATTACAAGCGTCGTGCGATCACTTCAATATTAAGCGTCGTGTGAGTCAATATTCTAACAAGATGTTGGATCCCTTGTTAGAACCTTCCAGAGAGTTTTTGTGGCATCTCAGAATTTCATGCTCCGTGGTATTATTTTCCATTCCACTTCACTTATGCACAATAAACTAACTATATTACGTAAAACACAACACTAATATTACAAAATATAGAGTCAAATAACACAAGATTATGAATAAAATATAAAATCCACTACATGACAGACTAAAATCTTGCCAAAAAGTGTATTAAAAAGGGCACACTGTTGTTTGGTGGTAATGGTTGTGGGGCGAGGTGAAGTGAGGTGGAATGAGGCGAGGTGAGGTGGTGTGTGTGCAGGCTGCAGAACGAGTGCGAGGAGCGGGAGCGGTGCGCGGGCGAGGCGGGTGCGGCGCGGCGGCACGCGGGGGAGGTGGAGACGCTGCTGGGGGGAGCGCGGTGCGAGCTCGCCGCCGCCCGACAGCGTGCCGCAGAACTAGAGGACGCCTGCCGCGCCCGCGACCAGGTCACACACTAATCCCATATATCTATCTATACCAGTGTTTCCCAAACTTCTTTAGGCCGCACCTAAACATTTCTAAAATTTTAATGTCACCCCCATATATAATTTTCAACCATTAAATATTGTTTTGATCCCTTCAGAAATATAAATGATAAGTTTTTAGGAAGAAATCATTATGAGATTTGGTTGGGCTCTTATAAATAAATTTAATAGCTGCGCTCCAGATAATGAGATGTGTTTCTGGCCTTCATCTCATTGATCTAGTACGGAGTATGCAGACGCATTAATTAGGAACTTTTTGGGCGTCTGTCTGACAAGAAGAAAGGAGGAACTTCCAATAACAAGAAAAAAAAACATTTTAAAATTGAGACATTACATATTATGTTACATTTCTACGCCGCTATATTCTAGACCGCATCGATTTACACCGCTTTAAAATATATATTGTGTGAACGGATTGAAACCCTATATGGTATCCGCATTGGAGTAATCGCAACGCAGACATATAATATCTATACCGTCCGCTTAAGACAGGCAACAGCCAAGCCGAGGTGTGCCGTGCACCCTTGAGCTAGTTACCCAAATAAAATCGGCTGAGTGCCTTAAGCGCTCGCCTTAGTAGTTCGGTGAAGCTGTTAAGACCTTGCTAGGTCAATAGCGTAGTCAGTTCGAAAAAAAAACCGCCCGCTTAAAAAAAGAAGCTTCATACTTTAAGAACCCGTATATACTGCACATTTCGCCTGGGACGCCGTTGCTCCGTATAAGGTGCCGAGTTGCGGGTTAGTCCACGCTTATTATTTGGGGTTCTTGTTATTTTATAAATAAATAAAATCATAAGCAATCAATAATATATATCAATAATAGGTAAATCCATCAACCGCTGTTTCGCTTTTTATTTTTTTACACCATATTTCCTGGTGGGGCCTATTTACACGGTCCCACCAGCCCCTTCAAGACCGTTATCAAAACATCGTAAGTTAAATTTCAAAACATAATGAAAAACTTACTTGACGACTCTAATTACCCAACGTCAATCGAAATTTTACCTAATAACTATTTACAGCAATTTTTTTAAATTGCATTGAAATAACCTAAAGCGAAAATGAGTCGTGTCGAGTCCATTTTTAAATTATCCTCTTAACTATCAAATTGCTCTCTGTAGGGAGTGGGTCCCACGTTGGGAAACACTGATCTATACATATAACCATTATTTTCATCTTACCCTTATCCCATCAAGTAGGGTCGGCACAACATATTTTACTTTCTCGCCTATGAGATATCGTCTCAGTATTCACACTTTTTACAATCCATCTATACTATTTTCGGCTTTCATCTCCTATATCCATACACCATTACACTCAAAACTTTTTTGTCTATTCCATAAGAATGTAAATGTAAAATGTCTGTTCTTTTTAGATTTTTATGAAAAAAAAAATGTTGAATCTATACTAATATTATATAGAGGTAAAGTTTGTGAGTTTGTGACGTTGTGACGTTGTAGGGGGTAATCTCAAGAACTACTGGCCCGATTTGAATAATTCTTTCAGTGTTATATAGCTCATTCATCGAGAATGGTTATAGGCTATATATGATCACGCTAAGACTAATAGGACCGGAGCACAGATGAAAAATGTTTCAAAATCGGGATGTTTTTTCCTTTCGAGAACGCGAACGAAGTCGCGGGCAGAGGCTAGTAAGTAATAAAATACATTTCAATCATTTTTAGAAATGTCTTTTAGTGCTAAAGTATTAAGTTCACGATTAAACCTTAAAATGTTATTAAAATCGGTACTTTCTACCAAAAGTTATTATAATTTTAATTACGTTGTGATTTAAGTACGAGAGAAAAGTAGATTTGCGGGGTGGTAGAGCTTAACAGCCCGACTGGGACGCAACCACCATGCACATGGCGAAAAAGCCCGTCATAGTGACTCGCTTCTGCGCGTCGCGTTTCGGGATCAGCCTGTGCATATCCAGTACCGGGTGACTTTCGTCATTATGGCCGGTGACGTATTCCGAGATTACGGATGGGTTATTATTCTTATAAATAACTAAGATCCCCGATAAAAATAATGCAACTTGTTTGTAAAACCGTTTATTTTCAACTGTCAAAATCACGCGTATATATTACTACCTACATGTTAATATATTCTTAATAATGACATACCTTACACCCCTACACTAAATTAATACACAACAAAAAATACACTTGCAAATGATAAAGTGACAATAATATTAATAATGTATATAGCCACCTCAAATACACTTGTAAATACAAAATCTCTTATGTTAATAACTTATAGGGTTTCCATATCGACAGATGGGCTTAACCGTTCGTTGGGGTCGAGTGGATAACAAGGGAGGCGCAGTATTTGCCGCATCAGCTTCTATTCGTACTTTAGCTGTGCACGGACAGGGAAACGCTAGTGTTTGAATTTCATTTCTGTACTTAACCTGATCAATATGTCTCTTAATAGGATGAGGTTGACCGTTTACTTTCCCGATAATGAGATTTCTAGAACCTTGCATTTCCTCTATCACCCCCTTTTCCCATTTATTACTGCTACCATACTGCCGTACCCACACAGGATCGCCTACCCTTAGTTGTCGATTTTGTCCACCTGCATTTTTAACTTGTTTCTGTTGTACTGTTTTAACTCTGGTCTCCAATTCTGCTCTGGGTCGTAACAGATCTAATCGTGAACGTAAAGAACGTTTTTGTAGTAGCATGGCTGGTGACTGACCTGTGGTGCTATGGATTGCGTTCCTATATGCCATTAAATATGCTTGCAAAGCTACCTCCAGGTCACAACCTTCTACTTGACCCTTCTTTATTGCTCTTTTGCATAGTTTTACCGCACCTTCAGCAGCACCGTTGGAAGCAGGATGATAAGCTGGTGTGAAAGTATGAATAATTCCATTGTTTTCCATAAATGTAGCCATCTCTGTACTAGTAAAGGGTGGTCCATTATCCGACACTATTTCTTTTGGTATCCCAAATCGCGAGAAAGTTTCTCTTAAAACTCGAATGACTGCTGTAGCTGTTGTTTTCGACATTTGAAACGCTTCTATCCATTTAGAATAAACGTCGATTAATACGAAAAACGATCTTCCATACAAAGGACCTAAGAAATCCATATGTAACCGACTCCATGGTTCCGCTGGAAATTTCCAAGGCTGTGGCGGGGCGCGAACCGGTGCTGGAGATTCTTTAGCACAAGTTTCACATTCTTTACATGATCTCTCAATATCAGAATCAATTCCCGGCCACCACACGTAACTTCTTGCCATAGCTTTCATTTTTACCATTCCTATATGACCTATATGTAATTCGCTGAGAATTTGCTTACGAAATATGTTTGGTATTACCATTCGGTATCCCCACATGACGCATCCATCATCTAAATATAATTCGTCTTTCCTGAGGAAGTACGGTTTTAATTCATTATTTTCCTCTCGAGTTGGCCACCCCGATTGCAAAAACATAACAATCTTTCTTAAAATCTTGTCTCGTTTTACTTCTTCCTTTACTTGCTTATGCGTGATTGGTAAAAAATCGTTCACAAAATTTACATAAGTAACCTCTTTAGTGCTTTCTGCCATTTCCTCACAAGGAAGCCGTGATAAAGCGTCCGCAACATTCTTATCCGTTCTGATGTATTCGATGTCGTAATTGTAACCTGACAAGATGACAGCCCATCTCTGCATTCGTGAAGCCGCCATTGTCGGTATACCCTTCTTAGGACCAAATATAGCTACTAATGGTTTATGATCCGTTTTTAGTGTAAATTTCCTACCATAAAGATACTGATGAAACTTTTTTACGGCGTATATTATCGCCAAAGCTTCTCTATCAATTTGCGAATACCCTTTTTCTGTACTGTTGAGCAATCTTGAAGCGTAAGCTATAGGTCGCTCGCAACCGTCGGGCATTAAATGTGCTATCACGGCCCCGATCCCTATACTACTTGCGTCAGTTGTTAATACTAAGGGCAATTTTGGATCATAAAAAACTAATACCTCACTAGACATTAATAATTCTTTAACTTTGTTGAAGGCGTCATTACATTTTTCTGTCCAGATATATTGTTCTCCTTTTTTAAGTAAGTTGTATAAAGGTGATAAAATCATACTAATATTTTTGACAAATTTACCATAGTACATAATCATACCTAAAAACGCCCGGAGTTCAGTAATCGTGGTAGGTTTAGGAACATTTATAATAGCTTTAATTTTTTCTGGGTTTGTTTTAATCCCTTCTGCATCAATCTTATATCCCAAATAAGTAACAGATTTAGAAAAAAATGAGCATTTTTCTTTTTTTATTTTTAACCCATATTTTTGTAATCGTGTTAGAACTTTATACAAGGTATCTAAATGACTCTGTTGATTTTCCCCCGTCAAAATAATGTCATCTAAGAAAACACCTACTCTAGGCATATCTGCAAACATTTGCTCTAAAACCCGTTGAAAAATACCAGGACTGGAAGACACACCATATATTAATCGGTTATATTGAAACAATCCACGATGTGTATTAATCACCGTATAAGGTTTGGAACTTTCCTCCAAAACCAACTGTGCATACGCTTGAGACAAATCAATTTTGGTAAACCTTTGACCCCCTTTTAATTTTATCAACAAATCTTCAATTTTCGGTAACGGAAAACGGTCAACCTCTAAACATTTATTTAGTGTTAATTTAAAATCGCCACAAATTCTTACCGTACCATCTGGTTTAATTATTGGTACTATTGGCGTTGCCCAGTCAGACGAAGCAACAGGTGTGATGACGTCATCCGCTACTAACTTATCGAGTTCACGCTCGACCGGCTCGCGCAGCGCGTACGCAAGCGGCCGCGCGCGAAGGAACACCGGCTTCGAGTTAGGCCGTACGCGTAAACTTACTTCGCCTCCCGTGTATCGACCGAGCCCCTCCGAAAAAACCTCACTGAATCTGGAACTGAGATCATGTAACGTAATTGGTACAGATACATTTATATCAGCACAATTTATATATTTCAGTTCAAACCCTAATTCTTTAAGCCACATCCTACCCATTAAAGGTTTTCGGCCATTATCTACTACATATAAATCTAATCGTTTACATACATTCTTAAATCGAACCGATAGGGTTAGCTTTCCTCGAGTTGAACTCTTTTCACCTGTATAATAACACATTAAAATGTCTGCTTTTTTTAGCGGTACATTATAAAACCATTTATAATATAAACTCGTACTGATACACGATATAGCACCCCCGTGTCCGCCTCAAAGTCAATTAATTTATCTTCTACTAAAACCTTAATTACAATAGGTTTACAAAAACTAATATTCTTAACATTTAATTTTGAATTCACCTTGTTATAGTGATCACTATCATCACTCGAAAACATCTGCACTTCGTTATTCATATTTCTACAAACTTTCATATTTCTCTGTAACATCGGGCACATCTTTTTGAGATGACCTTGTACATTACAAACTCTGCACACATAATATTTAAATTTACAACGTGCCGAATCATGCTGCCGACCACAAACGTTACATTGTAATCCAGATGTAATTTCAGATGCTGTTGATGTCTTGGTATACTTTGTCGGTGACTTGCGATCTGTACCCTGTACCTGTGGCTCCTGACAGACTCGTGTGCGCTGTACCTGCATTGATTCTGTAGTACGTCCTGTTTTAGCCCCCGTTATCACCGTTTGTCGTCCCCTTGAGGACACCATCCCACAGTCTGTTACTGTATGTATATTTTTTTTAGCATAGTGATGTTCGTAATTATTTTCTACTATAGCAGCATTTTTCTCCGCGGCTTCCATGGTGATGGCTAATGTCACGGCTGTTTCCCAAGACAAATCGTCATTTTCCGCGAACAAACGTTGCCGTATGGTGTCACTGAACAATCCACATACTAACTGATCACGTAAATTTTCTTGCAGATTCTTGCCAAACTCACATCCCATAGATAACTTCCTCAGTTCAGCTACAAACTCCGTGACTGATTCATTAGCACTTTGTTTTCTTTTTCTAAAATAATAACGTTCCGCTAAGATACTTGGTTTGGGTTGTAAGTGACTTGCCATTATCTTGACCAATTCATGGAATTTTTTGGTCGCTGGTTTATCCGGTGTACACAATGTCACCAATAACTCATAACTCTGCCCACCCATCACTGTAATTAATGTTGGCACTTTGCGTTCCTCATTTACTTCATTCACCACAAAGTATTGTTCCAATCGGTCCACATACAAGTTCCAATTATCGCTTCCCACTTGAAACGGTCCAATGTTTCCAATAGACATCGTAATTATGTGTTTTCTTTACAATTCACACGCGTATGTCCTCAGCTCGTCGCCAATTGACGTATTCCGAGATTACGGATGGGTTATTATTCTTATAAATAACTAAGATCCCCGATAAAAATAATGCAACTTGTTTGTAAAACCGTTTATTTTCAACTGTCAAAATCACGCGTATATATTACTACCTACATGTTAATATATTCTTAATAATGACATACCTTACAGCCGGCATGACAGCGGCGACCGACGATGGATAATCTGTCTCTCGGTGGTCGCCACTGTTTTTGGATTGTACTATGCTTACCATCAGGTATAGTGCAGTCACTATGTCGTGCTTCAATAAAAAAAAAAGTAGAATAATCATATTCAAATGATTTTATTTGTCACTCTTTTTTTTTACCTTTGATTCCACGCGGACAGAGTCACGGGCACAGCTAAGCTATACCTATATTAATATTATAAAGCTGGTGGGTCTGTGTATTTGGTTGTACGCGCTAATCTCAGGAACTATAGGTCCGATTTGAATTTTGTGTCTTCTGAATAGCTCACCCGGCCCATTAAATGTATGATATTTAAAAAAAATACCGTTGGCTCTGATAGGGTATTAATATATTGTGAAATAGCATATTCATGTAAAAAAAAAATTAGATGTAGCAAATCCGCATTCTAATAAACAAGAGCGCGCGTGCAACTCGGTACACGGATCAAAAATGAGCTTTGTTTATATTTTTCATTTTTCAACCTTTTAAATGTACTTCATAATTGAACATTTGGATTTATTGCGTATCTCTTTCTTTTTCATTCTTGTGTACCTGTGTACAGGCTCTATGAAATTTTTGTGTAGATATCTTATCCTCCCTTGATTTCTGACAGACATGTTTTTATTTTTATATAATAAATAACTGATGCAAAGAATGTGAATAGATGAACCAATCGGGGTGTGTAACTAGGGTGCCCAGGTATCTGAGTTGTACTCGGATACATTGTTAAGATTGGGGTAAAATATATGATGAAACTAACATAGACACTTTAACATTTTTATATAGAGGAATGTATATAATTAATTTGAATAAACTGCATATTTAATTAAGAAGGAATTGTTGTTTAAATAATATTATTAGTCATACAAAATCTTCTAACTTTTTCTTTCATTCAATCAAAATCTATACGCGTTACAGGAGTTAGTTTTACGTCTAGAAGATTGTCGTTCGAAGGAGCGTCGACTCGAAGAGCTAAAGCATAATCTGGAAGTTTGTCTTGCGGATGCCACGCAACAAATACAAGAACTCAAGGCATGTAGTGTAATGTAAAATTTAAATAAATCGTTTTTGTCCACCTGTTTTCATTTATTATGCGTTTTAAATCAGAAAATATAAGTCAAACCGCTATTTTGGTTCGCAATGCGTAGGTAATTTTAGTACAAAATGTACGACCTGTTTTTTTTTTTTTCGTTGGTGCATGTTAAAATGACTGTATTGTTTTTGTAAGCACTTTATAAGCACAGTACAATCCAAAAGCAAACGGTGCTAACCGGTGTATATATAGGTACGATTGATCGAAGGTCGTTGCTATCATGGTTTTCAGCAGCTGGATCTCACTGGTTGATTCTGGAGCGTCAGAAGCTAATAGTTATTGTGACCAGGTTATACTGTTCGCTTGGTACAGATTATCCACAACCCATTTGAAAATTGTGTATTCCATTGATTGATTTGGTACTTTTGATACTTTGGTTCGGGTGTCCACATATTTTGGCGTCAAGCTAATTTGTGTTGGATTGTCGATTCTTGCAACTCAGCTTTCTTGAGGTCTTTCGTAATATTTGAACACTGTAAAATATTCAGTTTTATTCAAATTTAATTCATTGTTGAAGCATGCCGTGGTTATTTTTTAATGGGACATTTATATTTAATTACAAAAGTGTTACTATTAGTATATTTACAAATGCATCGTCTCGTTGACGACTTATAATTATTAATAAGTATACTATATAAAGGCGTTACTTTCCGGAAACCATTATCATTCTTGCGATTGTAGTGAGACGTAAAGATGGTCAATAAATTCCAGGCGGACGTGCAAAGTAACGTTCACCATAATATAAGTATATAATAATCTAAATAATGTTTACCGTGTAACGAAAATGTTTCCCTACCGTGTCGTAAGAAGTTTGACTATAGTAACCCCCGTGTGTGTACGCAGTATGCTAGATTCGGTGTTGTGGTATGTATGTGGGATCCAATTAAACCCAGACAAGTATTTTCACACTTTATTTTACACACAGATGTCTACACCACTTTATTTTTAATTTTAAACACGTCTCGTCTTATGCTCAACACAATGCCAATTACCATCTTAGAAACATAATATCACAGAGTCATACAACATCCGCTCAGACGTTGCGTTACCTATCAATCCCACATGTATGTGTTTTCCTTTTTTGTAAGTTTCCCTTCCCTCATACGTGACCAGAGTTTTTTTTTTGCTATTTTATCTTTTTATTTGCTTTGGTGATCTTTTCCGTTTGCTTGTTTTTTTTTTTGCGTGCGTGTGTTCTTTTACGCTTTATTTAGTTTTTTGTTACAGTTACAATTTTTCAATTTTTACGTACATTTATATTAATCTTAATCAACTTTTCTTTTATTTGCCGTTCCTCTTTTTACCTTGGGCTATTTACATTTCGTTTGTTTGTTATTTATGTGAATTCATACCGTTTTATATAGTTAACATGTATGTGTTGGGGGTGCGAATAGGCGCGGTTGGGTGGTAGCGAGGGCCGGTGCCGCGCGCTGGAGGCGGCGCTGTCGCAGTGCGAGGCGGGCAAGCGCGACGCGGACGCGAAGCTCTCCTCCGTAGCGCACGCGTTGCGTCGCGTGTGCGGCGTGCAGCCCGACGGGACCGTGCACGCGGCCGCGCGTCGCCGTCTCGCCAGCCCCTCCCGCCGCTACAGCCCGCATCGAGGTCACTACTATTATATATCTATACTAATAGTACCTGGACGACCGAGCCCAGCTCGGTTCTTCAAAAAACATTTTTAAATTAAAATAAACTTTTTTTTTTTATAGAAGCACGACAAAGTGACTGCACTAATCCTGATGTTAAGCATAGTACAATCCAAAAACATCGGCAACCACTGAGAGACAGATTATCCATCGCCGGTCGCCGCTGTCATGCCGGCCATAATGACGAAAGTCGCCCGGTACTGATATGTACAGGCTGATCCCGAAACGCGACGCGCAGAAGCGAGTCACTATGACGGGCTTTTTCGCCATGTACATGGTGGTTGCGACCCAGTCGGGCTGTAAAACCCTACCACCCCGCTATCGCCATTGCCTCGTTCGTTATTCAGCAGGGTGCACCACGTGTAAGTGAGGTTGGCTTGGGTGTCTCGTCTTAAGATGTTATTCGACACCCCTTACACCCCAAAACTGTTAGGTTTGCCCCACAAAATTACCATTTTATACTAAAAAAAAATTATATACTCTCCGATTCGAACTGAGGTTACATGGATTTTCGAAGCAACAAATTTCCACCGGAGCTATTTTTGTTTTGATAGCGGTGACGAAATGTACATTCATGTTCGAGCTATATTTTTTCATTGCCTGAAAGCTCAGTTAAAAAAGTTTTCTATGAATAAAATCTATAAATCGTCCGCGAAACTACCTACATACTGAGTTTCACGGAAATACATGACGCCGTTTCCGAGATCCTGAATATATACAAATATAAAAATATACAAGAATTGCTCGTTTAAAAGTATTAGATTATATAAAGAGGTAAAGTTTGTCACATTGTAAAGGGTAATCTCAGGAACTACTGGTCCGATTTGAAAAATTCTTACAGTGTTATATAGCTCATTTATCGAGGATGGTTATAGGCTATATATCAATAAAACGCTAAGACCAATAGAAGCAGAGCACCAATGAAGAATGTTTAAAAATCAAGGTTTTTTTTTCCTCGTGAGAGTTTCCGCTGCATGTTAACATTAGCCCAAAGTATTTATTCCACGCAAACGCAACGAAGTCGCGGGCAGAGGTCAGTACTCTAAATACATCGTATACACGCCATGTACACATAAACAAACTTCATATACACATCATGTATACATCATATAGACATGTATACATCATATACACATAATGTACACGTTATATACACGCCATGTATTCATCATATACACATAATGTACACGTTATATACACGCCATGTATACATCATATACACATAATGTACACGTTATATACACGCCATGTATACATCATATACACATAATGTACATGTTATATACACGCCATGTATACATCATATACACATAATGTACACGTTATATACACGCCATGTATTTCATCATATACACATAATGTACACTTTATATACACGCCATGTATACATCATATACACATAATATAAACGCTGTGTACAGACCTAGCTAATCTTTTTGATCACTATATGTGAAAATGTGTAGAACATACATTCGATTTTTTTTAGGGCTGACTACGCTATAACCTTGCAAAGCCTTTACAACTTCACCGGACTAAAGCATTTAGTTATAAATGCGTGTTATAGTACATGTATATATGTATCCGATTTCGAATCCCAAAAATTCACTGTTCTACATTTTCCTTTGACAATCGATAGTATTATTAATAGAAATTAGTAAATGTACGATAATTTCAAAAAAATTACTTGCTACTCGTTCAACTCGAGGGCATCGAATCTATATTCTGCCACTCAAAGTTCACTACGACTGCTTTTAATGACAGCACTGTTTAAGACAATTGTATCGAATATGTAATCATAAGCGTATATCTCTTTAATATAACTTTTTACAAATTTCTTCAACCACCTTTTAATGCAAATTGTTGTAATAAATTCAAAAATCACCAGTCAATGATTAAAACATAATTTTCTGCCACCAATATTGGTGCTAAAAATAACAGATTTTACAATAATATGTTATCGATAGCGGATAATACGTTACTTATTTCGAAAACTATCGCTAATGTTTTTCTATCGAAACTCATACTTATCGATAAGTCTCGAAATGCCATTTCTACAGGTCGTGATCACTCGGAAGATCGAAACGAGATAATAGACGTAGATCCGGAAATGATCAAGAAGGGCGTCAGGAACTTAATGCATGAAGTCTGTCAGATAGAACGTGAAAAGGTTTGTTATTTATATATCTAGAGCTAACTATATTTTTTATCATATATCTTATAGTCCACCATATCTCATTACATAAGTTTTTGAGAGATCCGCTACAGGGCCACTACTTCACACTATCCACCCATACCTTCTTTGATCTTAATTAACTGAAACTTAATTTGAAACTTCGTATGTATGTAGTTTCGGGGATGATAAATCGATCTAGATAAATTTCATTCATAGAAAACTTTTTTAAACCCAGTTTTCAGGCAGTGAAAAGATATCACTAGAATATTACGGTAAATTTCGCCGCCGCTGTCGAAACAAAAATAGCCCAGATGGAAATCGGTTGCTTCGAAAATCCGTGTAACCCCAGTTCGAATCCGAGTGACAGCAGAAGATTTTTTTTTCCTTTTTGTGAAAAAATGTTAATTTTATAAGACAAACCTAACAAATTATTTTAATTTTAAAATGTTTTTTAAAGAATCGAGCTTGCCTCGTTCACCCAGGTACTATTAATTACATATGAAACAAAAAAGATAAAAAAGAGTTTGTAAATACTGAAAAAAAAAATTTAAATGAATGGGAAAAGTATTGTCATTTAGGCACGGTTCAACGGCATTGTAATTTTTTTTAAATGTTTTTAGGCTATAAACTAACGATTTGAACGATACCAAAAAAAAAAAAAAGCAACATGATAAATAACGGAGACCCTAATGCCCATACAATGGTATCCTATTGCTCTTCAACTTCTGACACTGATGCTATTTCCAAACTACCTACTTCTACGAACCTGAAATACTGTTGAATGACTTTATCAGGACGACTATAAGTCCCAAGTGGGCGTGCTGAAGAAGCAGTTGAAGGAGGCGAGCGACCAGCAAGGTAAGGGAGAAGGGAAGCTGCAGTCCCTCACCAGCAACCTCCGCAGCCTGCAGGAGGAGAAGGCTCGACTGCAGAGCGCTTACGGGCAGAAGGAAGCTCAGTTCAATGCTCTGGTAAGATATTACTCTCTCTCATTGTCTATGATTTTATGGTTCTACATGGGCTCAGTTACCAAAAAATATATGTGTATACTTTGTTCATGGTTGAAGTGAATGTCTATATATTGTAGTATTGTGTATTGTTCAGGGCCGGTTTCTCAGGAAGAGAGCCAGAACGGTCCCTGGCCGCCCCTAACATGCGGCCGACAGTACACCGTGGGGTTTTAGTCCGTGCGAGTTGGACATAACCCACCCTCTCCCCCGGGAGGGTGGGTATCCGTTAGGGATTTCCCCACGTTAATAATAAAAAAAAGGTGGTAGAGCCACGTTGAAGCTATTACTGGTTCCAGCATGAAAAGGCTGTCTCTTCCGGGGTAGTATCACCCAATCCACAGAAAACCGAGGTGAAGTAACAGTGCTTGCATTGTTGCATTTCGTTCGGTCAGCGAGAGCGCCGGAAGACCACCTCCCTCTCCCCGACTACCAAATTCTCTATTACCTCCTACCCAAGACACATGTCGCCATAAACCATTTAATTTAAAGTTTTAACTGTATATATCGGCGGAACTACAATAATATCGGTGGAACTACAATAATTAGTCGATTATCAGAATAACTTGATTATTTCATAAGCAATTACTTCACAATAATTGCACGATTACATTTCAATACTTAGTATAAAACTTGTATAGACGTGCATATACGTCGCACCCTATAAATGCGGCCGCACGGAACGCACTAAACAGTTGTAGTCCGGTGAAGCTGTAAAGGCCAATAGCGTAGTCAGTTCGAGGAAAAAAAAGCACTAAACATAGTCGCTATCGAGCCGCCGGACAGTACGGATCTCTGTGTGACGTCATTACGCTGTAAAATGAGTAATCACCATGATTATAACACTAGTGACGTCAGACTTGCTGACGTCACGCTTTTTAAAAATACTATCGAGGGTCCTCCTCCGTCATATATATATAATGCTAGTGGTCTGTTGTTGTGCGTGCATCACGTAGAAACTAATGAATAGATTTCGAGCATTATTTTCCTTTTACTTATCATACACTGAGTCTTTATCTAAAAAAAAAATATCACAATATCTCCGTTTGATATATCAAATTTTTATGTTTTACGAAAAAGTTTTATGAAACTAAGATATTTATAAGCACTACAAAATATAATATTAAACAAATTTTATAACAGAATGTATTTTTGTTATTTTTTATTTATTTCTATTTGGTATTTTGCTCTAATTATATTTTATGTAATATTCATGGCATTTTACGTAATATAGTTCGCTTATTGTGCACAAATGAAGTGTTTCGGAAATAATAACAAGGAGCATGAATACTGAGATGTCACAAAAAACTCCTTGGAAAGTTCTAAACAAGAGGGCCACCGTCATGTTAAAATATTAAAATTATCACAAGACATTTCTCCACAATGGCTGTAATAACCTAGAAGATTTGTTGGAAAAAAATAAAAACATTGTGAGTCGCCAAGGGATGGTGAAATATCGGAATTATTATGTACAAGTGATACGCATAAAAGTCTTACGGCAGGAAATAAACATGGCATGATCAAAAAATGATTTATGTTCAAAAAACAGATTACTTATGAAAAAGATTTGTTCAATAAACATTAAAAATTCAAAATCATATAGCGTGGCGACGCGATCTTAAGCGCTATAGATATATATGATGATAAAATTAATCTAAATTGATTTCAGAATGAATCTGTACAGTCAAAGACTGTGGAGATAAGCAACCTGCGGGATAAAATCACCAGCTTGGAAGCGGCTTTGAGCTCGGTGACCGAGGAGAAAGTACAGAACGAGGTAATAACCCAAGTATTAGTTTAAACAACTTCATAAAAAGAAAACTTAAAAACCATTAAATCTTAAGTAAAATTTCGATATAAACAATGGCAACTCAGCAAGGTGTCTTAGAAAAGTTATATATACATATGAATATAATTTAAAAATTTTTTGTTTGTCCCGGTTAATCGCCATGTCGTCTGAAACAAGACAAGAGTTGCTGGAAGATACAGGAATTTTTATTGTAGCTTCTAGGCTAGATATATATATATATATAGCTAGCTATATATCTATTAGCTTTAAATGAGACTTTCTTGTATATTTTTATATTATTATATATTCAGGATCTCGGAAACAGCGTCGGCTATTTCGCGTAAAACTTAGTATGTGGGGGGTTTCGGGGACTATAAATCGATCTAGCTAGATTTTATTCATAGAACAGTTTTATCTGGGTTTTCAGGCAATGAAAAAATCAGCTAGAATACAGAGGTAAATTTCGCTGTCGCTATCAAAACAAAAATAGCTCGGATGGAAATTGGCTGTTTCGCAAAATCCGTCTAATCCGTAATCCGTTTAGACTTGAGACACCCAAGCCAACCTCACCTGCACGTGGTGCACCCTGCTGAATAACGAACGAGGCAATGGCGATAGCGGGATGGTAGGGTTTTACAGCCCGACTGGGTCGCAACCACCATGTATTTGGTATAAAAGCCCGTCATAGTGACTCGCTTCTGTGCGTCGCGTTTCGGGATCAGCCTGTACATATCCAGTGACTTTCGTCATTATGGCCGGCATGACAGCGGCGATCGGCGATGGATAATCTGTCTCTCGGTGGTTGCCGATGTTTTTCGATTGTACTATGCTTAACAACAGGCATAGTGCAGTCACTATGTCGTATTTCGATAAAAAAAACCCAAGTTCTAATCCGAGTGACAACAAAAGAGATATCTTTTTAACATTATTGTTTTGTTAAAAAATACTAATTTTGTGAGGCAAATCTAATAGTTATTTCAATTTAAAAATGTACTATAAAGGACCAAGCCAGGTTCGGTCGTCCAGCTACTGCTTCTTTATAGGAACTAAGCAACAGTGATAAAAGTTAACAGAGTTAACTTAATACCTGTGAATAGGTTGCAATAATTAATGTAGTGATGACATAATAACACAAAATAGAAGTAAAAGCTAATTTATATTAATCCAAAAGATCGGGCAGTTTATATAAATGAAAACATTTTTTACGAAACTGAATTCACATTACCAGTTTGCGTGATAATGAATATCATATTTCCTTCTGAATTTATAATAAGACTAGATATTTCCGCGGTTTCGCTCGCGTGAACATTAATGTCCAAGTTTTATCTACGCGACAAAAAGTGCCTTTCTCATAGTTCTATCTACCTCTATACTAAGATACCATCAAAATTAAGTCAGTAGTTATGTATGAAAATAACAGACATTTTATTTTGTTCCGATTCTAACTGTCAAATTGACGTTTGAATTTTTACGCAAGTGACAGGTGTTGTCAAACGTTGTACATAGCATTTGTTTATTAGGATTAGGGATCATTCTCTGTGCGGATGTGGCCTTGACGAAGGTTCTCCAGATCATATATTCTTTAATTATTCGAGAAACAGACTCTCCATTTTTGATGTCCTTCCTCCTTATATTCCCCGCCCTACTAACCTTACGTGTATCTTAGCTTTAGTGTATAACAACCCTTTAATTTTACATGTGTTGTCATTATTTATTAAAATTAACAAAATTAAACTTTAATCAGATTGTCTATTTTTTAATCGAAACATATCTAAGTTTACCTTTATGTATATCTGTCGGAAACACAATAACTCGGTTTCAATACAAAATTAATTACCTTCGTTTTTGAATTACATTTTTTAACTCGGTTCCCTTTGTTTATGACACTATCTGGCACAAACAGCGCACACTCTGTATCTACAATCTACATGACATTGGCGGAATTGTGTATTGCTTACACACGGTGTCATAAATTAATAAAGAAGTACATAGGATGACTTGACACTGGCAGAAATCATACTTACGAGACGTCATTTAAAAAATAAGCTAAACTGATCTAGTACTAACTTTGGTAGTCAAGTACAAGGATATAGAAACATGTTGATGTGTTATTTGGTGATAGATTTTCCTCCTGAGATTTGTGTAGTGTTGTGTCACCCGATTAGGCCTCCCACGGCGGCGGCTCAAGCCAAGGTTCAATCCCTCGGTAGGGAGCCCTTGAGTGCGTTGCTTGCGCGATACGGTGACACACAAATATACATCACTGCTACAACGCTACACGATCACCCCCACACACGTGCACGCCTACACGCTTACACATGAAAGTGGAAGGGTTTACTTTTTTCCCCTTATCGAACTGAAAAACTCTCAGTTTTCCGATAATAAATATATGGAGGAGATGTTAAGGCTTGTATGCTTGGTACACATATACGTTTCAACAACTCATACACATATGAATAGTTAGCTAGGTTAGCTAAGATAGGTCGCGATTTTGCATGCAACAGGCAACAGCCAAGCCGAGGTGTGCCGTGCACCCTTGAGCTGGTTGCCATAATAAAATCGGCTGAATGCCTTAAGCGCTCGCCTTAGTAGTCCGGTGAAGCTGTTAAGACCTTGCTGGGTCAATAGCGTGGAAATTTCGAAAAAAAAAGAAAAAAATATTTGTGTAGCGACTCCAAAGAAATACTCTTGCACTATGATCTGGTTTCCCTCGATATAAACCTGAATTATTATAATTTGTATTGTTATAAATGATAAATATCTAGATTTATATTTGTGTATTTTCAAGAATAAAGCGGAAAGCCTCCGGGTGCAGTTAGGCGAACGTGTTCAAGAAGTCGGACAGCTCCGTGAAGCGCTTGCAGCTGCTGAAGGTGATAACTAATGATATAATATCGTTGATATTATATGATTTATACATTTAAGTTTTATACTTTACCAGCTTATTTCTAAACGCTTTAGTCTCGTAGACCATTTCCCGTTTTTTTTTCGGTTATCCCTAGTATAGATTTTTTTTGCCGATTCCTCAACGTTGAATATGTTTTTAATAGGTAGTTTTGTTATTTATCGTCACATTATATTATTAAGAAGCATTATTTAAGTAGACAGTATGTGTACATGTGTTATGTTTCATGGAAAGTCAAGTTTAAATCCACGACCTGTTTAAATGAGAAAACATTACA
Source organism: Antheraea mylitta (assembly GCA_014332785.1). Classification (NCBI taxonomy): domain Eukaryota; kingdom Metazoa; phylum Arthropoda; class Insecta; order Lepidoptera; family Saturniidae; genus Antheraea; species Antheraea mylitta. The sequence goes on from JACEII010000035.1 coordinate 5,302,376, forward strand.
ATTGACCCTCGTTTGTATCTCACGTCCCTTTCTTTTCGTTGACATCGACCGTTACCCTAATCTCCGTAGACCCTTGAAGGTCGATATAGATTACCTTAGGAATCATCAGTTTAAAGAGTAATAGAGTAAATATATCATATCAAAATTTTTACATATGTATTGTAATTTTAAAAATGGTTGTGATCATAGGATACCACTACCATATATTTTTTACTTGGATTATAGCTTGAAAATTTGGCTGAGAAAAACTTACACATCTGGTCACCCTGTTTACATGACATGTTAGCATAACATGTTAACATTTTCCCATCTGTGTAATATAATGTGTAGTATTATATAATAAAACTAACTAGCTAGACGGACGTTGTCCTGCCTTGATAACGTAAAAAAAATGTAAAATTTTATCGCAACACCATCTATCGAATCCAATCGTGAATCTGAACTTTTCTTGAATCCAGCTGAACACACACAAAAAAATCCATGAAAATATGTCCAGCAGCTGAGGAGAAATTCAGTCAAATACACACGGACAGAAGAATTATATATGTAAAGATAACATATTTAGAAGAAATAAGAAACAAATATAGTTGTTTTAGATATATCTACTTATTATAGTATTTTTTTGTTTAAATTGTGCCTAGGCCGTGCGGCTCGTCTGGACGTACGGCGAGCGCAGTTGGAGGGAGACGTACAGAGAGCCGCAGTCGGAGCTAGAGATAGAGATCAGGCTCTCAAGGTACTCCATTACTACCTAAATACTTCCTTATTGAATCAAATCGGGTAGTTGTAAATTAATCTTTAAATTGTCTTATTATTATCTACTCTTGTGTAGTCTCCTACGTAAGTAGTCTTAAGTACTCTGGTAATCCCTCGGCGTGGAGCCCTTCAATGCGCTGCTCGCGCGATACAGTAACACAAAATGTTACGTCACTGCAACAACAGTACACATATCACCCCCACGCACGTGCACGCATACACGCTTACACATGAAAGTGAAAGGGTTTTGTTTCGTTCCCTTATCGAACTGAAATAGTTTGGAAAATTATCCGATACGAAATATATATAGGAGTTGTTGAGGTATGTATGCTTGGTACACATATTATATGCTCCAACAACTCATATATGTATGGATAGTTAGCTTAGGTCAGCTCAGATAGGTCGCGAATTGCACGTGTCGGGCAGCAGCCCAGGCCCAGGTGTGCCGTGCATCCTTGAGCGAGTTGCCCAAATAAAATCGGCCGAGTGCCGCAAGCGCTCGCCTTAGTAGTCCGCTGAAGCTGTTAAGACCTTGCTGGGTCAATACCGTAGTCCAGCTTGAAAGATACGATAATTTATATTCGATTAATGATCTCAATATTTTTTAATTACAAATTAAATAATTGTCAATGTTGTTTATTGTTATTAGTTGTAAATTTCATCAGTCTCGAACAGATGGCGCTCTAATTTTTTTTATGAGAGAAAGTTGTAGGACCGACTGCTATAGATATCTCATAGATGGTGCCACGCATATACTTTATCATCGTTTTTGTTTAACTTGTAATAACAGTCGATTTTTTAGCCGAATTTTAGTCTGTTATGTAGTGGATTTTATATTTTATTCATAATCTTGTGTTATTTGACTTTATTTTGGTGGTGTTTTACGTAATATAGTTAATTTATTGCGCATAAGTGAAGTGAATGAAAAATTATACCATAGAGCATGATATTCTGAGATGTCACAAAAACTCCCTGGAAGGTTCTAACAAGGGAACCACCATCTTGTTAGAATATTGAAATAATAATATGACAATTGCAGTAATAATCTGAAAGATGGTTGCCGCAAATAAAGTAAAAAAAAAACTGATCTACAGCAATACATACCTCCATCAATTAGTAAAATAACAAAGATGGTACGCGAGGTGTTTACGCCTAGATTCGCGCTTTGAAAGAGTTTATTCTTGGGTTTTACTCTAATGGCGTCTATTTACAGTTTCAAATGAACTTTTGTTTGGTTTTAATGTTTTGTAGAAACTTCAAGAACGTTGCGAGGGCCACTCGCGTACTATAAGCCAGCTGGAGGAGCGCTGCACGTCGCTGAAAGGCACAGTGGAGCAGCTGTCTGCAGCGCTGCAAAAAGCCGCTACAGCCGAAACCGAGCTAAGGGCGGAGTTGAGCAAAGCTCAGAGGGCGCTCAACGAAGCGAGGAACAACGAACAGAACGCCGTAGACAAGCTCAGGCAGATACAGAAGAACATTTGTGAGAATTATTGCTATTAACTTTCTGATATGAGACATGATGTAGGCGTGGCGAGTGTGTGTGACGTGGCGACGCGATGCCACGCGTAACCAACTGTGCGCTATATCTCTTGCCGCACTGAGCTCGCATACATATAGTGTATACGATGTTGTTTACTGCGCTACAAATTTCGATGTTCCACATCTGCCAGGCGTCCCGTGACGGTTCACAATTTTTTTCTTCTTTCCACTCTAACCACCAATTACCCTTTATCGAGGATTTTTACTGCTATTACCAAGTCAGTGATTATCTAAAAAGTGTTTTTTAATGATTTCAGTCTTCCAATATGATTATTTAAAACATTTATCGGAAATTTCATTGAATAAAAATAAAAGCCATTAAGACTGACAGATACTAAGGTGTCGTTAAAACGAGTTTGTACTGTTTTTTAAGTGAAACTTTGTTGGAACTGTGTGATTTGGATTTTGTGAAACAAAAATGTGTAATAAAAAGGAAATTGCTGTATATGTATTTCGTTAAAACTTTTAATACCTAACTTGGTCTGTTTCTATTTGTTTTCGACATACAATTTATGGCTGTATTTATAAAATACAAAAGGTTAATAATGATGGAATGAGTTTGCTAAATAGTGTTATATAAAATTACAGCGAACTGCGAGAACGAGCGTCGCGTGCTCACGGAGAAGCTGGAAAGCGCTAAAGCCGCTTTAAGGGAGCTGAAACGGCTGAACGCCGCGCTGGAGGATCAGGTGCACAGATTGACGAATCAGCTCGCCAATGTCGAAGTCCAGAGGTAAATTAATATCCGACGTGAATTTTTTAAGTAGATTAGTTTGAAAGGGATCTTTATAAGTTGACTTGAAACAACCGCAGCGCCACCTTTGTAGATGGTAGAGCCCCGCTGAAGCTATTTTTGGTTTCAGCATGAATGGGTCGGCTCCTCCGGGGTAGTACCACCCCTCTCACAGATAACCGACGTGAAATAACAGTGCTTGCATTGTTGTGTTTCGTTCGGTCAGTGAGAGAGCCGGAGGCCCACGTCCCTTCCTCTATCCTGCTTTCCCTTTCCTTCCCCTCCCCATTCTCCCATATACAGGCTGGCAACGCACTTGCGACGTCCCTGATGTCGCTAGTGTCTATGGACGGTGGTGATCACTTAACATCACGTGACCCACCAGTTCGTTTGCCTCCTTTGATATTATAAAAAAAAAACCTGTCGGGTCTAATTCTGAATCTAAACCATTTTCGGATCCACTGGAACACTCACACAAAATTTATTCAAAATCGGTCCAGCCGTTTTGGTGGAGTTCAGTGACATACACACGTACAGAAGAATTTTATATATACAGATATAGAAGATGACTCTTGTAAAGTGGGCATTGTCGTAATGTATTGGATTTTATGAAACGAAAATGTGCAATGAAAAAGAAATAGTTGTAGATATATATAGGCTTTTTTGAGATTGTGTTTTTATATAGTTTCCATATCTCTTCAAATATATACAAAGAGAGAGAGGGAATAGTTGAAATTACACAATACTTTCTGTTAAATCTAGTAGTAGTGACTACCGCACACTTTTATAATAATACTAATCTCTGCCCGCGACTTCGTCCGCGTGGAATAGATACTCTGTGATAACGCTAACACGCGGCGGATGCTCTCAAGAGGAAGAAAGAGATTCAAACATTATTTATTGGTGCTCCGCTCCTATCGGTTTTAGCGTGATAGCCTATAACCATTCTCGATAAATGAGCTATATAACATTGAAGGAATTATTCAAATCGGACTTGTAGTTCATGAGATTACCCCCTACAACGTCACAAACTCACAAACTTTACCTCTTTATAATATTAGTATAGATATACAAATGTTATAAATTATTTACTGTTGTGTATTATAACATTGTTAATATATTTGAAAGTAATACCAAAAACTAATATTTACCACCTCGATAGTGTATTTATCTTATTCTCTTAAAATCCAGTCGACCGCGTGTGAAATGACACTCTAGTTTTCAGTTATAAATTCAACACAAATATAAAACGTCGCGTTTTTTTAGCACAGCTCAGTAAATATTAAAAACAAGCAACTATCAATAATTATATGTAATTTATATATATGTATCAAATGGAAAAATCTTATAATATCCTTATTGATAAATGGAAACTATCTAAAGTGGCTACTTATCTACACTAATATTATAAATCTGAAGAGTTCGTTTGTTTGTTTGGTTGGTTGAACGCGCTAATCTCAAGAACTACCGGTGCGATTTGAAAGTTTATTTTAGTTTTAGATAGCTCATTTATCGAGTATGGCTGTAGGCTACATATCATCACGTTAAAACCAATAGGAGCGGAGCACTAATGAAGAATGTCTCAAAATCGGGCTATTTTTAGAGCATCCGCTGCATGTCAGTTTCAGTATTATATGCGTTGTCATGGTAACATGATAACATTCTATCGGAAGTATTATCAAGATTTATTTTGTGTTCCTGTTCAAAAGGTTATTCTACGTTATTTTTAATTCCAATTTTTGATTATACGTAGTACGTTGCTATCGCAAACATTTTTAAAGCCTATTTTGTGCTGCTATTCTAAAATGTTAGAAGGAATTAATCCATATTGCCAATTCTGAAGTTGTCAATATAGGTTGTTCTTATGTATTCTCTACCCAGTTTTCTTCTATGTCTAAGTTAATGTCAAGGTATAAGCGCCAAATCTTCTATATAATATTTCGTAAATTTTTTTCTTCTTAATTTTCAAGACCCCAGAATACATGCTCCGTGGTATTATTTTTCATCCATTTCACTTATGCACAATGAACAAACCGTATTACATAAAACGCCACCAATTTAACACAATATAGAGTCAAATAACAAGATTATGAATAAAATATAGAATCCTCTACATGACAGACTCAAACCGCTCCCGCCAAAAACTCCTCAAAAAGTTTATTCTACGTTAGTTTTGTTCTTAATTTTTGGTTTGTGATATATTACGTATTATAAGAATAAAGTGTGTGTATATAATATTAAAATAAATACTTTTTGATGAATACATATATCTGCGGTGCTACAAATATCAACATTTTTTTTAATTCTGTCGATATGTCTGTTTGTTTATTTGTTCCGGGAAATCTCCGAAACGGCTGGACCTATTTGAATGCTTTTTTTTTTCTTAGAAATGACTACGGAATAATTTTACGGGCAAATAACTGACTAATTATTTGTTTTATTTTAAGCTAGCGGGTTGAGCAGACGATACCCGCTCCGATAATAAGACAAACTATACCTAAACCTTGCCCAAGAATCATTTTATATATTGGTAAAAACGGCATGAAGATGCGTTTTTGATCTTATCGCGAACAGACATATAGACAGACGTGGAACACGACTTTGTTGACACTATGTTGTGATGAACTGTTATCCGTGCATTCGTATGTGTGAAATATACCAAAAATATGTTGTTCACTGTAAACATGCGCGTGTGACGTAAATTGTACTGAACTCCAAGAATAAATATAATTGAAAATCATATGTGATTTAAATTATAGCAAGGTATATTAATAACTTGATTATATCAATAATATGGACATATTATATATATAATAAAAGATTGAACACATATTGTTCGATAATGTATAGCTTAATATTTTCATTACTTTCTTATATAGAGTAAGTGAGTACTGAGGGTGATACATAGATAATAGTTTAAAGTTCCAGCTACGTGGCTTATGATAAATCCCATCCCATTCGATATACTATTGGTATTCACATATATAATGTACATGTTATCTGTTACTGTAGATGATGTGCTTTATACTTAATTATATTAAATATTTTTGAAAGAGTATTATTGTTATTTACACATGTAATACCAATTTTTAATTTATTTAATATATTCAAAAAACGCGTGTGAAGCCGCGGGTAATAGCTAGTTTATAGTATATATATAGGTTCAAGTGTTATGTCAAGCGGGGCTTAATACATAAAGGCTATTACGAGAGAGTGGATCAATATGTAAACGATGGTGACGTCTGGAATTGAAGCCTATTGTGCATCCACTAAAAACGAATTTATTATATTGTAATTGTAATCTATACATATAATAAAAATGAAGTGTCTGTATGTAACAGCGAAATAAAAAAAATTCACTGATTGGGTATGAACGTATACACGCTACTGATGACAAAAATGCAATTTTTAAAATTTTTGTCGGTCTGTCTGTCTGTTTGTTCCGGGTAATCTCCGAAACGGCTGGACCGATTTTGACGGGAATTTCACTAGCAGATAGCTGAAATTACTGCGGGTGACATAGGCTACTCTAAATTAGACTAAGTGTTCACCGCGGCTTCGTCTGTAATGCTATCTCCGAAACGGATGGACCGATTTTCATAGAACTTTCACCAACAGCTAATGGATACTATAACAAAAAAATCAGTATATTTTAATTTAGACTAGCTGTTAACTGTGGCTTCGCCCGCAGTACTATCTCTAAAACGGTTAAACCGATCTTTACGAAACTCCGATTGGCAGATAGCTGACCTTATAAAAAGTAATTTAAGTTATTTTAATTTAGATTATCTCTTCACCGTGGCTTCGCCCGCAGTACTATCTCCAAAATGATTAGACCGGTCTTCACGAAACTTCCATTGGCAGATAGATGATTTTATAAAAAGTTATTCAAGCAATTTTATTATATACTAGCTGGTAACAGTGGTTTCGCTCGCAGTGCTATCTCCGTAACGGTTAGTCCATCGTCGGTCGCCGCTGTCATACCGGCCATAATGACAAAAGTCAAAAAGTTTCTTGCCGGTTCTTCTCGATGACTGGGTTGTTTGTGTCCGAAGTGGTGGTAGTTTTGACATTCATAAGTGTCTTCTCAGGGTCTAAATTGAATAAAGAGTATTTTGATTTTGATTGAATGCAAGTGTCCTAACTTATCGACTGTTATGTGATTCTTATCTGTATTAAATATATCTGAGTATCAATGCTTGGGATAGGTCCGGGTTGGAGTCCCAGTTGCGTCTGAGCACGTGGGACGGTAAGGAGAGTAGTGACGGTGAGCTCGAACGGGAACTACACGCCCTACAGCGGGAACGAGCTGAACTGAGGGCTAAGAACGAAGCCCTCCAGGATGCTGTGAGGAAGCTGGAGATGGACCGACGGGCACCAACCTCCAGACCCTCGGTACTCCGGAGCAAGAGCCACGATAGGACCGATAAGACGGTCTACTACTCGGATTTGGATTCCGGTTAGTACTTCATTTTTTTTTGTATATTCAATAAACAAGTAATTCTAAATTAAAAAAACATAATACTAGCTGGCCCTGTGGACATTGTCTCGCCCTGATAATAAAAAAAAAGCATGACAACTTACATACTCTTCGAATGAATCTTTTTATCTAATGGTGTAAACCGCATAAAAATCTGTTGAGTGGTTTTTGAGTTTATCGCGGACAGACTGACAGACTTGGCAGAGGTCTATGTTTTATTATATGTAGTGATTCGCAAATTTTATTTTATTTTAAACTCTTAGGAAAACTTACAGCTAGACAAAAAAATAGTCACACAACATATACAAACATATTAGAAGGCCATTTACAAGTTTCCGCAAGTAGCTTTAAAAAAAAAAAGATACAAAGAAGGAAATTACAAATAAAAAAAACTGGAATTTAGAAGGAATTTTAGTTTTTGTAAGCCTGTGTTTAACAGATCTACATTCAGATCGGTAACCAATTTAATTACGCTATTACCAACTCTAATAATGTACGAATTTTGCCTGTACGTTGCCTTAACAATTGGGTTATAAAGTATATTAAAATTCTCACTATATATGGGTGGTACACGCAAGTTAATCTAATTCAGCAATTTCGAATAATCAACTATACCATTGAGTATGAAAAAAAGATACATTATATCAGCTATTTTCTTCGCTCCTACAAATATGGGGTGTAAGGGGTGTCGAATAACATTTTAAGACTTGAGACACCCAAGCCAACCTCACCTGCACGTGGTGCACCCTGCTGATCAACGAACGAGGCAATGGCGATAGCGGGGTGGTAGGGTTTTACAGCCCGACTGGGTCGCAACCACCATGTACATAGCGAAAAAGCCCGTCATAGTGACTCGCTTCTGCGCGTCGCGTTTCGGGATCAGCCTGTGCATATCCAGTACCGGGTGACTTTCGTCATTATGGCCGGCATGACAGCGGCGATGGATAATCTGTCTCTAGGTGGTTGCCGATGTTTTTGGATTGTACTATACTTAACATCAGGCTTAGTGCAGTCACTTTGTCGAGCTTCTATAAAAAAAAAAAATGTATATAAATTTTTTTTTTACAACGTAATGTGTAGTTTGGTAAACGTATTTTACATTTAAACTGTAGGTAACGAAGAAATCGACTAAATGAGTATACACTTACGACATATTACAATTTACAGGTCCCGATTCGACGACAAAGGATTCGTCGGTCCGCGGGTACAAGGAGAAGGAGGTGCCCTGCAAGGACCGGGGCTTCTGCTCCGACCACAACTTCCTCGAGCTCGAGAACAGGGAGCTCAGGATGAAGATACGCCGCCTCGAGAAGGAACTCGCTGATAAAGTATGTTACATGAATACGATTTTTTTTTTATTTAAACTAGGGATTTGATAGCGAATCGACCCGTATAATGTTTTTTTTAGGCAAGTAAACAGGTGGGTCACCTGATGTTAAGAGATCGCCGCCGTCCATAGATACTAGCAACATCAGGGGAGTCGCAAGTGCATCTAAATTTTTTTCTATAAAGATTTTGAATTCTAAACTTTAAATCGAGATTTAAAAAGTGAATGTAGGTTTTTTTAATTATTTTCAAGTTCTATCGATTTCTCAACTTATTAACATGGTCTGGTAATGGAGTTTGTTACTATTTTATTGAAGTAAAACTTGTTAACGCACGCTTGACTTGGCCTGTAAGCTAGTAAATGCGTGACGAAAGCGTTACAAAAACGTGTGATCCGGCGAGGCGAACGTAAATTGAGAGGGATATATAAGTTACTGAAGATAGCCCATAGTTAGTAAAACCCATAATCTATATATTAATACGTGAAGCAAAAAAAAATTGTACTCCTTTTTAACCTATTTCCCGTCAACGGGTGATCTTGAAATTTGGCATAGTTAAAGTTTATATGGCGGAGAAGTGCAGAAAGCTGTTTACTTTATATAAAATGCATTAGAAATACATTAAATTAATTAAAATATGCACTACTCACACTAATACTCGAATTTTACACAACATATACACACATGTAAGTAAAAAAAACATTTTGACAGCCGTCAATAATTACGAACTTAAAAAAACTTGTGAAGGAGGTTGCTATGCTCGACTGTATGTATTTTTTAACTCTTACGTTCTAATTACCATTTTTCATCCTACATTCAACAATGATATTATAAAATATAAATTTTATTGTAATGTTTATTATTTTTTAAGGTGAACTCACTTCAAATGATGAATTAATAAAAAAATGAGCCAAATAATATTTTGTATAATCAAAATAAGAATTTTGTTCATAAAAGTAATCCATGGCTTAGACCTCCGCGTTTACAATGTTGCAATTCAATCTCATTTATCAACAAAAAAGAATTTATTTTCAAAAGCTAATGGTAGTATTAAAAACGTGGTTTTTGTTTCCAATTTATAATTAATGTTTATTTCCATTTACACAATGATTTTTTTAATCAGTATATAATAAAGATCATGGCAAATGGCAAATAACTGAGTAGCCATTATGAAAACCTTTGATTATTTGACAAAAGAACTCAAGTTCAAACTTTAAAAAATAAATTAATTATGATCGAATGTCGAGAACTGGGCGCCCACTAGTAGATTTAAATATTTGTGGAGAATTAAAATATGTATATACATATATTGTCGTGTGATCTAAAGCACACTTTTTTTATATGAAACATCTATAGGCGGAGGGTAAATCTGATTGTTGGCGTGGCGACGCAAAACACGTACTGTGCACTAGTAACGAAATTCTCAAAAATATTTGATAAACGCCGCTAAACACACCGCGTCTGCTCTTAATAAAATTTTTGTATAATGTATGTAATAATGAATATTTATGCAATAAAATAAATAAACAGTTAATTTCATTATGTCATAGCTGATTCCTGTCGTAATATATTGTCTTACGCATATATCTTATACAAATCAATTTTGATGTTTCACATCTGCCAGGCGTCTCGTTACGGCTCAATTTTTTTTAAACGAATTGTAATAATGTATGATTGTGTATCAGGATGCGGAATTGTCAATGGCTCGCAGTCGATACCTCAGCGATATGTCCTCTAGTCCTCACGCGAGAGAGGACGTGGAGCAGTACCGGCAGGCTGCACTACACGCCGAGAGGCTGTTGGAGGCGCGAGAGGCGGCACACCGACAGCAGATCATGCGACTTGAAAACCAGGTCAGGAGGTCACACTCACTTTAGACCTTTTTAATGAACCATTTTCAAAGGATCAACCCACATACGCACGCACCCACCCATACACGCACGCACCCACACAAGCACGCAGCCCCCCCCCCCCCCCCCCACACACACCCACCACACACACACACACACACACACACCCACACACACACACACGCACACACACACATGCACAATATATAATGAAAAGTGCGAGTAAAAGAAACACTGTATTCTATCTCATTCTTTTACACGTTATGTTATGAGAAAGCAAGAAAATGGTTTATTCATAATGCACTATGCAATACAAAGTACACACATAGCGCACATCCCGGTTGTGGAACACTAAATTTCTTGATAGCTTACATTGTGTACTTTCAGATTTCGTTTCACGTGATGAGGGTGGTTAAGTAAAATAATCACTCTTCCTTGTTTACATGTGCCTAGTGCCTTGTTTAAATGTAACTAGTGGTGACATCTCTTGATGCAATTACACAACCATTTATTTTTTCTCGAATTGACTACGCTATTGACGTGGCACAAACCTGGCAGTTGTATTCAGTGATTGATTGTATAATGGGCAAGTGCGAACTCAGGGCTACATTTTTTTCAAACTTTATTTTTGGTAATCAATCTTTCAGATTATTACTGCCATTGCCGCATAGTTAATAATATTACAAGGGTCTCGTATAATCATTTCAATATTAAGCGTCGTGCGACTCAATATTCTAACAAGATGGTGGATCCCTTGTTATGGAACCCTCCTGGGAGTTTTTGTAGCATCTGAGAATTTCATGCTCCGTGGTATTATTATCCATTCACTTCATTTATGCACAATAAACTAACTATATTAAGTAAAACACCACCAAATTTATAAAATATAGAGTCAAATAACACAAGATTATGAATAAAATATAAAATCGACTGCATGCTGCACTGCAATCCACTGCACTGACTAAAATCCCGCCAAAAACTTTACGGCTATATTTAAAGTGGGTAGATTTTTTTTCCGAAATGATAACGGTGTTGACCTGGAAAGGTCTTCACAGCTTCACCGAACTATTGAGGTGAGCGCTAAAGGCACTCAGCCGATTTTGAATGTTTGGGCGACCAACTCAAGGGTGCACGGCACACCTCGGCTTAGGCTGTCGGTTGTTTTGTGCAAAAATCGCGATCTATCTGAGCTAACCTAAGCTATCTAGATATACGTATATGAGTTATTGAAACATGCATGTGTACCAACCATGCGTGCCTCAACAACTCCTATATGTATTTTGTGTCGGAAAAAATCCATTAAATTATATATGATAGGATGGGAAAAATAAGGGTAGGGCAAGGCTTCTTAAAGTTTGGTCATTCATGACTCCGTTTATGATTGCGAGTTTCTTGACGACCCCATACAAATATAAAAGAAAAATAAATTAATATTATTTGATGCTTTATTTATTAGGTAACAATATACATATGAAAATATATAGTTTTAGAATTCGTTTTGAAACCTTCAAACTCAAAACCTTCAACATTCAAATGTCTCTCGACCGCAGAATTTTGTTACGCGACCTCATTTGGGGTCGCGTCCCATAGTCTAAGAAGCCCTGGGGTAGGGTAAGCGGGTAGAGAGATTAACGAGGGGTGTGGCGTAACTTGTGTACAAGGTGTGTGCATGCGTATAGATGTCGGCGACGCGCGCGCAACTAGCGGCGGAGGTGCGGCGACGACAAGCGTACGTGTCGCGCAGCGGACGCGCCGCTCGTGACGTACAGCGTCTACGCACCGCACTCGGGGACTCGCTCAGAACCGTCTCACAGGTACTGTATCACAACCAACCAACCAACCAACCAACACACTCACATTCTACCCCAACACGTCATAAACCCCAACACATCATAAACCCCAACACAAATTGACAACAAAATGGCGTCGCAATTGACCTTCAAACTATTATCGCAAATGCTCCTCAAATTGACGCCAAAAGTTGGAGTGCAACAGTTGTGCCCAAATTTGAGGTAGCATAAGTCAATGTCATGTATGCTATGAAATGATTACAATATCTAAATAAACCTAGGTTGAATGACTGGTGACTACTACTGGTCGGATTTGAAACTGTTGAATAGCTCATTTATCGAGGAAGGCTATATACTATCACGCTTAAATCAATAGGAGCAGAGCACCAACGAAGAATGTTTCAAAATCTTTTATTTTCTCCTTATGAGAACTTTCGGTGCGTGTTAGCGGACGAAGTCGCGGGAACAGATAGTAGGAAATAAAAAATAATAATATTACCTATTGAAAGAAATAGACAACCGCAATAGAAAAATGTACTATACTTATTCAAAATTTCCATCGACATCACGTATACTTGTTTTTTTCTTCTAAATGACTACGCTATTGATCCAGCAAGGTCTAAACAGCTTCAACAAACTACTAAGGCGAGCGCTTAAGGCACTCAGCCGATTTCATTTTGGCAACCAGCTCAAGGATGCACGGCACACCTCGGCTTGGCTGTTGCCTGTTGCATGCAAAATCGCGATCTATCTTAGCTAGCCTAGCTAACTATTCATATATGTATGAGTTATTGAGACGTATATGTGTATCAAGCATACACGCCTCAACAACTCCTCCATATATTTATTATCGGAAAATTGAGAGTTTTTCAGTTCGATAAGGGAAAAAAAAGTAAACCCTTCCACTTTCATGTGTAAGCGTGTAGGCGTGCACGTGTGTGGGGGTGATCATGTAGTGTTGTAGCGGTGATGTATGATGTATATTTGTGTGTCACAGTATCGCGCAAGCAACGCACTCAAGGGCTCCCTACCGAAGGATCGAACCTAGGCTTGAGCCGCTGCCGTGGGAGGCCTAATCGGGTGTGCGGGAGCGAAATTAACCGCCAGACCACGGCGGCGTGATCTGTGGTAACGCTGGCGTGGGCGTGAACACGCTCTGTTTGAAGAGACAGGCTGGTACTGATCGTTCGCTGACGTGATTAAATCAGGAGGGTCGGTAAAAATGTGTCGCGGACGTCTTTTATAACGCGCAGCGTTAGGTACGGGTTCATAGTTTGCGGCGGATACCACTAAATCATTGGGATGATTCGCGGCTTTTCCAAAATAACTAATCGTAAGCGATTTTACGTACGCCCAGATAGAAGGGATCTCTAGGTCTCTATGGAAATCGACTCTCCGGATGTACCACGGGGCACCGGTCACTTTACGTAAAACACGATTTTGGAGAACCTGCAGCTTATCAAAGTTATCTTTGGACATATGCGCAAAAACGGGGCAGCTATATGTCATCACGGGACGGATACACGTCTTATACAAAGTGAGCTTGTGTCTGAGGGATCACGTATGCTGTAATACTCACACTATATGCACTGTGTCTGGTGTATTTAAGTAATCAGGGGACCTAGCCAAGTTGCTTATTTGTGGTTATGGTGATTTTATCACGTGATAATCTCGTGATATAGCGTTCAAATATGTCAGCTCCATAATTTTTTCCGTTTTCTATTTGCGTTAGTGATTGTCGATAAGCAATATGGCTAGGCCTCCAGTCCTATAATCGATCCTATGTTTCTATTGATTCGTTATAATTAAAAAAAAAAAAAAAACATAGACTCGATGCGGTTTTCAAACAAATCTTAAAATACGCTTAGCGTAATTAGTCTATAAATTCTAAGCTTAATATTGCACTGAATAACAACTAAGCAAATTGCGCGATACGGTGACACACAAATATACATCACTGCTACAACACTACACGATCACCCCCACACACGTGCACACCTACACGCTTACACATGAAAGTGGAAGAGTCTACTTTTTTTTCCCTTATCGAACTGAAAAACTCTCAATTTTCCGATAATAAATATATGGAGGAGTTGTTGAGGCGTGTATGCTTGGTATGGTTGGTTTGTTATCTGGATACTTTCAATTTTTTTATGCATTTTTGAAATAAAATTAGTGAGTATCATAGTGAAATAGCTTTTTGTACTATTTTAATAATATTTTATATCTACGGGAAATATGAAACCTCCAATATAGAAGCGAGTTTAAATAAACATGCATTAAGTAACCTGTTATATTTCATTCGAACAAAGTTTCTGTTACAGATTTCAAAAATATTGCTATCGCCTAACAGATGTAGAAATATAGATTTTTATTTGCTATTGACAGTGACACGTATGTCAATAAAGAAAAACACAATATTAAAACAAGTAAATGTTTGGTGGAAACTTAATAATAAATATTATGGTTAATAATGTAGTACCAGTAATGAATGGATAGATGGCGTTCATTACAGTTTAATAGTGACAGAGTATACCATGAGTTAATTCCCAATCGCGTAATAGATTTCACAATTCAAATATTGAAAAAGAAAACGACTAATTTTACTACACGTTTGTGGTGTCAAGAGTTGAAAATTCTGGCTCTGAAAATATAGAAACCTACATATAATTTAGAAATCCGTTTTGCCTCAGCAGATTATGTTCTAAGTCGATTTAAATTATTCAATTCAATCATCTAAATTAAACAAGGATAATAAACGTGACACGTTAGTTCAATATCAAATTAAGAGGAACGGAGTTACCGTCGTACCGCGTCCTATTGTAATTTTACCTACATTAATATATGACGTAAATAATGTGGTTTTTCCCTATATATTAATAATAAATTCTTACGTACGTTTATGAATAATACGAGCGAGTCTATTATGTGAGAATTTTAGCTGTAATAATTAATAATTCTAACAATTGACCGCGTATTTATAATTACGTATCTACATTCTATTGTAATTCTACGTACGTTTGCCTTTTTGTATTATTTCCGTTTTGTCAATTTTAATTGGAATATGGATTTAACAGAATATTAGTTATCAATCAATCACCGAGAGAAAAAAATTGGGGACAAATGTTACAATTTATAGTATTTGTTCCTTCGAAAACGTATCGGTATAGACCGACACTAACGATATTGTGTAGATCAATAATAAAAAACAAAACACTTATTTGTTAAATTGTTTAAATAAATTCTGAACTTATTTTACATTGAGGATCATTACTGAGAATAAACGAAAAATATTCAACTATAATTCTGTATGTCTATAGGCATAATCATATCATAAAATACACAAATCTTTATTTTTTTTTTATGTCATAGGAAGCAAACGAACAGATGGGTCACCTGATGTTAAGTGATCACCACCGTCCATAGACACTTGCAACACCAGGGGAGTCGCAACTGCGTTGCCAGCCTGTGTTTGGGAGGAGGGTGGAGGGGACAGGATGGGAAGGAGGAAGGGGTAGGTAGGTGAGTCTCCGGCTCTCTCACTGACCGAACGAAACGCAACAATGCAAGCACTTTTACTTCACGTCGGTTTTCTGTGAGAGGGTGGTGCTTTCCCGGACGAGTCGACCCATTTGTGCTGAAATCAATAATAGCTTCAGCTTGGCTCTACCACTACTAACGTATATGCCAGTGACAATATGTTTAATAATTGTCATTGATGAAACCTTTGTCCGTTACTAGACGATCACATCCTACGTGTTTGTTACTCGATGATCACATTCTACATTTACCTGACGATCACATTTTACATATCTGTTACTAGACGATCATATTCTACACGTGTGTTACTTGATAACTACATTTTACATATCTGTTACGGTATTAGTGGTCCGGTGAAGCTGTTATGACCTTACTAGGTCAACAGAGTAGTCAATTCGTAAAAAAAAAATTTCTGAATGATCACACTTTACATATCTGTTATACGGCGAAATACATATACACAATACGGTATAATGTTTGGTATAGAAGCTTTTAGTATAGAAGTCTATTATAATTACATTTCTAATGACATGTTATTTTTAACAGGATCCCGCTTTGGACTCCTATACCTTGGAACATGAAGCGAGAAAGCTGGACAGCACACTCACCCACAGCCTTCCACCTCTCAACGATAGTTACGAATCCTCTAAATAGAACCTGTTAAATAAAAAAAGACATGTAGAAATTATCCGCCTTAATAAAGACTCACGATGGGACACTATATTGTAGTCCCTCTGGTAATTTTTTTAATACATATTTTGAATGTATTGTGTGATTACCTATCAAGTATATGTTGATATTGTTCCATTGACGATGTTTGTTCTATCATTACACATTGTCTTCATTGGATTAGGCAGAGAAAATGAATCACTTTCTATCCGTAATGATCTCTTTTGTGGTGTTAAGGTTTATTATATTTATGTGAATTATGTGTTAAAGAATCCATTTGAGTTTTGTGGGCTTTTAGAATTATGTCAATTAACACTAAAGCAAAGTTAGCATTTCATCAAAAATACTATACTAGTATAATATGTCTGCGCCTTCGTACTTCTTATTTGCAATATAAAACTCAATAATTATAAACATGGCCTAGATCAGCGAGAGAATATACAACATTCCTATTAGTGATTTTTCAGAAGTTCCGAAAATTATTTTCTACGCCCAAACTATATCGAAAGTGGAAAGGCTAATCGACTAATGGCTCGTTAGTCAATTAGCATTCCATAGTCGGTATGTTGCGATATTGTTTTATTTTTCATAGTCACATTTGGCCACGGCTACCCGCCGAATACATTATCTATGTCAAAACATAAACAATCGGATTGTAAATTTAGTACTCACATTTTTTTTACTATTTGCAGTAAACAAATAAGTATAATAAAGCCACATCTGTTTTCAACATGTCATTGTTTATGAACTAATGCATTGTTTTCTTGTTGACTGTGTAAAATTTTGCGGTGGTGGATGTTTTTGGTAGCAACTTTTTTTCATAAATATGGCAGTGGTGTATGAGCCTAGAATAAGAAAGTAATCATGCATATACCTCTAAAATGAGGTGTTTTATTGGGTTCTTTTGAGCAAATGGTAGGATAATATTTCCTCGTTTGATCTCCGTCAAGCATCTATAATGTTATTTCCATACTGTGGCGATGCTTGAGCAACTTGTCGCTCTAAATTACCGTTAAAATATTCAGGTAAAGTATCAGAATAAACGTTCTGATGCTTGCATTATTCCAGATAATGTCTTCCCACAGCTGCATTTATTACAAACATAGGCAGAATTATATGGCTATACACGCCAGTATGAGAATAACGGCAGTTTGAGAATAACGCCAGGGTGAGAATAACGGCAGTTTGAGAATAACGCCAGTGTGAGAATAGCTCTAGTGTGTATTGAAATTATGATGCTTTCCTAGATTTATTGATTAATCGTTTGACCGCAACGTCAGCTAAGATACTTAGTTAAGATTTGAGTTTAGCTAAAATGAAATATTTAAAAGCGAAAATAAAAGAAATGCATATAATTTATCTCCTAAAATTACGGACTATGTAACTACCCTCAAAATGTTCAGAATGTTTTGGATGATACCGAAACGTGAAAAAAAATTTGTAATTATAAAATGTCAGAATTTTATTAATACATTAATAGACATAGACTAGTCAACTCTGTTAATTGTATTACAAGGGAATAGTGCTAATTTACGGGGGCAAGGTCAGGCTTATCATTTTAATTGAAAATGACGTAAACGCGCTGACTATTCCACTTTAGAATAATCTCGAATATTCACTGTAAACGTGATGGATTCAAGAGAAAATTCTGAAATTTATAAAGCAAGGCATTTAAAAATTTATAGAGGTGTAGGTAACAGATTATGACATAAGTTATGGTCGTTTCGTCAATATTTTTTTATGAACTCGGCCATTGATTTTATGGTAAAAAATACTTATCATCTACTATATATATACAAGCAATATCCACTATAATATTTAAAGATTGGTATCTGCGATATTAAAACCTATTCGGACATCTTATAAGCTAAGTATTATATTAGAAAATTCGTATATCATTCTACTTTTGCACCTTTTTAGTTTTTTTTTTTTTTTTATCGAAGCACGACATTTTGACTGCTCTATGCCTGATGTTAAGCATAGTGCAATCCAAAAACATCGGCAACCACCTAGAGACATTATCATCGCCGGTCGCCGCTGTCATGCTAGCCATAATGACGAAAGTCACCCGGTACTGGATATGCACAGGCTGATCCCGAAACGCGACGCGCAGAAGCGAGTCACTATGTCGGGCTTTTTCGCTATATGCATGGTGGTTGCGACCCAGTCGGGCTGTAAAACCCTACCACCCCGCTTTCGCCATTGCCTCGTTCGTTATTCAGCAGGGTGCACCACGTGCAGGTGAGGTTGGCTTGGGTGTCTCAAGTCTAAAGATGTTACTCAACACCCCTTACACCACCTTTTTTTTCTTTATATTACGTCGGTAGCAAATGAGCATGCGGGCAGCCTGGTGTAAAGCGGTCACCGTAGCCTATGGACGCTTGTAACATCAGAAGTGACACATGCGTTGCCGACCCCTAAATAACATATTTATTTTCCCATTGAAGTACTCCATACTGTAGTCCCCAGGGGAAACTTCAGTAGGAAGCTCATTCCACAGTCGGGTCGTTCGTGGAAGGAAACCTCTCTGGAACCGGACCGTCCGAGACCATTTCGGTTCGGCTTAAAGGTCTTATTATAACATCGAATTAGATAACTCGTCTAATGTACAAGTGATTTATTCTACGGTTATGGTTATAGGATCTTCTATATTGGAATTAATTTCTTATATTTTGGTATTCTTCTTAAGAATATTTTATTGGTGGAGGTAATTTTATAATATACAATACTGGCTTATATCCGCCCACTTCGCTTAAGTAAAGTTTAAATAATAAATAGTCTCGATTCTAGAACCATCTATGAAAAATATAGTTCAGTTCATGGTGCGTTCATAGTTTTGACGTGATTGAACTTCAAATCAACTTTTTTTTCATTATATATACATGTATCTATTAGACATTTTAAATTGAACCTATACTATATAGATCTTCGTACTGGGAATTAAAAATGTATGTGCTAACATTTAATGACGTCATCGATCCGATTAAGTTTTTCTATTGAATAATTAATAATCAAATTAGTCATATAATAATGGGTAAAAATTCGTCATAGAATCGGAATCATCTGTTTGATAACAGCAATGAGTCGGCATAATCTTGGACTGTTGAATCACCGGTTAAGGTCAGAGCGTGTAAACCGGAAACGATATTTTTTTTATTGTTATGGTAATGAATCAGATTTCAATCTTCGTTTGTAATGTTTATAATATTTTTGCGCGATTTAGTTTTATTAGTTACTAGTTTTTGCTCGCGACTTTGTTTACGTGAAATAGTTATTTATGGCTAACGGTAACATACAGCGGAATCTTTAAAGAGGAAAGAAAACCCAATTTTGAAACATTCTTCATAGGTAATCCTCTCCTATTGGTTTTAGCGTGATGATACATAGCCTATAACTATTCTCGATAAATGAGCTATATTTGAAAGAATTTTTCAAATGGGATCAGTAGTTCCTGAGATTATCCCCTATCAAAAACTTTACCTCTTTATAATATTGGTATAGATTAATAATATAATAATAACTAAATTAATAAAGTATAGACAAGGGGTAATATAGCATCTTCTGTTCTTTTCACATGCCACTAGTGTATTTTAGTGCGTTTCCTGGTGGCGCCATGTCTAGTCCTTTTACGACAGCTTTGAATATTATTTTGGTATTCATTTTTTCAAATGTTTCGATGGAGCTCTTTCTAATGTATTCTATGATTTATTTCTAGTACAAAATTAAATAAAACAGATGTGATTCTCAGGTTGACGACCTGCTGTTTTGGTGCCATTTTCTAACTTTTTGCACTCAACTCCCAAAGACTTTGCTAGCTTTTTTTAATTTTTTTTTTTGAAGTGACTACGCTATTGTCCCAGCTAGGTCTTAACAGCTTCACCGGGCTACTAAGGTGAGCGCTTAAGGCACTCAGCCGATTTTATTTTGGCAACCAGCTCATGGGTTAGACTTTGCTAGACATTACGCTATGGAAAGTGTCGATAATACTGTAGTTGTTTACATCTAATGCATCCGAAGTTGCCCTGGTTAACTAACAATACAGTTTTGTCATTCACATATAGTGTGGACAAACTTTAAAATGATAAACCCGTCTTTTCTGATTTTATTTTGAATTGGCAAATTCCTCCTTTCATGTCCACCCACCAGTACTTGTGAAGGTAAAAATTTAGCGGTAACTTGAAAGTACATTACAGCATGAAATGAAATAAAAAAGTTGAATGAATGGTGACAATATTTATAATCTTAGTGCTCCGAACTACTAACAGATTCAGTAACGATCTTTACTATTACAAATTATAGCCACTATAACGGGATATCGTCGAATCAAATCGCTATTCAAATGTAGTCGCAATCCAGCAATACCATACATGAAAATAAAATAAAAACGAAGTAGCTTCTAGTAATTTCGAAGCAATATATAATAAACATTTGAATAACTTGCATAGAAAACGCACGTTTATCAGTAACTCCCACACTGTAGTCGTAGGCGAGACTGCGATTGTCAAAAACCGTGTACGGAGTTATGTTCGAACGTTATGCATACAATTTGATTGTGTAACACACAGCCATATGTTCACGAGTTGGTGGCCGTGATATTGAGCCGGTAAAGCGGATGGAACACCAATTTATTCGTTACCCATGCCTGGACCCCGCAGAACGTTCTAGAACAAAATATATACAGAGATAACACGTTCATTTTTAAAACTAGCGACTCTTTTATTGGGATCTAAATAGTGAATAACTAAAGAGGTGATTCAATTTTATTACGGAAATCGAATGTTTTCTTAAATGGAGATTTAGCGTTAAAATTATATAATTTATGAAACTTTTATTAATTCCGATTTTTTAACACAGCTCGCATTCTCTATACTCTGATAAAAAGTTTCGTGTGTTAAATATTATTAGTTTTGCAATTACGTAGTTAATGTTATTCCGATTAATTTGACTTCAAAATAAATATCTGTGTTTTTTTCGCCATAAAAATTACATTCGAAAATATGAATGATGATAGAATGTAGTTATCTGTAAAATCCTATCCACAACGAATCCACTAGTATTGGCTATTGAATTTATATAAATACGTATACATACGAAGATATGTGGAGCAAAACTAATTAACAAAAAATTCCTATTTTTAAGTAATTAAGGCTTAATGAGCGTATTCCCACACGGCGCACCCTAGAACGTTTTAGATTTCAGTGTAAAGGATTTTTTAACGTGTTAGGGATAAAAATCGTCCCTATGCACCTATAGACGTGTTCTCGTAGCTGCACCCGGGAACTAGTTAATCTAGAATCGGAATGTCACCATCTTCGGTCACATCGTCAGTGTTTGCATAAATTCCAAAGTTGGATACCCACTCTAGTTTTACACCTTCCGCGTGGTGATCACCATATAAGTTTATATCGACAAGCCCACATACAACGCAGCTTGTTACTACCAAGCGTAATATAGTTGATCTATTTTAAAATAGCTACACTATAACATTATAAATTTTCATGTATATTTACAATATGAATATATGAAATTTACATGTATCTAGTCGTCTATAGTTGTAAGATGAGTCCGTCCGAATAATTTTAAGTTATCCTAGTATAAAGTTCTCAATGTAACGTTTTTATAAACATACACGTTTCCTATTGGAACGGTAATTTTTGCCAACGCTATCTCATGTAAGCTCATCCGCCCCTTCACGAATTGTGTACATCAGAACCGATAACATCTATTTATACAGTATAATACATACGTTTTACCTTGCATTAAATGGAGGAAAAAATTAAGGCTTTCAACTAATAAATTCGTTTATAGAAAACAAATCGTCATTTTAAAATCAACTATAGAACTACGTTTAAACGAATTTAGGGAGCATTTATCGTGAAATCGAATTGTCATAGGATAATTCCTTAATTTAGGTGAGAAATTTAAATAACAGTTTGAATTAGACAATACTATAAGGCTTAGTATCTCTTCATAGCAATCTTTTGGCACAAGTTTAAATCACGATTTTCACATTTAATAACTTATTAACAGTAATTTTAATAGAATTAAACGGCGATATAAAATAAATTAATATTTTGTCAACTAATTCAAGTTTTAATTAACTTTGGTTATACTATGAATACAATTTTAGTATGTCGTCATAACTTAGGAATGCCGTTCCTTATCGATGTATTTTTACGAGTATTTATCAAAAAGCATATTTAACTGATAAAAACAAGTCGCACGCTATCGATTGCGCTTCCAATATAGCTTGCAAGAGAAATGGGAGTTACAATATTTGACCCGGCAACATATAGATAAACCTAGGCGGTACAGACGCATGCCATTTGATAAGTTTTGTTCAAAAATGGTTTGAATACTGTGTTATATACATGTCACCCGTTCGCGGCACACTTTCACTCCACCATTGTATGTAGATTTTTAATCGTAATCCTTCTCTATTTCCAACTTTACTGTGTTACAATTAAGTGTATTTATGTTCCGATCCAAAACACGTCCCATTGTGTGCTCGATCTATGATTTAGATCTTGTTACACATCATGGGACGTAGTATCAAATAGTTAATTCGAATTCATAGTAATGGGACACCTGTTTTCGCATCACAGATTAGAATGCCCAGTTATCGAACCAAGTACATAAGTATTAAGTTAAATATGGTATATTATGTTCATTATCATTGGACTGTGTCAATTCTTATGTTACTAGAATGTCGACATACGCCCGCCACGTCACTCTCATTTGTATCATGTAATTGACTTTAGTATTGTACGAAGTAAAGACACATCTTTATTATTAACAATTTTTTACACAGGAATCAATAAAATAGTAGATTAAACTGTTGTTTCATTTAATTATAATCCATTAAAATTCCAAACTCAATTGATGTTTATTTCGTTGTTCGCGGGGGTACCACGCGCCCGGTATGGGATGTGAGTCATCAAGCCGGCAACAGCAGGCACACAAAACGACCTCAATTGACATGGGGGAGCGCACAACACGCGGGGGACGGGGGGGACAAAGTATACCCCAAAACAGTAATATTTAAAATTGGTTTTATTGATAAATTTGCAAAAAGAAAAAAAATGATATTAATAGTTATTGTACATGTCGATTATTGATCGGAAATAGATTAAAAATATACAAGTTCTTAGATTTCCACGAATATCTATATATATAAAAAAATATTATTCAACTCAGATCAAAGTTGTTACCAATATCCTTGTGCTTATATTCTTACATATTAACAGAAAATGGAAACCGAAGAAACAATATCTCAATTCTGTAACAATATTCAAACACCTATATAATATTTACTTTTAACAAAGTTCTAGCAGCAAAACATAGGATGATAATTTACTTATATGAGCCAGTAGATAAACTATCTCCTTTACAATATAACGAATTTATTTTATTTTCAATTTGTAGTACTGTTGTAATCTGTGACGACACTTGCTCTGTACATCAGAGCCTCGGAACCCTTCGGTTCACATCAAAGACTATAACAGTCTACAGAGTGCACTTGTCTAAGGCTCGCTAAAAATTTGTAGAAAGAGTTTCCAAGTATTGTGTCACATTAATTTCACTCCCAATATATTTGAATTATATAACAAGATAATAATATATCTGAAAAAATTTAATATATTCTCAGCGATTAAACATTAGACACTGGTACGGGCCTGCTGATAAAATTTCCAGGTCTTATCAGAGCCCGCATCATATAGCTTACATCCTAGCTGTTCAGAGTTCTTTTTCTGCAAGACCAATAATTAATACTAAAATTAAAATTATTCATATTAGGTTCAAACAGTGGATGACATGCTCTTGAAAATAATTAAACAGTAAAACAATATACTTGGTCATATAGTTTAACAACATCCCAATTGATATCATAGGAAAATTTCAGTAGTAAATAAGTTACAGCATTGTTTTCCTGTTCAATTCAATTGACAGACCACTGTTTGCACTGAATATTGTTATTCCATGACAGAGTTCCATAATCTTATACTGAATTCTGTCATCATAAGTGATATATTTAACAGGCCATGAGACGTGTATGCTCTGTCTTGACATATCACAATACAATAGGCTTATTTCCAAGACTAAATTATATGTGGGTGCAAGGACACACTACTCATGGCCTCAGAAATGAATAGAACATTACAATTTTAATAATAAGGGATGCATATAACCCATTTCAACTTCTGAGCACAGTAGCATTCATAATTTACATTTGAAATTTTCTAGACTTCAACACAAAAATACCAAATCTATCCTCAAATATATTTTGTAACATTCAAAATAGACCAAATTAGGTATATCAACTACACAATCGCACATGAGGGAATCGGGATAACATTTAGAACGTTCAGTGGATTTTTTTCACTTGTGCTACACACTTCAACTTGTTACAGCTCAACAAATGCACATACTCGAAATGCTACTAAAAGCAACACTGCCCATCACACCACCTAATTATTTTTGGGAACCATCAAGAGCCGAATCCGGGTATGAGAAGTCTTTCAAATTATTAAATATATTTTTATACCTAGACACGTCGGAGCCTTCAGGGCGTCACTCTTAAAAAATAATACATTTCGGTTTTTTAGTTTTTGGCACATCCTTCTTAGGTGACTTCTTGTTGATCTGTCGCACTAAGTCATAGAACACATCGTTCACATGGATTTTCGCTTTTGCTGAAGTCTCCATGAAGGCGCAGTTGAAGTGACGCGCGAGGTTCTGGCCTTGTTCTTTGCCGACCACGCGTTCCGCTTCCAGGTCAGTTTTGTTTCCCACGAGCACCATCGGCACGTCATCCTTATCCTTCACCCGCAAGATCTGTTCCCGGAGGTCCTGTAGGTCGTTGAATGTAGACTGTGCTGTTATCGAATAAACTAATACGAACCCTTGTCCGTTCTTCATGTATAAATCTCGCATAGCTGTGAACTGCTCCGTGCCCGCAGTGTCGAGGATTTCGAGCATACATTGTTGCCCGTCCACTTCCACTTGTTTTCGATAGCTGTCCTCGATGGTGGGATCGTATTTCTCGACAAAGATGCCCTGTACAAATTGCACTGTCAGGGCGGACTTTCCCACACCACCGCTACCTAAAACCACTATTTTGTATTCGCGCATTATTAACTGTTTTGTATCACGTTATTATATTTTGTAAAATTAAAGATCAAATCGCTAAGAAGCACATTAACTATGGAGTTATTGCAAAAAAAACCTTCAACAAGTCAAACCGCCATGACACCGTTAGCGGGGCGATGGCTCACTGTGTCAGTGTTGCTAACTACTGAATAAACGATTTATGGTTTTTATCATAGTAACAGCTAGTGTAACAAAATAACATATTAGGTATGTATATAAGTGATTTATTAATTTGTTAAATACTCATATATGAAAATATAATATTTATAATTATTTTTCACTTATTATTTTACTGTTAATCTGTTCATAGTCTATGCCGCACTGAACAACAAAAACGAACGAAGCTATTTAAATTAATTGAAAGGATAAAGCAAATTATTTCATTGAGATTAAATAAAGTGGGAGAACTGCATACAGCGATCAATCTATTAATGTAGCATATTTATGTAATATGTATATATAAGAGTAAAAAAAAAAAAGGTAAAAGGTGTGAATACTGAGATGACATTTGATAGGAGAGAGTGGAAAAAGAAAACATGTTGTGCCGACCCTACTTAGGTGGGATAAGTGTAATGATGATGATGTATATATAAGAGTAAAAAATACTGTGGGGGTATGTATGTACCCTTATTTTCAAATAAAATAATACTTTTGTACTGTTGAGAAATTGCCGGTGGACATCATCGTATTTTATAAAGATCATCTGTGTAATGATTTGACTTTTAGGTATTTTATTGTCTATGCGCGTGGTTGTCAGTTGTTGACACATCTTTTTGAAATAATTTGAAATTAATTCGTCGATGTGTTAATAGATGGCAGAAGCATAGCTTTATTCATTAACGTTAAATGTTATATTTTAGTTACTTTCGAGTTGAATATTTATTTTACAAGACGAGATAACTCTAATTGGTTAGTATTTTAAAAATAAGAGAAAATCTTTTCGTAATTTGATGATCGCAGTTGTTTTTTCAATAAGTAATATAAGAGCGGGGCCACTAAAACAACATGAAATACCTTGCCGTATAAATAAAACAAAAACCATAAAGAACGTGTAGTCCGGTGAAGTTGTTAAGGCATCGCTAGGGCAATAGCGTAGTCAGTTCGAAAAAAAAATGATAGAGAACATAAAAACGAGGAATTAAACAAAGATTAGTTCGAAATTAGTCAGTATTATATGATTAATTGTCTCCATAGACATCTCTAAGAAATCCAATGACTTCGACTAGGTAGGCTTATTGATATAACGATGTTGACTGCCAATAATCATAATATTATCGTCCCTGTAGTTTCACTTTACTTAAAACTGGGTGTGGTTCTCTGAAATTTGCTAAGCTTGAATAAAAAAAAAAGTTGGTGTATATATTTTTTTGTTTTCTTCGTATTTCTATTTCTTCGTAATTTTCTAGGATATTTTATGGCAAGTCAGAATCTATGCTCGTGGTATTATTTCCCGTCCACTTTATCTGTGCATGGTAACTAAACTATATAAGTAAAATACCACCAATATTCCAAGATATAGAACCAAATAACACAAGATTATAAATAGAATATAAAATGCACGACATGACATTCAAATATCCCGCTAAATACTCGTCAAACAATGAATACTAATATTTCAGACACACCTGTAACATATACAGATTATAATGGTCGCGAAAATGTATGATTTTTTAAATTTAATTGCTCTTACCCCCGTGTCATTTGCGCATCGTTCTGTCATTTCATGACGGAACGTGGCCTTTCGTGCATCACGCGAGTCCTGCGTAGTCGGTATCAACGAAACACGCCTAAAATAAAAACAGATAACATTTCCGTGTGTAAGTTAATTAAGATTATATTCCACACTAAAACATTAGTAAAGTAAATCAAATTGAATGAAAGTGGTACAATGAATTTTATCTATTACATTAGAAATTTGTAACTATAAATCTTTTACGTAATCGTCGGGCTCGGGGTTGAAGTTTGGGTACATGATACAGTAATTTTGGTTGTGAATTGAATAAACAGTAAATTTACACTAAGGCTAGCTGATTCCCGCAACTTCGTTTGCGTTGTTTATCAGCTCGATTTTTTTTTCCGAAATGAAAACGCTGTTGACCTGTAAAAGTCTTTACAGCTTCACTGAGCTCGATTGTTTTGTTATATCTTAAAGGTATTGGCAGCGTTTTGTAAGAAAGCTCCCAGGTGGCTTGACTTTTTTCGACACTTCCAAAATTTACTGTTATATTTCAACCATTTTACAAAAAAAAATCATGGCTAATTCTATACCTGAACATTCCTCGTATCTACTAATAAAATGTAATAATCTGCTGGGTGGTTTTTAAGTTTATTGCGAACAGACTTCGCGGAGGACTTTGTTTTATAATATGTAATGATATATATACATGTTTATTTATAACTAGCTGATACCCGCGACTTCGTTTGTGTCGTTTATTATCTTAACGATATATTTTATATACAAAGAAATACCATAAGCACTACACCGCGTACCCTACTTCTCCATGACAAGAAAATAGACATCACTGAATAGGTATTGCTTATAGAAATCTTATTATATAGCTTATAGAATCACTATTCTAGGGGTAAGTTTTCATTTAGGACATTGTTTAGGTGCTGAACCAGGATCCAACCAACTTGCTGAGCGCTTGCGGCTATCAGATAGAATCCATTTTTCATCGCAGGTAACAATGCGGTTCAAAATTCCTTCATTTGTGTGTCTGTGAGCAGTGCAAGGCACGTCTGGACGCGTACTTCGCGTTAACGATCAATGAGTTCGTGGGGCACCCATTTGTCAAGCTTTTATACCATGCCATTTTGACGCAAATGGACCAATATTGTTTTGACGCTAACGTTGAAAGCTGCTGCTAATTCAGCCGTATATTGTGTATCATCAGCTTCCACAATCGCCTTTAATCTGCCATTGTCGACCAAAGTCTGCGGATGACCGCGAGGTTCATTTTTCAGGTCGAAATTCCCAGAACGGAAGCAAGCAAACAGGTGGTGCGTTGGTTTGTAGTGTTAGCTCCGTAAACGTCGTTGATGTTGCGTACCGCTTGTGCCGCGTTGCTGCCACGACGGTACTCATATTCCATAATTACTCGAATTTTTAACGTATCCATGATGACAAAAAAGATCGAAATGCGATGATCATGTAACACTAATCAATAAACAAATGATTACTTTCGGAAAAAGAATTCCATGTTTTGAAATAAAATTAATTTGAAATTAGAATTCTTAGCCAAACCAAAAATATTTTGATTTGAAATGGCCAGTACTGCAGAACGGCAATTTCATAGGTAAAGACCTATTATTATTTTTTCCTAAACGTGCCAAAAGAAGTGGTTATACTTCAAAATGAATTAAACAGGATATGACCAAGTTATTTCTGTAAAGCAGTGACTGCCTTAGATATACTTGTTGCCTTATTTTTGTAGGTGGTAGAGCCCCGCTGAAGCTATTTTTGGTTTCAGCATGAATGGGTCGGCTCCTCCGGGGTAGTACCACCCCTCTCACAGATAACCGACGTGAAATAACAGTGCTTGCATTATTGTGTTTCGTTCGGTCAGTGAGAGAGCCGGAGGCCCACGTCCCTTCCTCTTTCCTGCTTTCCCTTTCCTTCCCCTCCCCCTTCTCCTATATACAGGCTAGCAACGCACTTGCGACGTCCCTGATGTCGCTAGTGTCTATGGACAGTGGTGATCACTTAACATCACGTGACCCACCAGTTCGTTTGCCTCCTTTGATATAAAAATAAACTTGTCTCAGTACAAGAATTTAAATTACCAGGGCACTATAAAAATTAGGAGTAAAATATTAAGCATATAATGAGTTCTTAGAGTTGCAGATATCAGAGTGTCTCCGTTCGTTTAATGAGATAACTTTGCGAGACCGTCTTGAATATAAATAAAGCTTGATAAGGCCTCTTGCAAAGTTTGCTACTTCGATAATACGGGCGATAGTTGTTTTATGCAGTTCTTCAAGTGAATAAGTTGAAGTCAGATGTTATATTGAAAATAATTTATCTTTTTGAAGTGCTACTTATTCAAACACAACTAAAGAGAAAATCATTTTGAGCACAAAGAAATAACTAAATTAAATTTTTAATATTCATTTCATGATCTTTTTTTTAAAAAAACATTTTTAAATTAATATAACCTGTTTGATTTGCCTTATAAAATTAACATTTTCTTACAAAAAAAATATATCTCTTTTGCTTTCACTCGGATTTGAACTGTGGTTACACGGATTGTCGAAGTAACCGATTTCCATATGAGTTATTTTTGTTTTGACAACGTCTGCAAAATTACCTATGTTGTATATGT
The DNA here is from genome assembly GCA_014332785.1 of Antheraea mylitta. NCBI lineage: Eukaryota > Metazoa > Arthropoda > Insecta > Lepidoptera > Saturniidae > Antheraea > Antheraea mylitta. Next base: position 5,332,530 of record JACEII010000035.1, read on the forward strand.
ATGTATGTGTACCTATGTAGTTTTTTATGAATAAAATCTAGTTAGATCGATTTATCGTCCCTGAAACTACCTACATAGGGAGTTTCACGGAACTAGATGACGCCGTTTCCGAGATCCTGAATAATAAGTTTCTGTTCACAGAAAATAAATTTACTTAAATATTTTCGTTCTATTGATGAAATATAAAATTTATGATCAACTCACATTTAAACTTTCGTAACTTCTGAATAAGTAATTTGACTGCAAGTTTATACAGTATTTAATTTTCTACAACAATGTCTTTTTTATATTATCTTGTACTTACTCAAGAGACAATAAAAACACGTAAATTGTAAAAAAAAAAACTTATGAAATTTAAATGGTCAATGAATCGTGTTGTAGGCAGGGGGATAAGCGAGAATATTAGTCTTGCCTTTTCTTAAACATGACTTAAAAATTACAGCAATAAATAAAGCAAAATGAAAAATTTTGGTAAATAACGAACATGCTAATATTTATATAACATATAGACACTGGTTGGCCTCTTATAAATAAATTTAATAGCTGCACTCCAAATAATGAGTTCTGTTTCTGGTTTGTACCTCATTAGTCGAGTACGGAGTATGCAGACGCTATAAGCGACCTTCCTGGCTGACAACAATACCGCATAAGAAGATAAATTTAAATGCAAGAAAAATGGAACGATTTTTAAAATTTCACGCACTGCATCGATCTGTTTTTTCAATATAGTTCGCTTGTTACCGCCGGCGATAAAGCATTGTGCTTCACGCTATAAGTTTTTTCTATATAAGTAACTATCTTCCGCATATATCCTCTTCACCCGCTCATAGCAGAATATACATAGAAGACACCGCTCATCGTGCCTGAGACGCTGCTGCTCCGTGCGAGGTGCTGAATTACAGGTCAGTCCACGCTTATTATTTGGGGTTCTTGGTGTTTTATTTACTTATAAGCAAGGCCATTAACCGCTCACACGCTTTCCTTTATTTACACCGCATATTCTGGTGGGGCCTATTTATACGGTCCCATCAGCCCCCTCAGACACCATAAATATATTTATTCATATACTTCATATAAATATTTTTCTTTTATTTTTTTTTTTTTTATTGAAGCACGACAAAGTGACTACACTATGCCTGATGGTAAGCATAGTACAATCCTAAAACAGTGGCGACCACCGAGAGACAGATTATCCATCGTCGGTCGCCGCTGTCATGCCGGCCATAATGACGAAAGGCACTCGGTACTGGATATGCATAGGCTGATCCCGAAACGCGACGCGCAAGAGCGAGTTACTATGACGAGCTTTTTCGTCATGTACATGGTAGTTGCAATCCAGTCGGGCTGTAAACCCTACCACCCCGCTATCGCCATTGGTTCGTTCGTTGATCAGCAGGGTGCACCACGTGCAGGTGAGGTTGGCTTGGGTGTCTCAAGTCTTAAGATGCTACTCGACACCCCTTACACCCCGTACATAATAATGTACTTTTCATATCTAATTGTATGTTTTTTTAGTTTTTCGAAAATACGCAACAGTTTTTGTTATTGTGTAGAGTTTTAGACATGTAGCTGATGTTTAATGACTTCAATTGAGTATCCTTTTTATACATATTATTTTATTCTATTCTTTTTAGATAATTTAAAAACATCTAAAAGCCAACCGCAGCACCACCTACCCTATTTAATTGTGAATCTAAATCATTCTCGGATCCGCTGGAACAGGCTCACAAAATTTCATCAAATCGGTTCAGCTGTTTAGGAGTATAGTTCAGTGACATACACACGTATAGAAAAAATTTATTTTTAAAGATTAGCTGACCCGGCCACACGTTGCTGTAGATCCGTTATCAGAAAAGTTTATTAAAACGTAACTCCATCTATGAAATATCTATAACAGTCGGTCGTTTTTTTTCTTCGATCCTACAGTTTTCTGTCAACAAACTAATTTAAAGCGCCATCTGTTTCAGACTGATGTAGCTTACAATTAATAACAATAATCAACATTGACAATCATTTAATTAAAAAATATTGAGGCCATTAATCGAAAAGTAAATTCTTCTATCTCACAAGTTGGAAGAAATTATACATAAATGCCAACTTTCATGAAGATCGGTTAAGTAATTTCGGAATACATCGTGGACAAACATCATGACACTGGATTTTTATATATTTATTTGTTTGTTCAACGAATTCTCATACTGACTGTAGTAACATAGTATATATGTACTTTACCAAAACAGTTATGTACTGTAATTGAATGCTAAATTTACATATAAATTGTCAACATTTATTGCTATTGACAATTAATAACTATGATATATTACTGTATACTATGAAGGCTTATAACTCGACATTGGCTGCTGGTATTTTCTCCTCAATGTTGTCATAGACTGGATGACTTTTATGATATGAATTTTATGGGCATTGCGGGATTGTATTCTATTTTATTACATACTTTATTTATTGTCATGTAATGATGTATATAATAAAATGATGAGATATAAAGCATTCTGTAATACTGATTTTAGAATAAAAATATATCAGTTTATCTACCATCAAATACGTTTAAACGAGCAACTCTTGTATATTTTTATATTTGTATATATTAAGGATCTCTGAAACGGCGTTATCTATTTCCGTGAAACTTAGTATGTAGGTAGTTTCGGGGACGAAAAATCGATCTAGTTAGATTTCATTCATAGAAAACTTTTTTTAACTAAGATTTCAGGCAATGAAAAAATATAGCTAGAATATAAGGTATATTTCGCCGCCGCTGTCAAAACAAAAATAGCTTAGGTGGAAATCGGTTGCTTCAAAAATCCGTGTAACCCCAGTTTGAATTCGTCTGTATTTAATGTTTTTTTTGGAAAAAATTATAATTTTATAAGGCAAACCTAACAATTTATTCTAATTAAACATATAATTTTATTATTATAATTATAAGAGAGATATATTAAAAAAAAATGTGAAAAAATGCTAATTCTGTGAGGCAAATCTAACAGTTTATTTTAGTTTAAAAATGTTTTTTAAAGAACCGAGCTAGGCTCGGTCGCCCGGGTACTATATCTATTATAGTTGTAAGGCAGTAGTGGACAGTTTTTAAGGCGATCATAGTGGCTTAATGGATATTGTTGGCTTGATACAAATAAGGATATGCTAAAGAGGATTGATGTCAGACAGGCAGCCGGTCGTAGAGTATTAAGCCAAATTTCAAATCACAAAATGGAGGAAAAAAATCATGCTATATCGAGACCCTACTTAGATGAGATACGAGGAAGAAGAAATAGAAGATGTATTGAGTGTTCCATAACTTTAATAAAGTGTGTGCGCACTTATGTACACGCGTTAGAAGTTATACTTCTTTGGCGTAACAAAATAAAAATCTTTTCAAAAATTTTATTTTTCGCCTTATTCTACTTTATAGCAAAAACAACACAATAGAAAAAAGTATTTAATACATAGAAAGTTTTTATACAAAAATTAAACAACAAATACAAAGAAACAAAATGTTGACCATAGTTAACTTCAGGGTGTCGGTTTTTCGTGACGGTGTGCGTGCGCATCGTAAAAATGTATTCTCATCATTTTTTCCTGATGCGCCAAAAGAATTATAACTTCAATAACATATGAATCTCTGATCTAAAGTA
>JACEII010000035.1:5336186-5349374 GCA_014332785.1 Antheraea mylitta
GAAATGAAACTAACCATCAAATTTATACTACTAGTTGATACTAGCAACTTTATCTGTGTCGTTTGTTACCTTCATTGTTTTCTTATATCTTAAAGGGATTAATTAGGAAGCAACAGAAGCTCTCAGGCGGCTCGACTTTTTCCGACACTTCCAACAATTTATCCAAAATCTTGACAAAGAATACAATAGCAGATGAAAGAATTTTTAAAATAAACTAAATTATTTTTTTTTTACTTTATCCATTATAAATGTGATCAGTACAGATAATTCTTCACACAATCAAATCATACCTTTTTCACCCTTAACTCCTATGGTCGTCTATTGTTTAACTTAATTTAAATAAAGATTTTTGATATGCCTCTACGAGACTGCATATTTTATGATATATACACAAAATTAGTGATATCAAAATTGGTTGCTATTGTCTCAAATAACATTTGTCTTGCCAATATTTTTTTTGCAATAGAACACGAGGTTCGGCTGTTGAATAATTCTAGAGCGGAGTTATTCATATAAATTTCATATTAGATTCAAATATAATTGGATGGACCAACATTTGACTTTGAATATAATTTATTTAGTTTTAAAAATCTTTATATTTTTAAGTATATATTTCTTTTAGACAATTTTATTTAGATTTGGTAAACTAATTCATGGACTTTACTAGTAATGCTGTTTTTCTATAGTAATCTTTTCAAGATTTTAAATTCATTTAACATAACGCGTGAATATTGCTTATAAATTTGATTACGCCACTAAGTCGTGCGGAAAGGTATCTCACTGACATAGGTATTCACAGTTCGGTACAATTTTGTAATACTTGGTTATCATTCTACAACTAGTATTGCGAGTCACCACACCTCGCCACTGTCCCATGCTAAATAAAGTGTCAGAACAATCTCGGCTCGATCCTGGATACATAAAAAGCCTGTTCTGAGTTCCTTCACAAAGTGCTGTACTTATCTAAAAAGTGGGTGTTACGGCCTATGGCTATCCATAGGTCGCTGGTTCAAATCCGGCTCGAAGGACCACATTGTTTGCGCTTCGATAACTCGCTTGTGGATATGTACTTGCTGGTTACTATTGTGTTAGTAAAAATCTCTTGTATTTTATATATATAATTGACGACAAGTTGACACTTTGCTTGCTCAAGCCCGAGTGTTCAGCGGGGCGTGTCCGTAGGCGCGCGAAGGTGATGCCTCGGCGCGGATGGTCGGAGTGAGTCGATGCGTCCGGGGTTTGCGGGGTGTCTTCATGTGTCAAGGCGCGTGCAGGCGTAGGGGGTGAGGGCAGTTTGCATTCCGCGTTACGGCATAGGCCGTAACAGTGGGTTAATTTCTCTGAAAAATTTTGAGAATCCTCTTTAAGGTAGAAAAGTTATTCAAAATAAGTGCTATTTATACTAGTATTATAAAGAGGTAAAGTTTGTGAGTTTGTGACGTTGTGATGTTGTGACGTTGTAGGGGGTAATCTCAGAAACTACAGGTCCGACTTGAATAATTTTTTCAGTGTTATATAGCTCATTCTTCGAGAATGGTTATATATATCATTACGCTAAGGCCAAAAGGAACGGAGCAAAGATGATTTTTTTTTTAAATCGGGATGTTATTTCCTTTTGAGAACGCGAACGAAGTCGCGGGCAGAGGCTAGTATAGGGTATAAAGGGTAATAACCGTTCATCCATTCCCTGCTATATTTTTTTCTATACATATAATAAGAATGTAAATCTAACGTGTCTGTAATTTTGGAATTTTGTGAAAAAAATTGATTTAGGTGTCTTAGAATAAGTAATGAAAAAACTTTTAGTCTGTTTATTTGAACACGCATCACTGGTAAAATACTATATTCACGATAGAACCTGAACAAGATAATCATAAAGCATATTCTCGAGTAAAATTTTGTATTAATTTCATTAAAATCTGATTATTCTATCAAAAGATAATGTTGTTTTACTTAAGTACGAGAGAAAAGTAGTTAATAGATGGACTTAATATATTAAGATGATTCATTTCACGGCTAGTAAACAATTAATTACCATAAATTAAATACCAAATATGAATTACCATATCAGAGATTTCACACCAATGTATACATTTTTTATCTAAATATTAAATGATGTTGTGAGCGAATGTTAATTTGAATGCACCTTGTTATTGGTGTATTTAGAGGTATTTTACTATGAGTATTTCAGCCTTCAAAAACTGAGTTGAGATAATGAACATGGAATATCCCTCCCTAGGCACAAAAGCACACGGAAGTGCTGAAAAATTACGCACAATATCACGTTGGAAGGGTAGTCTTTATGTCATAATTTAATAATAGCGTGTCAGTTAGCAATTAACATATGCATTGCCGGCCTCGCGCCTAGATTTAGACCGCACCCTCGTATAGTCATTATATGTATCGTTGCTTCAAGTTTTAATTACACGGCTTTACATGACAAATGTATGACGTGCTCCAAATTCTGAATAATCACAGATAAAGATAATTTTTATATTTATTGCAAAAAGTTTGTCAATATACATTTTATTATTTTTTATGTTATTTGATCTATATAGAATCGAGACATCCATTATCTGTAACTATATTGGTCGTCAAAAAATCGGCGCCTTTCATCTTTTTTTTTTTCGAAATGAAAACGCTGTTGTCTCCTGGAATGGTCTTCACAGCTTCACCGAACTACTGAAGCGTGCGCTTAAGGCACTCAGCTGATTTTATTTTGGCAGCCAGTTCAAGGGTTCACGGCACGGCACACCTCGGCTTGGCTGTTGCCTGTTGCATGCAAAATCGCGACCTATCTTAGCTAACCTAGCTAACTATTCATACATGTATGAGTTGTTGAAACGTATATGTGTACCAAGCATATACGCCTCAACAACTCCTCCATATATTTATTATCGGAAAAACAAGTTTCAACGAGGCCTATTCACATATAAATGTTACTATACTGGTCGTCAAAACAAAACATCGCCCCGTGTCATTATTTTGCCATTGATGTTCGTCAATAATATGCGTTATCATATATATACTCTTAAAAATTCTTATTATATGTATGCATATATACATATACTAAAATATAGTTCCTTTGTGGCTCAATACACGTCAAAACTAAAACAGACTTTAAGAGATCTAAAAATTAGAAGATTACAATATAACTTATATTACATCTAAAACTATAAGGCCTCTACAGACCGAGGTGAGACGATAGTGCCTTCAAAACGGGATTCAGTATACGAGGTGGGTCTCACGATCCCACGATAATGACGAATCCCTAATTACTCGTACTGTCACCTTGTGCTGCAGGTGGCCGATGTGTCGCAAGTAAACGTTTATTTATATCGTAACTTGGCTGTTGCCGTGCGATGTATGTAACAAATGTATTGTCATGTTGATGACCCGTGATAGATAAATAAATAAATAAACAAACTAATGAATGTAAAGGCTTAGGACTGGGACTATTCGATACGGTATTTTTCTTAGATGCTCCTCCTAGCCTATTTTTTTGGATCGAGTCACTTATATCTTTGTAATTATAATTCTTTAATCAATCATAAATTAATCACTTTTCGCTCTCGTTAAAATTAATTCCCATCAGTTTCGAATGGCAATTGAATAAAACAAAAACGCACTTCACCCCTTTATTAATTGATGTCATCCTTGTTAATTGGGATTGTGTTAGAATTTCAGCGGAATGTTAATTTATTGAAACTAACGATCCGACGTCGAATAGGCAACTTTTAATTGCAAAGTTACGATTCAATTTAAGAGGGCGTATCTTTCGCGGGGCACAATGCGGCGGCGGCCGCTTGAATGACTTCGTTAGAACCAACTCCGACGTGGCTGAGGGTCTCACCGGCGACCATAGAGCTAGGAACCATGTAATTTCCTAATATATTATCTATATTTTATTTGCCAAATGGTTATCTGAGGTATATATTGAACCGAAACGAATAAGAAGCGTCTCCATTACAATTTGCGATGTATCTAACGAATTATGTGTATCTTTTTGTGGTTATAACACATCGATAACGCCATCCCTTTCATAAGCTCGTAAATTAAATTGAAAGCCATATAGAAAAATGAGTGAGATGTATCGTTAAGATTTTTTTATAGTAATGAAATAATGTTGATGCGATCTTCTTAGTACTAATTTTTTTTTTACATTGTGCGTTATTTTATATTATACTAAAAGTATAATTCCTTAAAATATGAGTCGAAATTTTCTTCAACGAAGCCAATATTATCTGCTTGAAGTGTTAATGATTTCGTCGTGTAGCGTGTTCAGACATTCGAATCTTTTAATGAGTCGGTATCCAGTGAACGAAAATATAGTGACAAAATCATAGTGTGTTGGCAGAACATATTCTAACTCTACTATGGCAAGTGACTTCTGTTAATACATGAAATTGATAAAAAATGAAAACAAAAGGATTTTACAAGATAAACTGAAGTAAAATTGAAGTTCATTCATAACAATTACTTATAGATATAAAATAAAATACATTTCAAATAAGAATATTAATTATTTCTACCTTTTAATTTATACGCCTATAAATGTTTATTACAATAAAATTATTGTAAAACATATTTTATTTATTTATTGACGTGATAACGTCTTATAAATTGTTGAACGCCTGCTGCACGCTCAAAAAAGGTTGACTCATTGTCACGTTTCGTATGAGCCGAGCATGTAAGAGAGAGCGTGGAACAAGCAATAGAGAAGCCCGATCGGACTAAGCGTACGGGTTGTGAAGCATCTATCTATCTCTCTTCCACTCCTTCAGCTTATGCGTCTTTTCTTATGAAGTTATCACGTGAAAGTTATCCTCCGTAAACAGACTGTATAGACAGACTAACAATTTTTTTAAATTCAACAATAAAATTTCGTCATTTGTAAAAAAGACCGAGAGGATTTATATTGGCAGTTAGTTAATGATTATTTTGCTATATATATTATACCATCTTTAAAATAATTATAGGTTAAAATAAAAATTAAAACATAGTATCACATTCGTTCTATTCGCTCTTCTGTATGACAAACACACCGCGTCCAGTTTTTACGAAACTCCGCAAACTTTCAGCGGGTGAAGTTAAATTGATTATTCAAAACTCGTATAATAGGCACTAGAAACGTTTCGGCATTACCGAGAGACCTTGAGTTCTGGCCAATAAAATCTCAGGTTCTTTCAATCGCCTTTCAGATTGATTCCATCTCAATAACTCGAGTTTGCGATCTCACGACGCGATTCTATGAAGTTTGGCTTTAAACTTTATAAAGCCATTAGATCTTCAATGATTTAGTTGAAAACGGGAAAATGTTATACTGTTTAATGTTGAATAAATAAAAATATTACTTTTGAGAGTTAAAAAATAGGAGTATATTTTCAGAAAAAGTTATTATTCATTTTAATTTTAGCAAACAATATTCTAGTTTATTACTACCATTATCTAAAAGGTAAATTTACAAATGTCTTTTGATAATCTCAATGTTCTAACTTTTTTTTTTTTATATCAAAAGTGGCAAACGAACTGGTGGGTCACGTGGTGTTAAGTAATCACCACCGTCCATAGACACTAGCGACATCAGGGACGTCGCAAGTGCGTTGCCAGCCTGTATATGGGAGAAGGGGGGGGGGGGGAGAAAAGGAAAAGAAGGATAGAGGAAGGGACGTGGGCCTCCGGCTCTCTCACTGACCGAACGAACCACAACAATGCAAGCACTGTTATTTCACGTCGGTTATCTGTAAGAGGGGTGGTACTACCCCGGGGGAGCCGACCCATTCATGCTGAAACCAAAAATAGCTTCAGCGGGGCTCTACCACCTACATCTCTCCAGAGAGTCGTTGTGGCATCTCAGAATTCATGCTCAGTGGTATAATTTACCAGTCACTTCACCTGTGCGCAGTGATGATTGCTCTGACCGAGTGTGTGTGTGCAGTAACCAAAGTATACTACGTAAAACACCAGATTATGAATGAAATATGAAATCTATTATATAACAAAATGAATTATAGTAAATGTATCTAGCGCAGAACAATATTTAGAACTATAACCAAAAGTATATTAAGCTAACGAGCCCTGCGGACGTTATTCCGCTCTGTTCATATAAAAAACCTTGTCAAATGATATAGTTAAACTTTCCTCATGAATCACTTTATCCACTGGTGAAACCAAATGAAAATCCATTCAGTAGTTTTCGGGTTTATCGCGTATAGATGAACAGACGTGGCAGAAGACTTTGTTTCATAAGAAGTAGTAATATCTTGATTTATTTCTTATAACTTTTGGCTTACAATCAGATACATTCTCTATTAATAATGAAATCGAAATAGTTGTTATTCCCCAATACTAAGGTGGATGCTACTTTGCACTTCCGCCTGGAATTGATTGACCACTACTACGTCTAACTACAACAAAAAGAAAATCAATTTTTAATAAACATATATTTACATTACTTGAAAAACTACAATTCACTCCGAAATACAGTCTGAAGAATAATCTAGACTTAATTAATACAATCAAAGATGTACACCTGCCGCGAAATGTGAAGTTATTATCATTAGACGTGAGGAGTCTTTTCACTAATGTTCCATATTTACAAACGATGGACATAATTAAAAATACATTTGAACAACGTCACACACATCCGGGAGAAGTACAAGATCTCATAGCCCTTGTACAATTATGTATGAAACAAAACTACTTCAAATTCAACGAGAAGTTTTATCGTCAAAAGGAAGGTTTGGCTATGGGTTCACCACTGAGTCCCTTAATGGCGGATATTTTTATGGACAATTTTGAAAATAAATATATCATTCATGAAGAACAAATCCTATATTACTATCGATATGTTGACGACATAATAATTGGCTGGAAAGGAACAGTTAGACAAAATCAATCATTCGTTAAGAAACTTAACAATATGAATCCAAAAATACAATTTCAAGAAGAACTAGAGAATAATGAGTCACTTAACTACTTGGACCTGACAATTAAGAAAGTGGGAGGAAAACATGAATTTCAAATATATAGTAAACAAACGTATACAGACACGACAATAGCGGCAACCTCATGTCATACTTGGACACATAAATTAGCTGCTTTTCGCAGGTATGTACATAGATTAATGACAGTTCCACTTGATGAGGCTAATTACAAAAAACAATTGCATATAATATATCAAATGGCTATCGCTAATGGATACAATAAAAAGATCGTCGACAATTTAATAAAGAAAAAGTATATAATGATCTGTCAAAATCTTCTATATGCCGGCCCCAGCGAACTTTTAAATACATATTCGGGAAGTATAAACTACGTGGGATTCATATCTGATCGTACAGACAAGATACTGAGAAAGAACAAAATCAACGTGGCATTTAAAACCAAGAATAGCCTACAGAGACTATGTAATCAAAAAGATAAAATCAATCAGTCACAAAAATCGGGTGTATATAAACTTAAATGTGACGAGTGTAACGCTGTTTATATCGGCCAAACGAGACATAATTTCAATACTCGTTATAAAGAACATACATCAGCGTTTCGACATGAACACTCGGAGAGGTCACAAAACGTGTTATTGACTCGCACCATATACTTTCGGACAATCATACATACGAAATTCTGCATATATGTGAGAAAGGTTTCCGACTAGATATTTTGGAACAAATGAAGATACAAAAACATAAAAAGAATAATAAATATACACCGCTTAACGAACAAGTAGGCGAGTCATACTCCCCACTAATCAGAGTAGGGATGAATAATAAAAATAAAGACGTATATATACGCGTACGAAAACACCCTTACGCACGAGCTCCGCGATTTTCGCCTGTTCTGCGCGGCGATGCGCCGCACCAGCGCCACCCCGTCGACTCTGGCGAGTCGGCGAACCAATCGAGAAGCCACGTCTTCACGACGAACGACCTCAAGCACGCCCACGGAATCCGAGACCTCAAGCACATCGACGACATCCGCTTTGAACACTGGATCATCCTCTTCCGATCCCGACGCTCTTTTCCGGGTTCGCAACTTCGTGCAGAGTATTACTTGCGCGCCGCCATCTGCCCTTCGTGAGAGTGCTCACGAACGTGACTGCCTCACGTTCACCCAGCTGGTGGCAGCTGGAGACCTCTCCGAACAGCTGACGCGCTGGATAGCGCTGTACCTGCGCATCCAGAGGAACGAGATCGAGGGACGTGAACTGCAACTTAAGGATGAATACGCCCTGACAGCTTCCTTAACATCATCACTGAAAATCCCAGAAATGCCGCGAGTGCAGCGCGAGCAACTAGAACCACTGATAGAAACCGCGCGCCGCAAGCGCGGGCACGACACCGATCGCCCTGAAGAAGCTACCACGAATTCCACCGAACACCGATGCCCATCAACCTCACCGGACTGCCGCACGCCGGAGAGTAAGAGGCATAAGCCCCTCTCGCTCGCACAGGCCACTGAACCCTCAGTAGTAGTACCTGCCACACCCGTCGAGAGCCGCGGGGCGCCACTAGTCCTCAAGTCGAGCATTCAACGGAGTAGGCTACGGAACCACAAGAGGTTCCCGTTTTACTCGCAAAGCGCTGCGAGGCGCTGCGAGTCGCCACAAGCCCCTGCGCACCAACTGAGACAGTCAATCCGCACGCGTGACTCGGCTATACCGTGCGAGCGCCTCGGGATGCCACAAGCGCCTGCAGCCTTCCTCTCGGAGAAACAGCCGACGGAACCCCGAACGCCTACACCTACACCGCAGCAGACGTCCTATACCGCTATGGCGGCCATACCGAAGTCTACTCTAAGTAAACTGACGCCCGAAGGAAGAGCCGCACCAATGAGAACAACGATCAAACAACGCTGCCCGCCGGTTTTCATCGAGAACTTGCCCGACTGGCCAGAGCATTTCCGGCGGCTGGCGCACAAGCTGGGACACACACCGAACGCGCGCTCTTATGGTCGAGGGATACGCTTCCTTCCGGAGAATCTAACGGACCACCGCACGATACAAGAATACCTGAAACAACTGCAGGGGTTAGCTGGTTCACCTACGCACCCCCTAAGGAGAGATGTCTAAAGGTCGCGATTCGCGGCCTACTTCTGAGTTCCGACCCAGAGAAGATAACTGAGGCCCTTCGCGAGAAGGGATTCCAGCCAGAGTTCACCCGAATGATCCCAGGGAGAAGTGGAAGACCTGGCTGCATATTCCACAGCTCTCTAAAGAGAACGCCCGGCCTCATTCCGGCCATTTATGGAATTAAGGAGCTCCTGATGATGCAGTTCACCATAAAAGCATGGCGGGGGAGGGGGGGGGGGGGCGGCGCAATGCCATTGGTGCCAACAGTTTCGCCACTGCTACCGACCGATAGCCTGTGTGAGGTGCAGGGGGCCGCACTTCGCAACCAACTGCGACCGCCCTAGAGAAGAACCGGCATCATGCGTAAACTGCGGAGGGCCGCATCCCTCGAGCAACGCCCGCGCTTGCCCCGTTTTCCGCCGTGAGGCGCGCAACTGCACCACGGGGAGCGCCGCCCGGATTGGTGACACCGGACGCGTGAAGGAGAATGCGAGCACTACGCCAGGCCCACGAAAACCCAGGACTGGAAGTCTTATAACTGGAGGAAGCAAAGGAACGTCGAAGGCCATCCAGCAGCCAGATCCGTCGGAAGGCGCCTCCTCTAAGATAGTCCGAAACGCCTTTCTTAAAATGCTAGCCACCGCAGACGATGACGAAACTATTGAGAGATGCTTGAAAGCCCTGTATGTTCTGCAAAAGATCGATGGCCAGGCGCTTTCAACCGAAGACCGTTAAACCAAGAGACCCAAGCACCACCGAGACGACCTAGTCACGGAACCAACCCCGCCACAAGGTGCGAAGAAATCCCCTGACCGTACGCGGCATGAAACAAAAGGTGACACTCCCGCGTGAAGCGGGAGGCGAGAGATGCCACCGTGAGAGGGATATACCCTGGTACGGTTTCCCCGCGCCCCCTCGGGGCGCGAGAAGATCTCGACGAGGACGAGGACGAGGCCGCGTTCACTCGCCCGCTCGTATCGGAAGAGTCAACATCAATCTGATGATGCTCCGTGACGGAGCGAAACACGCGTAATCGATTGTCGAGATTACGCGTCAATCTGCAACATATTTTAATTAATTTATTGATAATTACTATATTTATATTAATTATACAAAATATAATTAATATATACAAAATATATGTTTATTAATAATTGATTTTCTTTTTGTTGTAGTTAGACGTAGTAGTGGTCAATCAATTCCAGGCGGAAGTGCAAAGTAGCATCCACCTTAATATTCAATGATGGATTTCCGCAAAGTAACGCCTTCTTCAATTAACTGTTAATTGTTATTACCCACTCCAATATTTACGGTAACAGATCGAACACGATCGCACATTACCAATTCCAGCTGTCGTCCTGAACAAATACTGTTTGACGAGATCAAATACGGCCTTATATTAGACAAAAACAATGATAATATATCTTCATTTTCCCCTCTGGAATAGAGTAATCCTAACATGATTTTGATATTTACACATTTCACTAACTTCATATTTTTCTGCAGACTGTGCAAAGTACATGCATATTAATTACGTGTTCATTGAAAGCTCTATTATTAAACAGATATGAGATATCAATAGCCCATGTTCGTTTCTCTTATTGCTAAACGTATAATAAATTATTAGTTACATAATTGTCGCAGTGCTATGATTTTTAAAACAATGATTTCCATTTCTTCTTAAGTCTGCGAAGCCTTCTTAATACTTTATACGCTTTAGCGTATTGTCACAATACCATTGGGTGTTAAACGATAATGTGCTATAAGATGGTAAATATGCTAAGCCTAAAGGGGAATGGGCTTACACAGGCAACTACCGGAATACACCAACAGCTTAAGGGTTGTATCTAACAGCTTAGAAAAAGAAAAAGCACTACCACCATAAAAGGTATGAACTTTCGCAGATCGACGCGGTGGTCGAATATGCTATCAGCTCAGCCATTATAGCTACATTGGTTTCTCTACCACTGATGATTTGTAATGTGCTCCTATACTTGAGGTAACAAATCAATTATAGAATACAATTATATTAGAATAGACTATTAACTGTATTACAATTTGATATCGATAGAATAGTGTGGCTGAAGATGGAAAGTCACTAAGTACACTAGATACAGCATGACTCTCAAATGCTGTTGCCGGAGCACACCTATATTTGATGACGAATTTTCACACATAAAAAGACAAGAAAATAACTTTGAAACTTTTTCCAGTAAAAAGTGCAATGACAGCCTTGAAGCTCTGAGAAAATATTTTGATTTGGTCAAAACAAATAAAATAAACGGGTTATTGGAAAGAGAAAAAAATTAAAATGAAAAAGTTCGAGCATTTAATATACAACTCACGGCTAAGTCTGCAACTCATCATCTCTATTCTCAACTGGAGTGCGCTATTGAATACAAAGCACTTGCTATAAAAGCGTTTCATTGCCTTGGTGCATTTCAAGTAACAATGATTTAACCGTTTTTAATTTAGAATCAAAGTAGTATAAAAATGCTATAGACATTCGAATCCAATAACAGCGTTTAACTTAACTAACCTTTCGAATCTCAATAACCATCAGCAACAAAGGGAATGTATAAGCAGGCGCGTCCACTTAACGAAACGGCATTACCATATCCACACGTCCTGAGCAAATATAAACCGAAGCTAGGCTAAGACACAAATGACATGTTTATTCTTTGACGGACGAATTTTAATGAAGGTACGTTTTGCAAAGTAACGTTTTGAAGTTTGTTTAGGTCTTTGGCGAGCGAAGGGAGTTTTTTGCTGAGATCCTATCCCATGGAGATTGGAAGTGTGGAATAGTTGGTTGATTGAATTCAGGGTACATTCGGATCTGTTAGGAGTTGTGACTTTGGAAACATTGTAGCTGTTGATAAAGATTAGTTACAGTTTTTTAGGTAATAGCGTTGGGTTTTACATTAAGACATGCTACTGATTTGTTAGACTGTAAGTTTAGGTACTATGTCAAGCGGGTTTTGCTGTCAATCAATTTGTGAACGATGGTGATGTCTGGAATCGACACCTCCCTGTGCATCCATTAAGAACTATTATGACGTTAATGTATTTCGAATATATGTGTAAATAAAAAATGAACCAGATCGAGTTTCCAGCTGATTTTTCTCGATGACTCGGTTGTATACCGAACCGTTGGTAAATGGAAATCGAATAAAGTATTTTTGATTATGTTTGAAGTATCTTCTGCCTCGAGATGACTATGAGTTTTGCGTCATTGCCATTGATTTTATTATTTAACCAAGTAGATTTACAGTTCCCTGCTTTTGAATTAACTTGTAGAGGAGATAAGTAAAACGTCCAATGTTAACGAAATTATGTACCCGAGGGGAATATTTTATTTAAATATTATATATTATTATATATCATAAACATTATTATTATTAATTTTAGATTTTATAAAAAAAAAATTACTATAACACACTTGAAACGTATTTAACTTTCAAACTATTTTCATATAATTTTCTTTAGTACAATTCTTTACACGGGACTTATGTTGTCGAAGTCATAAAATATTTAACATACCTATTTAATGATACGAAGTAAAATACTAAGTTGTAAATAATTACTGTTTAAAAAACGTGTGCGGAGACCTCTAAAGATGATAGTCGGGCGATCACTATAAAGTCAATCCGTTAGTGGTATCCGCTACAAAATACGAAACCATACCTAACGCTGCTCGCTACAAAAGATGCCCGCGACATATTTTTACCTATCCTCCCGATGAAATAACGGCAGCGAACGATCAGTACCAGCCTGTCTCTCCAAACAGAGCGCGTTCACGCCCACGCCCGCGTAACCACAGATCACGCCGCCGTGGTCTTATAAATATATCTAAATTAAATTTAAAGTAAAATAAATAAAATATATTTAGAGTAAATTTCGCTCCCGCACACCAGATTAGGCCCCCCTCGGCAGCGACTCAAGCCTAGGTCCGTTCCCTCGGTGTGGAGCCCTTGAGTGCGCTGCTCGCGCGATATAGTGGCACAAAATCTTACATCACTGCGACAAAATTACACATATCACCCTCACACACGTGCACACATACATGCTAACACATGAAAGTGGAAGGGTTTTGTTTCTTTCCCTTATCGAATATG